>CM031236.1:174421957-175021957 GCA_018340775.1 Taxus wallichiana var. yunnanensis
GTTGTACTTCGTTACGTATTGCTTTCTTTCACCTCGACAAGTGATAGTTATCAGAAATCAGACCTTTTTCACGGTTGAGTATGTTTATACCTCTTTGATGGTGCGGAATGCGAGAATTTTACATAGAATTGGCAGTCGGAAAAACTCTGTGATACTGCTTTGATTAGCTTTGTTTGTGTTTTACTTCATTTTAAAGACATCATTATCCACATCTATCCATCTTGTATATGTTTTCCCTTATTTGCATTTCATGAATTTGTGTCTATTTACATGGCAGAAAATATTTTACCACTCACTTTTGGTGCATCACCATCTTTAGTTAGTTTCATTTTTCATTTCTATCATGTCCCCTTACCCGATTTAGAGTAGGATTAGGATCACCGAACCTCACCTGTAGTTATCTCAGAAATATAGATCTAAATCGGAGGAGTTTGAGGAACCAGCCTCTAATCACGGAAATTCCTCTCTCATTCACTAAGTCCCACACTTGGAGAGAGAGGTTAAATGTTGTGCTTGATCTGCTTTGGATGCACTAAAACGTCAGTCGAACCTTGATTTTGCATGCTGAGGAGTGCTTTGATTTGCAATGACACCACCTAGATTGGTTAGTCATCTCATTTTAGTAGAAGAATCGATTTAGTAAATTAAATGAAATCGATATGGTTAGTGTGTACACATATCATGAACAAGAGGTTACTGACCCTCCTATGTGTACATAAACCCGAGTTGTAGAGAATCTTTGAGACACTCCAGTTGTCTTTTCTCTGCACTTGATTTTCCTTGTGATTCATGTTCTTGCTAATTCACAGAAGTGTTCTCTATATCCAGCAGAGAAGTACAAGATTGTCATACACGATCATGCAGAGGTTTCGACATTAAGTCCTCGTGGAGACGATCAAAAGAAAGATGTGATACTTTCTTATATAGAGTCGTGATCGATTAATTGAGTATCTTGGTTGATTTGATGATGCCCAATGACAGCAGACATGTAAAAGGGAGCCGTAAGTTTTGGGTGTGCACATTGATCGTGTTCTTCAAATCTTAATAGGAAACCATTATCTTACATTAACATAAAGAAAATGACAACATAATGGATCCACTGAAAAAATATAGGTTCCACAAAATGGTCTCCCCAACATTATCCTCTCCCAATTCACCTGTCCTCCTCTAACCCCTTCTTACACAACCCTATTCCTCCTTTTTATGTTTTTCTCCCTCGAAATCTACTTCATCGCAGACTTCCCCTTTGGTGTTCACATCACATACTTCACGTGTGATTGCTAGTATACGCACTTTTATCTCATTTTATATAGTATGATTTAACTTAAAATTTCAATGTTTGTTATATCCCATCAGAGTGCAAGTGATGATGCTCACTACTTAGATTACACTCGTATGGCACAAGCCATCAAAATGATCTTGATAACACACACCATGTCTTGCTACAAATGAGAAAATGAAATTTCTTAACTCAATGTCGTTAATAATTAAATTTATTATGGTGTTGGGAGTCTTAGCTCGCACCGATGTTTAAAATGATTGAAACATAAAAAGCCATAGGTCCTAATATTGGGCACATAGGAACATAGTCAACTCATAGTTGAGAGACTCATAGCTTGAGGATTCCAAGGAACCATCGGCAGTTTAAATTAAGTGTCGAATATGTTAAAATAGGGCTCTTATGAGTTATATTAGAATATTATATAAATGTTTGTAATTTAAGTGTAACAAATAATATTCTAATATAAGTGTTAGACGTATTACAAACATTTATATAATACTCTATTTAGCTACCCACTAACTATATATCATTAGCATCATGTAAAAAAACTTTATGGGAATTTATTGTGATGTACTGAAGCCACTGCAAAATCTTTAGTTCAAAACTCCAGTTAATTGTAGTAATCACCCGAATAGGCTTCGGTAAAAAATGCACTAAACTTTCTAGTTTTTATTAAAAACACTGCTCATTAGTGGGAGGGCAATTTCTGTAACACTCGGTTATGTTTATTCATTTATCTTCATTTTTATCCGAGTCTAAGGGCGGCACAAGAATTACTCTTGTATTGGGTGTCGTGCATGATAATGAAACTATAATTGCTCTGTAAATAAACGAATAATGGGAGTTAATTAGGGGAGTATGTAGCAGAGCTATCTCCAGCTCGCTTGTCATATACAATGGATCCCTTTGTTTTGATATTATTCTTTTTCTTGAAAATTTTGGGGACACAAAGAAATTAGGAGAAAAAGAAAGAAAGAGCTGGTAGCAAGTTGTGGTCCTGGACGCTTTGGCTAAAGTAATGTATTTTTGGGTACATTCTCTGTTCATGTAATCCTTGATATATGTGTAGTCAGAAATTTGTAGAAAGTGGTTTGCACTGAATTTTGTGTTTGATTTGCATAAAATTAAGATAGATTTAACACACATGGTTCTCTCTTTAACTTTCTTCTATTTGGGGTTGAGTTCCTCTATCTACTTCCTTCGTTGAAGGGCAGGACCACCGCCTAATTAAGGTGGTGAAGGGGGATCCTTCCAGTAAAGCGCTCATACTTTAACTGCACTTCATGAGATGGTCATACACAAGGACTTCTGGTTGTGTTAAATTTCTGCATTACTGATATCGGGCAAGCATATTGCCCATATCATTAAAACATAATCCATGAATTTTGATTTTGTGGTGATTTAATAAACTCCTTATGGTTGTGCTCATGTGTTTCCTTATTGAAAACTACAGATCATTTAGAATTGTTAAAGATAATATTGATTTTCTTCCCCTGTTAGCATCTTGATTTGCTACTGCTGATTTAAACTAGTTGAGACCACGCATAAATAGAGAAACGGAGAAGAAAACAAGAGATGATGCCACACGCCAATATCTTGTTGTATGGAGCCACACATTAAATGGAATTGAGAGAAACAACCCAGTATGAGACAAAGTCAAGACATCTTGACATGAGTCCACATCTGGTATCAAAAAGCACAGAAAACTTAATAATATGTGAAAAATTAGCAATCAAGAAACTTAGAGAGAACATGAAACTTGTCACAATGTTGTTTTGTGGAGTATCATGAAAAAATATAAACCTGAGTTCAACAGTGATCACCCTCCGTGAGATAAGTCTGCGAGACGCTGCCATATGGAGCAATCTCGTTTCACGAAGCTTTTTGAAGTCTCAATACACGAGTGAAAGTTAACAACCAAGAGTCCACACGGACGTGCTATTAATTTCTTTCATTATATGGAAAAAAAAAGAAATGTGGAGAGAGACGATAAAGTCGAGCCTTATAAAATTCATGAGCGAGTGACAAGTGTCACAATCTCGTTTTGTGAAGTATGTTTCTTTCCCAAAGCTCAAAACAATCAAAATACTATGATCATGAGCATGGCACTTAACCTCTCATTTGATGGAGAAAAATGAAAATGTAGAGACTAGCAATCGAACATTAAATGTGTGATGGAAATGTCGAAGGGGATGCGTTGAAGAAGTTAAAATTAAGGGAGATGAGCATTAGAGGAGGAAGAGGGGGTATGAAGAAGGAGATTGGAAAAGGAGAAGTGTGTTGGTGTGGAAACAGGTTGGGGAACCTATGACCTATGCAAAAATCCCCTTTCTTACAACAAGGAATGTATGTAGCACATGCCATTTGTGTCAATCATGTGAAGCGAAAAGGGGTGTTAAGAGCTAGTCGTCGAGGAGACATACTTTAGAGATATATATGAAAGTAAGGTATGGTTGATGAATAGTTTGAAGGTAAACTTGCACATGTTTGAATGTCAAAATGTACATATGTTTTACACTGAACCTCTAAGTTTACCGTTCCTCATGTCATCGATTACATGCATAATTATGAAAAAGTTTCTATGAAGTGAATAGGTAAGAATTAGGTTTTCGTCATCGATTGTTGATGAAAATTTTCCTCAATGAGCATCGACACAAAACCTTGTCCTCTCATTTTCCTGATTCATGCGAAGAAAAGGTACCGAAAATTATATTTGGAATTTCCTATTAGCATAATCACTTTTTAAAGAATTGGCATGAGAGGGAATTCATTTTTTGTGCACACAACTACCGTATTTCAATGGCGGGAAGGGTCTATGTTTGAATGAAATATGAGAGCAATCCTCACCCACGATTTCAAGCCTAATTGAGCTAGGTAAAAATATATTGGTTGGGTTGATTTGTAAGTAGTAACAAAGAGAGTGGGTACATGCATTTCTCCTCTTTTTATTTTATTTCAATATTTTCCTAATTTATCTCAAAGAATAAAAGTATGGATATCTTACACCAAAAAACAATTTGATACAAAATGTGAGAGCCAAGCTTTGATATTTCATTAAGCTAAATGAAAAAATCAATACACATGTTTAAATACAATGAGTATATGCTTAGATTATTCCCTATAAAATAAGATGTGTACAAACCACATTAACCAAAGGATCCAATGGCAAAGATTAATAACTTAACGAATGTTAAATACTAGATAAAGGTTTTTATAACACATCTTTATGTTACACTTGCATTAATTTATTTTATAAAGAGGAGTCGTGTTGGCTAGATTTCATGCATAGCTAAAAACTTAAAGGCGATCATGAGATAAATCTCCCTCATTTACCGGTGAAGTTCCCGTGTCAGATTTGTCACTAAAATAGGCTAGTATCTATATGGGGGTTTTACTTTAACTATTCAGCTCATGAACCATAGCTATATAGTTCTGCAGCAAGTAAGCAGTTGTTTAAGAAATGAAATATTTATAGAAAAAGGGAATTATAAAACACAGGGAAGAAATAGGGAAGATGTGCAACCCAATCAATAGATAACAGAGTTGATTGCATGCACATAGAAGAAACCAATAGATATCAACACACAAAATTATAAGCAAAGGCAACTCCAGATCTAGATCTAAAATAACACAAAGTTTATAGAAGATCTGAGATAAAAAGCTAGAAACACAATGCACCGTGACACAAAGTTCTCCAGAAATCTACTCCTTTATATTCCTTTGCTTCAAGTGGCTATCAGGGGTTTCAGCACAAAGTCTGGAACACAAGAATGCTGCTTACAAATTTGATCATTAACCCGAAGGTTCTTCTTCTACTTATAGAATGTAGAAGGGAAAGTACAAATGGGAAATTCAACTGAACTGAAACATAAACAAGAATTAAAGATAACATTTGGCAGTCATCCTCCTCTAATTTCTCTTCAAGTGACACATCTATCACTTAACTAATAGAATCGTTCCACATAACTTAAAGTAATGGTTTCAAAACCAATAACGTTAAAGTTCTACAATTTCATCCGAGAACGTGGAAAATATAAGAAAGAATAGAAGAAGAAAGACATGTTAATTTGTAACATTTATATCTTCTTTTTGTTTCGATATGAATATACTTGTCGAACATGTAATTCAGCATCTTCCCATCTGTCTTAGCCACAACTTCCTTTTCTGTCCTGAACTGCAACAAGCCTTCGTTCAATACCCTAATACATGCTTCCACATCCTCCAAGCTCGGCCCAAACTTTGCAATATCCGACTGCAGTGCCACCAGTCTGCTGATGGAATTCATCATGAAAGACTTAGTAGCTCCACCAATTCTTCCTTGTACCATCAGAAGAGACCCTTCCAGGGAATTAGGCACTCTGCTAGGAATGATCCATGTGTATGAAGTAACATTTCCGACCACTTCCTCATGAGTGAAAGCAATGATATTGTCTGGCAAAGACGATGCCATACTCTCAAGTGCCTGCATCCTTTTCAACACAATTCTGCAGATCTCTAAATGGAAAGATATTACAAACTCCAGCTGCTTCCCCTTCTCAACTGATCGCGTGGAAGTACAATTTGTTCCGCAATCAACACTTCTCTGGCAGCTTATTGATTTCAGCCAAAGTACTCAAGTTACTCTCAACAACTGTGTTCATATCTACTATGCTTATCACCAGCTGTTGCTTTATTGATCTAATGCATCTTTCATAACCTTCAAAGCGGGACGACACCTCTCCGAGTTGTCAGACAAGCTTAACGAATGATCAAACTTTTCCATTCGTCGATAGCTTTCACCTGGTTACTTGCATCTTCCATTTCCTGCATCAGATGATCACTCACCTGCTTTTGAGCTGAAATGAGCTGAGTGGAAAATTTAGCAACCTTGCAATGATCTCACACAACCGAGATACTTGAAGTTTAACTTTCTACCTTTTCTCTGTCAAGCCTAAGGAATAGATAATCTATCAATGTCTGTGTATCCTACTTCAATCCTTCTATGGTGGATTGACCTATGGGTACTCTGGTTATTGTTATGTCTTCTGCCGTGAGCTCATCCTCTTTTTTCCCTTCCGGGGGCCGACATTTCGACAAATTTCTGCCTTGACTCCTCAATGATTAACCTTGAAGTTACCTTATCAACTTTAGGTTTTCTGTCTTTTCTGCCTAGACTTAGGAGCAGTTGTAAGTTGTGTTCCTCCAAGTTGATTTCCACTCTAGCCTCTAGAACCAACTGCGAAGTCAACCATTCTAAGAAATTACTTCTCGGAGAATGAGAAGTTGCCGAGTGTACCTATCTCCTACTCTGATTCCTCTCCATCAGAAACCGCTATAGTGTTGTGGCTACCATCCTCTGAATCATCCAAAGACAAAGCTCTTTCAAACTCTGCCATCTGCAGCTTTAACATTTCTTCGTGAGAAAAAGTCAATAAAGTGGTTGAGAGAGAAGATGAACGTTGCGAGTTCAACAGAGGAATGGCGGTGTCTGTCCTGACCATGTGCAATATCGGTGAAGTATCAATTGGAGAAGCCGGAACTAACATCATAGCCATGGAAGTGATCTTCTCCTTTGATTGAGACCTTCTGTGCACTTTAATCTTCTCAGGCCTTCTGTTGCTTTCTCCTCCGTGCTTCCTCTTGAGGGAATCTCTTATGCCAAAGTTGCCCGTGATTTGATTCATCAATGCTTCATCAAGGCAATATCCTCACAAGAATTTGAAGTATTCACCAGAACAGCGGCAGACCTTTCCTCAATCGTATGGCAGCCCCTACATTCTCCTGAAGTACAACTCTATCTCCTCCCATCCGATGGTATGTGTCAAGTAACACAGGCCCATCATCTTTAAGATCCGCAGGTATCCGTGCTAATCCAAAGTCAAACACTTGGCCGTGTTGATAACTTTTGAATTCTTCTTTCTAACCTCGTACTCACTTTTGCACCTCATCCAAAATCCTTTAATGAAGGCACATGTGCATACTCTGGGAGATCATCTTCCCCGGCTACTCCAAATGGATCGAAGTCGGCCGTGGCTTTGCAAGGAAGAACTCTTGCTCGTACTCGAGAGAACATTTCCGCTTCCACTCCTAAGCTTTATGAATGCTCGGCAGACTATAATGGCCCAAAGTGATTAGGAAGAAGAAGCCCTGCAGACTTGTGCCATTTTGAATGAAGGTCGTGCATCTCCACAAGTTGTCTGCTTAGCTCCATGGTGACCAATCTATCATTCGGATATCTGGGTAACTTAACTGGTTCTCCAGAAAAGCCGGTGACCCTAAGGTATGTGAAATCTACAAACTGAATGAAGAGACTGCCAATTCTAGACACAACTTCCCACACTTCCTTGCTCACCTTGTTGGCCTTTAGATCGTCATCCAACCTGCAAATGAATTCATAGAAGAATCCATCGTTGACCACCTTGTAATCTTTCTTGCACGCAGGTACAATAAGCTGTGGGTAGCACTCGAAAATGGGGTCCTTGGAAAGAACACCACATCTATCTAGCTTGGAGAAGATGCCTTGTGAAGCTATTGCGTATACCAAATAGGAAGTCATTTTGAAGCTGAAAGTATGCTTTACGTTCCAGAGTTGCTCACCAATGTTGTCGCTAATGATTTCTGACCAATTGATTATTGAATCCGCTTTGTTGATTTCAATGGTCCTGATGAAAGCATACATCCATGTGCGGAAGGTGTGAGCATTTGCTTCGCCATTTATCCTGCATAACAATTTGGCAATATCATCCACCTCTTGTACCAGATTGGACTGCAGAAGAGTTATTGGGAACTTGGAAGGAGATCTGGGCTTCTTCATGTATCTGATATTCATTATGTTTACGCAGTCAACTCTATGCTTCTCCCACCTGCTGCCGGCATCCTGTATGCTAATAGAAGTCACCACCTTTCGTCTGGAATCTTCAAACAATAATTGATGAATAGTGCGTCCAACCGGATTATTGTTTTCCCTATAGCATCTCGGACTGATTTGGATGATGGATGGTAAGACCTAGCACACTCCATAATGAACTCTGGCAACTGGGTTGTGTATGGAAACATTGCAGCTCGAATAATTCCACTGCTTTTAACTACACGCATGAGGGAAGTCTTTCCTGCTCTGGATCTATCAATCAATTCGGAAAGAGGTTCCGAACCTAGATTTGTGTCTCCAATGTCTGCAAATTTAGAAGTGATGCATGACTCTGTTGTGCTCTCTTTTTCATCCCTCTTTGCCATGGTTGTATCTATCTTTTTCTGAATAATTCTTTTTCTCCTTATTCGGCCAAAATTCTTCCTGATTGGTGCAAATCTAGATAATTCTTCAGATTCGGAGGATATGTTCAATGTATTGGACATTGATTTAAGCTCCCTTTCTCTTATAAAAGCACCTATAATGAATTCCTGTAATTAATTTAGACAAAGATGGCAACCGGAACATGAATAGTGGATTTTAATCATAAAAATTTACATAATTCAAGTCTGTTGCCCCAAAATTTGATGTTTTAAATGCATGCAAAGCAAGCATGAATTTTATCAACTTCACCTGAGCACTTGTATCACTTATGTAGACAATTATCCAGACACAAATCAACCTCCTTCAACCTAGGTGCCAAATTGGAAGCTTCCAACATTAATTACACCTTTTGAGCAAAATTCCTCTCCAAATGGGGCACACTTTTTCCTGGCTGCACTCTCGCTTTTGAATTAATTAATTCATCCTTATGGCAGCCCCCGCTTATATAATCCTCATAATTCTATAATTAATTAATGTCTTTCATATTCTGCAATTAATTAATTAATTATTTACTAAGCTTTACTCTTCAAATGGGGCGCCTATTTTGTGCATGCTTATGGCTTCCATTAAATAAATTAAATTTATTTAATTTTAGTCTTCTACTTCGGTTAACTCAAGCCTCACAAAGATGCTTTGACCTTAGCCACTGAAAGTAGGAATTAATTAAATCAATTAATACTTTAAAAAGTATTATTTCTCTCCCAAATGGGGCACACTTTTTGACATGAAGGGGTTGCATTAAATAAATAATATTTATTTAATCTTAGAACTTCTAATTCTGACTTCCTTTGTCCACTTTCCCTTTGTTGACTTTTCCACAACCACGGGCCGCCAAAATTGGAGAAGAAATTAATTAAATTAATTAATTTAAAGCTGCCTTTCCTTCCCTAAAGGCGCACTTTTTGGCATAAGGAATTTCTATTTGTAAAAGTCAATTGACAATGGGATTATTTACCCTACTAGGAGCATCCCGAAAATCCATGATTCACTTAAGTTGTTTGACTTTCATAATGGGATTATTTACTGCACTTAGTGAGTAATAAAATCTCATGATGCCTTAAGTGATTTTTCTTTTATTTCACAAAGGCGGGTAAGAAATTCCTTTGTCATTCACTCTTGCCTCTAATTTTCCCATTGTGACTTAAGTGGTGTTGCTTCCATGGGAAAAAAAGTACCTGTTCAAGCTGAGTACAAAATTCCACCTACTTGCTTCTGCGAAAAAATCCCATGATTCACTTTAAAACCTTCTTTCCAAAAATGCGGCCCACTTGAGAAAGCTTTTTTGGTGCACGACTTTGTCTTTTCGAGAGAAGGCAGGACCTCTTGTGGCGAATTCCTTCCACTGCAGCGCCCATGTACGTAGGTGATCTCCGGATACTCCGGGCGAGAAATCGAAGCCCAGGCGGTAATGAAGGAATTGATCCAGAGAAATTTCACGAGAAAAGCAAGCGGGAAACTCAAAAAAACACAAAAGCGTTGCTGAGAAGTCACAAATAAAGCCCAAAAATTCATTCTGGTTAAAACCCCTCTTGGTATATGGGAATAATGACATGTACGATCAGCAACAGGTTAGCGCCAGGAGCACAAATTTCCTCGAAGCAGAGCTCAAAATAATTAAATACAAATTTCCTGGAGAGCCAAACCCAATCGTGAGGAATATAACAATTTTGGGCATCTAGGTATTTGGAGAAATGGCTAATATGGCTCCTTGGGAATATCTTGACACAATCTGAGAACTTTACTAGCAATAAAAACACAAAGCGACCCATTATTTTAAAAATCAAATCATCATTGAGGTCATTTTCTAGGCAGAAATCGACTAGGGAAAATTTTAAGGAAGCCCCAAAAAAATTATAGAAATCATAGAGCGAATATACATGTAACCAGTTTAAATGGTTTTGGAAAAATATACACCTTAACTAGTTTTGTGGTTTGGTGAATATCCCTCTAACCTATTTCGTTCTTTTGGCAAAAATGGTAAAAAATATTAAAAATAGTTGGAAATTGAATAGTGAATCTCAGCCAGCTTGTTTGTGAATACCACTATCCCGAATTTGGCCCAGTAATAATGAGGCCCCGAAAAAAATTCATTTCTTTTACATGCCTTACCTTTATGTTTAAGTTCTGGAATGTGTGACACTTGGCCACTGAAAGGAATAGGAGAAAATGACACATGGTATCTTTTGATTACTCAACTTCCATTCACAGTCTCTACACTTGCCTCACGAAACACCCATGGACGAAACTTTAATGAATCGTTCATTTTGTGGGCTTGGAGTCAGGGAATGTTTTGAATTGGGGAGGCTTGGAAATCGCTTCCACGTGTCGTGTATACGATGGGAAGGGGAAAGATTGATAACTTTAATAATAAGGAAAAATAAATTATATTTAATAATCGAGGATATGCCGTTGGTTCTTATTAATTTTTATGTCAGAGTATGTGCATGTGAGTAAGAATGTGTTTTTAGCAGGCATGATATGGAAAATCTTCTTTGAAGCTATTGTCTTTTGATAAATAATGAGAAAAATAGTATGGGGGCCTCATTACTTTTATGTATAAAATTAAAAATAACATGTATTTACGAGGGTGGTTGTGCCTTGATTCTCATCGTTAATCACCTTGAATGACAATAGATCATTTCTTAATCGATGATCAAATCAAATAAAGATGCCAAATGGTCATATTCGGAGTGCACGAGTTAGCGCGACATGCATGGGAATAGGGATAAAGATGAGTGTATCAGTATGCCTTTAAATGCTGACTATGGAAAACAATAGGGAATTTAGATATTCTAAAAACATGCCTTAAAAACACATGAATCGAAAATCATGCCAGCTTCAAAAGAGAAAAATTAGTTTCCAATATAGAATAATTGTGCCTTAAATATAGAACTTTCCATTTTTTTTGGATGCTTGGATTTTAGAAGATAGACCATAATAGTAAAAATAAGAAAGATCCTTTCTGAAATACGTAAGTTTTTTTTAGGAAACAAATTTGTACTAGTCTCCCGAAATCGACCCACAGGCTCAAAGCGATGCTATAGTTGATATAGATGTCACTTGTGCTGGTAGCCACGACCCGAGACCCTTGCTTTTAAATGAAAACAAAGGATGAGGATAATTTGCCAGGAAAACACCTTTTGAAACACAAAGAGAACTCTCATGCACCATGCGGTCTGCTGACTAAATAAGAATATCATTTTCCTCACCGAAAACTACACTTGCTGACATTTGTAGGGCATCCTTGTAATTTATTTCCAAGACCATAACATTTCCTCTCCTCGCTTCCAAACTCGCGCTCAGGCTCAAACAAATTATGTCCTTCAAATGGTCCCCATCTACTGATTGGTTCGCTGCAGTAGCACCCTTTCTTTGGAATCTGACCAACATTAGTGGTCATAGTGAGGAAATGGTCTACTGCGTATAAAATGCAGTGTGACAACACAAACCTGCAAATAGCGTAATCTTGAGTGTTATCAAATTCTCACACCCAACATAGGTTCATATGACATTAAGAAGAAGAAATTGTTGCTGAAGACAACGGGTCCATACAAGAAACAATCTCTCAATTGTGTCGCAAATCCTCGAGTCCCATTATAAAATCATAAATTTCTATAGTAGACTTTGCCTACATTAACTCTAGCGAGATCTATTAGTGCATTTGAGACTAATTTGTACCCCTTTTCATGCAGCGTAACTAGAATGTCCCACACATAAATATAAAAGTGTCATTTCATTAGTTGATAAGATTGAGGAATCTTAAAGGAGGTTCCGAGCCTTGATGGATTACATACCCTTGAAAAATAACTCGATTCACTTAACAAAACAAGATTATCCCTTGATGAATCTTCAAATGGAAGTACCCCATCAAAGCATGATAACCGCTGTGAAAAGTTGAGGAATTTTCCATGTCCTCTTGTAATAGTTGTATCTCCTCCGTATTGACCCTTGTCATGATTTACAAGTATCCGTAGATGTTTGTTCCTTATTTCAACTGATAACGCACTAAAGAATGCTCGGTGGAAACACGAGTGCTTTCCATTCCTTAGAATCTAGAGAGAATCCTACACATATGGATTATGAAAGCGAAAGAAATATGTTTTTCCCAAACATCTTGAGGGTGATGAATGATCCCATAAAACACGATTTCTATGTTTCTCCTCATTCTTTGACATTAAATCATCGTCCATTTCGATTGGAGTTCTATTTTTCCTTTTCTCAATGTAGAGTTGAAAAAGAAAGGCGAAGAAAATTCAGCGATGATTGATGATCTTAAGGACAACACATAATAGGCAGCACATATGAGCAAAGGTTGGGGGCCGTTGTAGGTTAAATGACTAGGCGAGGTTTCGAGTGCTCTTACATTGAAATAACTTAGAATGAAGAACAAATTTTTGGTCTTTGAAGGAGTAATACAAATCAAAGGCGTGACATTGTAATCTTGATGTAAGAGTATCCACGAGAACATGTAATTTGATAAGGAAGAAATATATTTGTTGAAACATAAACACAAGTATCCTTGCAGTATATCATATATTTGTTGAGATCCGAAACAAGAGCATCCCGGTTCACAAAGAGTATCTCATATATTTTTGAAACATAAACATTACATTACATAAACATTACGTAATATATAACATATGTAACATAGGTATACCAAAAAAAGCTCTATAAGCCCTTGTATAACTATAGCTTTATAATAAAATGGCCATACTATCATAATATATTTCTCGGTTCTTGTGCCACTTTCAAACACTATAACATCGGGTATCGATCTTCTACGCGGAGGTAATAGAGCCCAGGAGTTAGTATTGAGACACATTATTTATCGTGCGATAGCTTGCGTGATGTGTTTGTAAGTCTTATCAGGTTTTCTCTGAAATCACCTTTCGAATAGATCATTGCGGAACTTGCGGGGATGGAAGTTTACACCATTTGACAAATAATTTGTCCATCGAGAAGTCACCCATAGAATTGTTTACCATCAAGATTTCCATATCCACATTGTTTATATAAGCTCTATGTTGAGAATCCATGGGTTTAGGTAAAGATTAGATAAACCGACAAATAGTTCATAATACTTTGGGAATCAGATTAACTCGGAATAGGGAATCGGTTGGAGCTCTCTAAAAGAAGTTCCGAGAGAATGAAGAGGTATATAATGGTATAAGTTATTTTTGTGAGAGAGGGGGTGATGTACCATGAGAGTGAACTAAAAGTGAGAGGAAAAGAATTTCCCAATAGTAACCTAGAGTTTGAATCCGTGCTTTTAATTAGATGAAACCCATGATGTATTATGATCGATGACTAGTATAATGCACTCACATTTAGTATCCCTACGATGCTTTCTCAACAAGATTATTTAGCCATTCTCGGAATTTACATGACTCTATAGTGAATCTTTGAATTTACTTCAATTAATTCCCCTTCCTCATTTCCCACAAAAATACACTTCGAATTAATCAAATATAATTTGATTATCCATTTCAAAATCTAAAAATAACTCAATCCTCACCACATGTCATTATTCTCCATGTTTTTCTACTATTGAATTAAAAATTCAAATTCAAATCCTCACCCACCCTTCGTGGTCCCCACTCACCTAAAATCCTCCACTTATGAATTAAAAATATAATTCAAATCCTCACCCATTCTTCGTGGCCCCCATTCATCTAATATTGCCCACATTTTCAAACCACTCACCTAATCTTGCCCACATTTTCAAACCATGATTACTTAAATTAATCTAAGCTAATCACTCCCGTGCTATAAATACAACTTTACCCCTCCCCTCTAAACACACGGAGAATAAGCTTCCATGCCATATCTAAGTTCTTGCATCCTTTGAGCAAAAACATCATTTTGCCTCGTCCTAATGCCAAAATAGCCTCATAATCATTTTTCCCATCCAGTGCAAAGTAAGAGGATCGTTGTTGCAGGAAGGCCTTGCTCTGTCTTGAAGAAAAGCACCTACATATCACATAATCAGGGCTCAATCCAAGTTTCATAGCCCATTCTGAGGTTTGCTACGGAACGCGAAGGAGGAGGTATGATTATTGGTATTTTACTTCCTTGTTAGTAGTATATTTTTCCTAGCTTACATTAAGCACGCCTTAGGTTACTTTCGATCTATTACCATTAATTTCCCAATTAGTGGGTTTATCATTCTTTGTTTATTATTGTTCATTATTATTTCATTTTCTGTTCCTTATGGTCTTCTTTGGTTAACCTTCACGCTTTGGGTAGTTTTTTTGTTGTGTGGTGTCTTGTGGTGTATTTGCAGGTTATAGCAACAATGAAACTCTGAAGCTCATCCTGTCTTTGATCTCCTGCTTGGTGTTTAGTTCCTGGGTTTTAATTTGTCTATTTACTCATCATCTGCAGAAACACATGAACTAGTCACTAGTTTATCATCTTACTGTCATGGGACAACCAATCCGGAAAATGCATTTATTTATTTACTTTTGCTAAAATAACTGCTTTGTAGGAAGTTAATCATTTTTTTTTCTTTTATTTTAATCAATCATTTTGTGATCTAACTCTTTCTTTCTATTTATTGTTCTTTTTTAACCTTGTTGTCAAAATTTTAGCTTCTCAAGTAAAGTACATAAGTCAGAAAATAAAAAAAACCAGCTCAGGACGTTTTTCTCACGTTCAAAATTTTCATTCAGAGTGCTACCGTAGCCCATCTTCCGGACGCCATAACTTTTGCTCCCGAACTCGGAATGACTTCATTTTTTTTAACGGAAAGGTATTGAAAAGATATATGCAATGAAAAAATAATTTTTAGATTTAGACTTACAAAAAAATTTGGTTTCATTTCTTCTAACACCTGTCTTTTTAACAAAAAACAACAAAATTATAGCTTTTTTTTTTTTTTAAATTATTATTTTTATTTTATTTCACGTAACAACCTCACACGTATGCTCTTTCCTCGCACTTAAAAAGTGATCTTGGAAATCAGAAACGTGAGGCCACTCGGGCTCTGCACAACAATTTTTTTTTAACTTTTAATTTTTTGCCTTACATTTCAATTTTCCATGACAACACTTCTAGGTAACGTTTTCACCCTCTTCTTTCATCGTTTTTTCTTTTTGTGAAAATAATCATTATTGTTATTTCGCAATCATGATTAATTGTAATAATTATTAACATTTAAAAGAAATATATTCCAATTGTATCCGCATATGCTCTTTTCTTGCGCCTTCGAGCGATCTGGAAAATCGAAATGATCACAATTTTTAGTTTCTTGTTCTAAATACATTCAGGATCCTCTAGCTTTGTTTTCCAACCTGTCATTTTAATAATTATTTTCCTTTGTCATATTTTTAATATTTGTTTGGTCGTTGGTTGTGTATGCTCTTTTCCTGCGCCTTTGAGCGATCCGCAAATCAAAAACAACTACGATTACTTTTCTAACATTTCATTTACGAGGATAACTACTAATTTATTTTCTATAGAATCGCGTTCTTTGGAATATTGTCAAAAACAAAAAAAAAAAAACAAAAACAACAAAAATCCCGCAAAAATACCACCATTCAAAGACAATTGCTGAAACCAAAAAAAAGTACGCTCAGGTACGCAATTATTTTTTGCTAGTGATTTATTTCAAGTTGGAAAGAACCCTGCATTTAATCACTTTATCATATTGTTTTTGCACGTAGACGAGGTGGATTTCATCACCACCAAAGCTACACCGGTGACATGGACTTGACTACCATGCACCAACAACATTTGCATCTGCATTGCACTTTGAGACCTAGTCTCATCATAGCGTTCGGTATTTACCTCGCCGCTACTCTTCACTTACAGGTAATGTTGTCGCATGCAGCGCATGCGATTCACGCCTAAATAGCTGTAACAACAAATCCGGGCATCGTCCCTATAAATCTTCAGGGAGTTATAAGGACACCATACACATTCATCCCTCCATCACCTTCCACCTTTTCACAAAACATGTTCTAGACGTGGTGATTCACTCTGAAACGGGAAAGTAAGAATTGGTGAGTCTCCTCCAGTGCTCTAAGGGTTCCCCTGTACCATTCCGTCCCGTAAAAATTAGGTATATCGGACTAGGTATATCGGAGGACGATCTTCTTGGAGTAATAAGAGCTTGCATCCACCATTTCACAGATACTTGTATGATTGCATGAAACAATGATCATTCCTGAAGAAGTTACCTCATAAGCCAAAACAATTGAATCCACATGATTGCTTGTTATTTGAAAACAAAATAGTTTAGCATTGTTTTATCATAAAACTTGGTGATATCAATATGTTCTTTGTAAAATTTCGGACCCTAGTTGTGTTCCACAAAAATCAGCTCGACCAATTCAATACCAAGTGAAAACATCCAAACAATCCAATAACACAGACCAAACCATCACACCAATTTCATTAACTTGCCTCATCCAACAATACATTTTTCATAGCTTGTCTTCAGCTATATCCAGCTGATATTGAGTGACTAGCATTCACTCCCCATATTGTCAATTGTCAAAACATCCTTCATAGCTTGTTTCTAGCTATATCAAACTAATATTAGGTGACTTTTTTGAGTTCACTCATTATTCTATCCACCATCACATTTATCCAAATCACAGCCAACACAAATCCTTTCATAACTCATTTTGAGTTATATCACAACCATATCGTGATTAACCTATTCAGGTTACTCTCCCCGTCAATAGTCTAGAGCTTGTTTAAGCCAAATCTACACAACGTGCAACAAATCCTCTAATAACTCGTCTCGAGTTACATCATCATCATATTGAGATAACTTGTTTGAGTTACTCTCCTTATCAGTCATCATGAGCTTATTCACGATAAATCTAAAGTAATCGAGTTCTCATTTCCTCACACTGTTCAAAATTCCTACCCACTTTTCAGCTTAATCAGACACATTTCATCATGGTATTCACTCGTAGTCACAATCATGAAAATGACGATGAAGAAGTCGCACAACCAGAACTCACCAATGAAGAACAAGAACAAGTCAATAGGGTGATAGAACAAAACAAAAATGAATATCTGTTACGCATCCTAGCCATGGGGGCAAAACTACCCCCGACTTTGGGACGGAAAATTTAAACAAACTCATCAACAATGGTGAATCAAGTTATCACAACGAAATACCAAACAATCCAAATGGTTCTTCGATCGAAGAATTATTCACTAAAATCCAAGATTTAACAAAGAAACTTGAGGAAGCAATGACTAGAGCTGAAAGATTAAAAGACCTCAATCTAGATTCCAATACTCACGACATGTTTGATAAACCGTCCCCCGCTTCTCCATTTACACAAGAATGGAAACTTATGAAAGACACCATTCAGGATGCAAAACAATCGAAACAATTCAACTTTGAAGAATTGTGTCCTTATCCATTTGATACAGAGATATCACGATTACCATTTCCGCCATCCTTCGAAATCCCTAAGTTTGATAAATACAAAAGCAAAGGCGACCCCGTGAACATGTCAAGGAATTTTACATGTAATGTCAGGAAGTTGCATATCAAGACACGTACCTTTTACGATTATTCCCCAAAGTTTAAGAGGACAAGCTTTAGTGGTTTTCCATTTGCCCAAAGGGTCAGTCACAACATTTGCAGACTTATCGGAGAAATTTGTCAAACATTTTTCCTATAACCTAGACTCAGAAATAACCATGCTTGATCTCTGCAACACTAGACAAAGGCCAAACAAAAATTTTGCCTCCTTTTTACAATGATGGCGTAGAATTGCAAGCCGATTTCCCTGCTCAGTACCCGAGAGACAACTAGTTAGCATTTTTGTCCCTAATCTCAATGCCGAATTATCATTCCACATGCAAATGCATTGTCTAAATAGTTTTGAAGAAGTCATCGAAAAGGGGACACAAATCGAAAAATCCTCATTTCTAAGGGCTTACTTAAAGCACCCTTTAGAGACCAACCTTATCGAGACACTCCTCAGAACTAGGACAAATCTAAATTCTTTAACCGGAATCGAAATATCGTCAACGATGGCATTATTGATTCCCGCCATGTCCGAAATGTTCAAAACCATCCCATCAACACATTAAAATCTAAACAACCCATCATTATCCCTAGAAAGGAAGTTCCTTCTAGGGATCGACGAAGAGAGTTCACTCCTCTCAGAGAAAGTCTATCTAGTGTCTTTCGTCATTTGGCAAATGCTAATATGATTACATATCCCATTATCAGACCCTTCGAAGAAGGACAACCCAAACCAAATTGGTATAAAGACAATGAATATTGTGATTACCATCGCATAAAAAGGCACTCCACAGATAGATGCATGCAACTCGCCATTACATCCAACACTGATTGAACGTGGAGACATAGAAGTTGAAAATACTTCGAGACAAAAACACCTAATGAAAAACTTCACATGTTCAAAAATATGTTCCTAACCATGATAACAATTCAAAAGATAATTGTCAATCATCAAGTAATGTTGAGTATGACTCGGTCATCTCGACCATAGATTATGACCAAGGCTTAGTGGTAAATATAAAGATCGAAGCGATCAGCATGCGATCACCACTAGATAGAAAAAAATGTGGGTCCCTACAACAAAAAAATCTACCACTTCGTCCCCGGCATCACCTCCTAATCCGCCATCTAATTCTGCCACAAATTCCTCTCCACAACCTACGTCGTCATTTAATATTGTCAAACAATTAAAGAAGACTGCCGCACAAATTTCAATCATGGAACTACTTAATTCTTCTCCCGCACTACAACTCATCCTTATGCAAACATTGAATAACGCTCATGTCCCTGAGGACATCAATTCACAACAATTTCAAGCTTTAATTGCACATCTTACGGTCCTCAATCCTATTTAATCTTTTGGTCCTACTGACCTGCTTAATCCCAACATCGTTAATAATCATTCTTTATACGTCGAGGGTTATGTAACTCATCATAAAATCAAGCGCGTCTTAATCGACAATGGATCGGCATTAAATATTTGTTCCATGAAACTTTTACGTTGTCTAGGCTACACTGAAAATGATTTGCAAAACAATATCATAACCATTCGTGGGTATGATAATAGCGAAAAAAAAAGAAATTGGAAGGCAAGGCACAATCATGTTGCTCTCCAAGTTGGACCCATCACCTTAGACACGGTTTGTCATGTGGTAGATGTAGAAATTGCATATAACATTCTTATTGGCCGACCATGGATTCATGCCATGAAAGCCGTCCCATCAACATTCCACCAATGCATTAAGTTTCCTCATTTGGACAAGGAATTTACATTATGTGCATATCCCTAGCCTTTGAGTATCATAGATTCCTCGAAAGATGGTATCAACATGATCACTATTGTCCATCACAGATAAATATGCTCCATCTCGTATAATCCCTAATGAAACACGCATTGATCCTGATACACTCCCTAACAATAATCTGAAACCATCATCTCATAACCAAAACACATTTTCCAATCTATTATCATCCGCTAGTCAACCACCTTCCACCAGTCCTCCCACTAATCAATCATCTTCTTCCACTAATCAAGCTTCTTCTTCCAAGAACAATTATTCCTTCGCCACACCATCTTCTTCTTCACCTAGCCAATCTTCTTCGTCCAACCACACCTCCTCTATTAAGATACCTCCTCCTGTGAATAACCAACCTTCATCCTTCAATCCACCCCCTTCTTCTTATAACCCATTCTCTTCATCTTTTAAGACTACCAAACTAACTTCCCCACCACATGAGGTACTTATTGGTCTCCCATCTCACACATTTAAAATCATTGACATGGGATGCGGTGAATATTAATTTCAAAAGATGACAGACTCTTTTTATATCACCAAATCCCCACATAGCTATGGAAAACCTAATGCTCCACATCTGAGAATCCATCCCACTTACCAAATGGGTCGGATCAGGTTTGGAAAAAGTTTGGTCATCTTGACAACGAATATATTTCAAGTTCTTGGGATCTTAGTTATATAATGATGACTTTGCTCCATGTTATGAGTCCCCTCAATTTACCAAAGCTCACCAAATAATGAAAAACATGTGATGGCAGGGGTAAATGAATCATTCCAAATGAACAAGGTCGTTTAGACCCTATAAATTGCACACAACATCATAGTAAACATGGTCTAGGTTTCAGGTGTTTGATGTCACTCCCATAATAATTTCGAGTGACAATGATGACACCGGTTACGATAATGACATTAGGTCTCCATGTAGTCTTTTTGAGGACCTCACTAAAACACATCTTGCCTTTGAAAATTTCTCTATTAATGTCATGAATTTTGAGCCTACACATCCGAAGTCTCATAGACCATGGCCAACCACATCATGCAACCATGGATATGTTACAAAATGATGAAGCCATCGAAGAATTCCTTGGAACTTGCAACCAAATACCTACTTCTGACCATAGAAAAGGATTTGAAATCAATCTAAATGAATCGGCCTATTTTGGCAAAGAGATAAAATATTCAGATCCTTCACCCTCAGAAAATTTGGATCAAAAGCGCAAACAGAGGATTTCCCATAGTCAAAACCTCACCACCACCCTATCTAATAAACATGTCAAAAATTTCCAACAAACACGACACTGATGACCTACATCAACCATTAGCATCGTTCTCCGAAAAGGATACATCTAAAATGCTTGTAGAAGAAACAAAAGACATAAACATTGGCACCACCGAACAACCAAAATTTTTACAACTTGGCATTAGTCTGTCTGACCAAGAATGCATGGAATTCACAACACTCCTTATTGAATTCCAAGATATATTTGCATGGACATATAAGGACATGCTAGGCCTGGACCCATCTCTTGTAGTACACCATCTTGTGGTACATCCGGATGCAAAACCTGTAAAGCAAAAACTATGCAAAATGCATCCCCAAGTTGCATTACTTGTTAAAGCAAACTCGAGAAACTCTTGGAAGTTGACTTCATCAAACCTATTGATTATTCAGCATGGATATCTAACATAGTTCCGTTGCCAAGAAAACTCCCGACATCAGAATATGCACAGACTTCCGTGACATCAACAAGGCTTGTCCCAAAGATGACTTTCCCTTGCCAAATATAGACATGATTGTTGATTCTACATGCATGCCATGAAATGCTCTCCTTAATGGATGGATTCTCTGGTTATAATCAAATACGTATTGTTGAAGGAGATCAACATAAAATAACATTTACTACACCATGGGGCACCTTCTGTTATAAGGTCATGCCTTTCGGCTTGAAAAATGCTAGTGCCACCTATCAACGAGCAATGACTGTCATCTTCCATGACATGTTACATGATATCATGGAAGATTATGTTGATGATATATTAGCAAAATCTAAGACACGAATAGGGCATCCAAGTGTGTTGAGACGCATTTTCATTAGATTACGCGAGTATAAGGTTCGTCTTAACCCAAAGAAATGTGTGTTCGGAGTAACCTCTAGTAAATTATTAGGGTTTATTGTCTCACGAAGAGGCATAGAAGTGGATCCTGCCAAAGTCAAAGCCATTATGGAAATGCCTCCTCCTCAAAACCTAAAACAATTACGCAGTCTTCAAGGAAAGATACAATCTATTCGGCGTTTCATATCACAGTTGGCTGATAAGTGCCATCACTTTAATCAGTTACTCAAGAAAGATGCACACTTTCACTGGAACCACAATTGCCAAGACTCTTTTGCTAAGTTAAAAGAATACCTCTCTAGTCCACCTATTCTTATGTCACCGGTTGCCGATAAACCTATGTTACTTTATACATCTGCCACTGAACATGTCATAGGAGCTCTACTAGCACAACATAACGATCAAGGAAAAGAACAGGCTGTATATTACCTTAGTCGAACACTTATTGAGCACGAAGTACGTTATTCCCAAATCGAAAAAGTATGCTTAGCAGTCGCCTTTGCATTCCATAAGTTACGTCATTACTTGCTCAATCACACAACTAAGTTGATTGCCAAAATTGATCCTCTCAAGTATTTGTTATCCAGACCCATTCTCACGAGAAGAATGTCTAGTTGGGTTGTATTACTTAGTGAATTCGATGTCGAATTTGTTCCACAGAAAGTAATTAAATGCAGACCAACTTGTTGAGACACCCCTTCCGGCACGAACCACTTGAGCTTCTCTTTTCCGATGAACATATTCTACACATCAACATCGCGCCAACTTGGACTCGATTTTTGATGGATCTTGTAATCTCCATGGCTCAGGGGCTGGTATTTTGCTTATCACACCTAGTGGACATGTTATCCCCAAATCATTTCGCTTAGCATTCCCATGTACCAACAATATCATAGAATATGAAGCTCTCATCACAGGATTAAAACTGGCTATATCTTGGAATCTTATAGAATTAGTTGTATTTGGTGATTCTTTACTTATCATCAAGCAAGTTACCGATGAATACCAGGTCAAGGATGAAAAACTTATCCCATATAAATGCATGGTGGATAGTCTTCGAAGCTATTTTCGATTAATTAGCTTTGATCAAATTCCCAGAATTCGTAATAAATCTGCCGACGCTATGGCAACCATCGGATCCCTATTAGAAATCGCATCTAGTCAACCCCAGGCACATTTTCGTTGAACATCTCTTAATGCCTGCCTATGATCTTCCTGAAAACACTATGGTATGTGAGATCATGGGTCCGAATAACCCTTGGTACCACGATATTTATACCTTCATTCGTGATAAAATGTTTCCTGCCGACATGAAACCAATGCATAAACATGCTTTAGCACAACGTGTTTCTCGTTACACCATTCTAATGAGAAAATATTTATAAACGAAGATATGATGGCACCCTACTCCGATGTCTTAATCAGGAAGAATCCTCGAGTGTCTTAGCTGAAGTCCATTCGGTATCTGTGGAGCACACACAAATGGTATCGCCTTAGCCAAGAAAATCCTGTGAGTTGGATATTATTGGCCCTCCATGGAAAGTGACACATGTCATTTTGTCAAACGTTGTCAAGCATGTCAAAAGCATGGAAATCTTATCCACGCACCTTCCTTGGCATTACAATCGATAACCACACCATGGCCCTTCTCTCAATGGGGACTTGACCTCATTGGTAAAATCAGACCAACATCTTCGATGGACATAAGTTCATCATTACCGCTACTAATTACTTCACTAAATGGGTAGAGGCTATGCCTCTCACTTATGTTACCGGTAGCCAAATATTGAAATTTATTTTCAATAATCTCATCTGTCGATTTGGTATTCCATCCGCTCTGGTTGCAGATAATGGCAAATCATTTAAAAACCAGGATGTAAAAGACTTAGCCAAACGTTTTTACATCAAACTTAAATGGTCCACTCCATACTACCCTCAGGGCAACGGTCAAGCGGAAGCAACCAATAAGACCTTAAAATCCATCATGGAAAATATTGTTAACACCCATGGACGTAATTGGCATACTTAAATTTATCCCGCTCTTTGGGCTTACCGTACATCTTACCGCACACCTACCAGAGCCACCCCATTTTCCCTTGTTTATGGTTGTGAAGCCATTTTACCTATTGAGATAGAACTCTCATCCTTGAGGATCTCCCTTAAAGATGTAATTAATGAGGATGAATAAACAATCACGGATTCAAGAGCTTGAGCTTCTCGATGAAAAATGACTTAATGCTCTCAATCATGTTCAAGTCTATCAAAACCGACTGCAACGTAATTATCATAAAAAGGTAAGACCCAGAGAATTCAAAATTGGTGACCTCGTTTTAAAAGAAAATCAAAAGAATACCACTAAAGAACGAGAAAAACAAGGAAAATTTGAGCCTAATTGGTTAGGACCCTATGTAATCACAACTAAATTTGGCTTTGGAGCGTATAAATTAGCCATTGAAGATGGTCAAGATCTTGATGAACCAATGAATGCAATTCATTTAAAGAAATTTTATCCTTGAGATGTTCACTATTCCAGGATACAACGTGTACATTGTTCCTTTTGTCTTGCTTATTTCTGAATAATTTAAATTTATTCATTTCCATTGGCAGATATTTTCTTTATCAAAATCACATCTTCATATTTATCATCATGAGACAAGTGCTAGTATAAATCCTATTAAGTTTGTGAGCATCATACTTCTTCCATTTTCTATCACTTTCCTCTATGGTCATACCTAGAAGCTTACTGATGGTAATATATTCCCTTCAAATACATTCTCTCTTTCATAACAAATCTCTAAACTTCGTTACCTAGTTCATTTGGTCATCCATCTCAATCTTCGGTGTTGAACCCTCGCATCCTACTAGTCGTGTGGGGCTAAGATTGGGGGCAGACATTTCTTCCCAAATACAAAGCACTATTGTAAAAAAATCCATCAATTCAATAACTTATGAATAATTCATTGTCACATCTTTCGTCTTTCATAGTCTTTGGTGTTGAGCCCACACTTCTTCCTGGTAGTGTGAGACTGGGAATGGAGGAAGGTGCCCTTACTTGTCTACGTCTTGTCTTCGGTGATAAACCCTTGCCTCTTACAAGTGGCATGGGGTAAAGCGTAGAGGGTCATTCTCATACAAGCATAAAAACATTGCAAAATATATTTAAAAAAACAAAAAAAAAAAAAAAGACAAAAGGGAATTCACTCGCCTATATTTTGCCTTCGGTGATGAGCCCTTGCTTCTCACTAGTAGCATGGGGCAAGGCATAGGGAGTCATTTCAAAAATAAATAAAAATAAAAATCTTATAGTGCTTACAAATTATAGAATCCCCAAACACATAATTTAGATGCCTAAGTGAAGAGAGAACTATCCCTTAACCTCATATCTTACCAATCAACAAGCCACATAACTGTCTAAGTCTAGCACGTGACTCATAAAGTGAAAGTCATTTTTGAAACTGGTTCAATACCGTTATGAAGAATGGAGTCATAATTTCCCAAAGGGATTGTTGTTAGCATTTGTCTCTATATTCATTATCTACATCATGCATCCTTCTTGATTCTCGGTGATGAGCCCACACATCTTACTAGTTGTGTGGAGTCAAGAATGGAGCTGGAATTCTTTTCATCATATCATCACCACCATATCCTGCCAATGGAAAGAGAATTTGTGTTATTCTGAGCATAACGGAACACGGTACATATGGATAATATCCATGTTTATCGCCTCTCAAAAATAAGTCTGCACTCTGGTCCATAAATTGCCAATCACAATGTAAAAATCTAAAAACATTTGAAAATCGTCAAAAATTCAAAAACAATGTAAAAATCCAAAAACATTTGAAAATCGTCAAAATCCAAAAACAGTGTAAAATCCAAAATCCAAAAACATTTGAAAATTGTCAAAAACCCAAAAACATTAGAAACAATCATCCAAAATCCAACAAAAAAATTAGAACTCGTCAAAAATCCAAAAACATTAGAAATACTTGTCAAAAATCTAAAAACATTTGAAAATCATCAAAATCTAAAACCATTAACAAGAATCGTCAAAAATCCAAAAACATTTGAAAATCGTCAAAAAGTCAAAAACATTTGAAAATCGTCAAAAATCTAAAAACATTAGAAAATCTGTATAATAAACAAAAATAAAAATTAAAAAATCCACAAAATCGCTAAAAAAAAAAACAACTCTAAAATAACCAACACAATTTAACCTTTGAACTATTATCCCCAACGAATGATCCAATCACCTTATGACTACCAAATTCAAACCACTTCTCCTCGCGTGAATCCTTGCTTGGGGAAAATTCGGCTCTCATTGTTTCCTTGTTTGAGGACAATGACCCAATGCTTTACTATGTCCTCATACCCCTGCTTGGGGCACATCCAATCAATCCTCACTGTGGAACACGTTAGGGACATGTTTATTGGTTCTTGTGTTGCATTATTAGTTGTAAATTATTAATTACTTTCTTGCATCTTGATATATTACAGGGGGCATCTTGATTTTATGTATCTGGTGTTCTCTCTAATATTCTTATGTTATCTGATTGCATGTCATACTGGGGCATCATACTTTCTTGATGGCCTCTATCTATGCTCTCTTCCATTTGCATATCATATTGGGGCATCAAACCTTTTTGATGGCCCCTGTCTATGTTATCATGCATATTACAGTCTAGTCATCCTGATCTTTTATATCACGATGCATCCTATTATGTGCTATATTCAAATTAAGATGTTTTTCGTCACGTGAGTATCTTCCTGCATGATCAACATCTTACTTTACACCCCATCCATTCACCCATACTAATGCATTCTCTAGTTTGGGAATCCTACTTGACGATCTTTCTCAAGTAGCATTCACTATCCAACAGCTCCTCCTCCCCCACCATGCTCACCATGTATTTGATCCATTCATCCTCGCTCCTCATTTTTACTCCTCTCGCCACTTATACCCATATTACCCTTCTCACCATTCCTGTCCCCTCTCACTCATTTGTATTCTTTTATTTTCCCCTTCAGTATGGGATCCTTGGTGGAGGTTTACTCTCTCCTAAGATCTTCCGTTGTAGAAGCTTCTTCACCACCTCCCCTCTCATCAAACAACAATCACCACCAAACACATCTTCCCATTCCACCTCTTCTACTTCCCATTCTCACATCATTACTCTCACCACACAGGCATCCCAATTAAGGATTTCCCTCACACTCTCCACCCTCCACTACATATATTCCTTCATCCATTCATGTTACACTCATTTGTTTCCTTTCTTTCTTATTATCACCTCATCTCATATCATATACCACTCAGACATACATCACTCACTCTTTTCTCATCCTTCCCCAAATCCGCCTTATGCCTGCTCATCCTACTTACATGCTCTCGTAGTATGGAAAATTCACTTGAGGGTTCCCCTTCAGTCCATTTTGTCATACCCTATTCCCACCAACTCTAACATCATCCTTCTTCTTCCTCAGCTTGGCAATCTTACTTAACCATTCCGACCACATGGCAATCTTACTTAAGACTTCCACTTAAGGTTGATCTGCCCTATGGCTTTCCCCATCCCATCATATTTCCCCATATTATTTCTCCCACCTCTCATCACGATCATCTTCTTCACCCTACCATTCCACCCCTATCCCCAATATCATCTTGTCTTTCTCTTTGCATATCATCCTGTCGGTTGGGTGATCATACGAAACCTCTCCAGAAGATGACGATCTTACTTAAGAGATTCTCTTAAGCATGACATGTCATCTTACACTCACCCATCACTCTACAATCTCACCATCCATCTTTCCTCTTCATTCCCCATCATCACATCTTTTTACCACCACTATCACCCTCCTCTGCTTGGCAATCTTACTTAACCACTCACCCGGCATGGCGATCTCACTTAAGAGTCCCTCTTAAGGATGATCTATCTCCTTGCATTTCCCCATCACTACACACCCTTCACCCTTCATTTTTTTCTCGGCATTCCCCATTCTCACATCCTTTCACCTCCTTTTCGATTCTCATGAAACACCACTTCTCGCTTGACCACTTGTCATCTCCAGTTTTGCTCATATGGCAATCTTACTTAACCACTTCCGTCACATGACAATCTTATGTCAGGGTCCTCCCTACACTTAACTTGTCATCATGAACTTCTCCCCCGCCTCATTCTTCGTTCACTTTGTTGATCACTTCTTCCACCTGATATCTCCTACTACCCACTTTTTCCTCCTACTATTATCCTTTCTCCACATATCCTCTTACAACATACATCTAATCTCTTCCGCTTTCTGACAATCACGTTCTTTCCCCATTTTCCCCTTCTTGATCCATCATCCTTCATACCGTTTCTTCCCATTCTTTTCATGTCTTGGTTCTTCATCCTCACTTCGTTCATCCTCATCACCTGCATCCTCTCCTCACTTTCACCTAGTCCCAACTCATCCACTTCATCTTCTCACATTCCCCCCACATTTCTACCCACACACGCATTCACCATTATTGTTAACACTCCTATATCATTCTTTCATCATCATCTTCTCTTCCTGCGCTAATAATTGTAAACGGGTTTTCCTTAAAAATCATCAATCCTCATTTTGCACGACCTCATTCACTCCCTTGGACCTTCTCGTGTTTCCCTTCATTCCTTCCCTCCTCTCACCCACCACTCATTGTAAAGGGTTTTCCTTAACGTCCCTTTGTTGGCGTTACCCTTTCCAATCCTTATTAGCTTTCTCCTTTTCTACATTTTTCTCTCACCCTTCCCCACCACTCATTGTAAAAGAGATTTCCTAACATCCCCTCATTGTCATTTCCTCTTCTATCCCCATTCTCTTTTCTCTCTTATTCTTTTCCCTCACTCCCACCCTTTCTTGTCGCTTCTTACCCATCTCTCCATCTCCTCTTTGCCCTCTTCAATATTTTTATTGTCTTCATCATGCATCCTTTTTCTATTTTCTCGTCATCCTAGTATCCTTATTTCATGCATCTCCACATCTTTTCCAATCGATGTAATTCCTCCCCTCTTTCTTCTCTGAACATTCCTTATACCATTCCCTTTCCACTTATTCCCCCCTTTCTGTATTCCCTTCCTTCTACATCATTTTCTTTGTTATCCTCTTCTCTCTCCCACCCCTCGTCTTAATTCCCTTCCCCTGTATCGTCTTCTTCCCCTTTTTCCATCATGTTTCCTCCTTACTTCCCTTTTTTCCATCATTCAAGCATTGTCTGTCTTTTTATCATACCACCCTCCACATGCATCTCCATATGGTCTGTTCCATATTCTTTTCCTTGGTCTTCCTCGCAATGACACGATTCCTTCAATCTTCTCCTTGTATTCGTTCTATCTTCCTTTCCTCTCCCCTAATTTTCACGTTTCTTCTTACCACTTCTCCTTTTCTCTACCACCCCTACCTTTTCGTTCATTCTGTATCTGTTTCTCTTCCTTTCTCTCCTCTTTTTCACACTTTCCTCGCCCCTCATAGTTTCTTTTTTTTCTCCGTTCTACTTCTTCTTTCGTCCTCTTTCCATTTTCCTCCATTTCACCCCCTACTCCCACCTTGTTTTCTCCTTCTTATTTATCCTTTCCGTTTCCTACTTTTCTCAGCTCTATCATTTATTTCACTTCCACGCATCCCTCTTTACTATCTCTGTTGCTTCCTTCATTTTGCACATCTCTCTATTTCATCCCTTCACCCTCTACTCTGTCATTTTCCTTTTTTATCTTGTTTGTCCTTCATCATTCCCTTCTTCCCCTATCATCCCTCTCTCTTATTTCTACCTCTTTCATTCCTTTTTTCCCCTCCCCTATCTCCCTTACTCTTCTCGTAATCAACCCCCAATCCTATCCATTCCCTTTTCTCTTTCCCACACACCCTCACACCTAGCATTCAAGGTCGATTGAATCATTTCTCCATTTGTGTCGTGCGGTCATTCCAGTCTCTTCCACTCCATTATCGTCCTCTTCTCCGCAGAATCCATTTCCCTTCTTTTCGAGAGTTCTGTCGTATATTCCATTCTCGTCAGTCCTCTCGAGGGGGCATCACCACATCTATCCATAATCACATCTTCTCATGACATTTTTGTCTTGGAGGATACTATGACATCCATCACTCACCACTTTCTATTCGCTCTACCTTTTAAAAAGTAGATTGAATTCTTCCCCCATACCGTCTACTTTCTTTGAAAGGACACTACTTTCATAGTACCCTTCCAAAGAGGGGCAAATGTAGACACCCCAATTTCACATCTATTCTAAATCAATTAATTCCCCTTCCTCATTTCCCACAAAAATACACTTCGAATTAATCAAATATAATTTGATTAATTATCCATTTCAAAATCCAAAAATAACCCAATCCTCACCACATGTCATTATTCTCCATGTTTTTCTACTATTGAATTAAAAATTCAAATTCAAATCCTCACCCACCCTTCATGGTCCCCACTCACCTAAAATACTCCACTTATGAATTAGAAATATAAATCAAATCCTCACCCATTCTTCGTGGCCCCCACTCATCTAATCTTGCCCACATTTTCAAACCACTCACCTAATCTTGCCCACATTTTCAAACCACTCACTTAATCTTGCCCACATTTTCAAACCATGATTACTTAAATTAATCTAAGCTAATCACTCCCTCAGGCTATAAATACAACCTTACCCCTCCCCTCTAAACACACAAAGAATAAGATTTCATGCCATATCTAAGTTCTTGCATCATTTGAGAAAAGAACATCCTTTTGCCTCGTCCTAATGCCAAAATAGCCTCATAATCCTTTTTCCCATCCAGTGCAAAGTAAGAGGATCATTGTTGCAGGAAGGCCTTGTTCCGTCTTGAAGAAAAGCACCTACATATCACACAATTAAGGCTCAATCCAAGTTTCCTAGCCCATTCCGAGGTTTGCTACGGAACGCGAAGGAGGAGGTATGATTATTGGTATTTTACTTCCTTGTTAGTAGTGTATTTTTTCTAACTTACACGGTAACACCTTATGAGAGATTCGCTATGGGGGATCACAAGTGGATAGAAGAAGACCTAGAAAATCCACTTATCGGATACTCCATAGGTGGGTCATGAAAAGTGTAGCTCTTATTGTTGAGAATGCTAAGAACACAATACTCTAAGAGAAGACTCCAAAAGATAAGAAAGACTAACTTCAAGACCTTTAAGATTAGTTTGGAAAGCATAAACAAATCAAATGAATAGTGATGATGTGATGATAAATGTACTCAAAAGTTGCCTATAAATAGGGAACATTGTTAGGTATTGCATTTCCCTCTAGTTGACAGCATCTACCATGGTCGATGTAGTCATCTATTAGAAATAAAATCCAAATGGTATCAACCATGGTTGATGTCGTCAACTTTGGGTAATGCCTCATAACGGGTTCCTAAAAGGAGGTTTTGAGGAATAGAGGAAGAATTTGGAGCTACTAAAATGTGATTTGGTAGAGTTATAAGTGTGTCGTAAGTGGATATGAAGTTGATTGTAAGATGATAACAAGGTGATGTCATAGGGAGACTATAAAATTATGATTGCGAGGGTGTAAAGGATAAGGTAATTTTTAACCAAAGTGAGTCCCTTTGCCATTTTGATTATTATGTGTTTTGACAAACCATGTCTCTTTTTACAAAGTTACTAGAAGTTTCTCCGATTTGTGGGTGGAAAAATACTAGTTTTTTTGCTTCGTAGGTCACAAATTATTATTGTAGGCCATGAATTCCATCACCCTCCTTTTTTTCCTGAAGTGTTAACATTGTATCCTGTACACCTTCTCATTTTCTCCTTCTTCCTCACTACTAAATTTTGTTGGAAACACATAACATACTTTGTGATTACTACCAATGTCGCTGACTAATATCCCAAGTCATGGTTTATTGCATTTTTCCGTAGAGGTTTTATGGAGCCGCACGTGACCTTTCAAGACCACAAATCACTTGTGAGTCACCTTATGGGCATTGCACAATGGTTTATCCACCGCAACACAATATCCTTGCCTTGAAGTGCTCAATGAATTCACTACACCTTTCCCTACTTCCCTTATTTTCCTCATGTCGCGATACACTATGTTTAAATATGACAGTCTTTGTTTTTGTAAGTTTTTAATTCCATTGTATGGTTTTTCGACAAATGTATTTAGCTTGCTTATGTGTTGATAAGATAGAAAGAAGATACACTTGTTCGTTTTTAGGTGGTGGTTGCAGATTTGGATCATATTGTAGAGCTTAAAACACAATTAAAAAATCTCTTTTATTATTTGAATAATATGTTGGCTATTATATAGCCAAGGAAATAGTCAAAACAACTTCCTAGTAAATAGGATTTTAAAACCCATGATAGTCATGGGTAATAATAACAAATAATATTGTTATAACTATATAACAATATATTTACCAAAGGTAATTATTAAATTACTAATTACTATAGTAATTTTCCCATTGTAAATGTGAGCACTATTTGATTTCCTAACATTCCCCCTTAGTGTGAACATGGGGAAAACATCATCTCGTACTGCACCTACTTTCATGATTTGGTGATTTTCACAGGACAACCACAAACCTCAATGATGGTTTTGCATATGGCTAACCAACAACCAAAAAGGTGGTTTTACAAATGGTTTACCAACCAAAAGTGGTGGTTTTACAAGTGGTTTACTACAAACCACAAATGATGGTTTTGCAAGTGGCTTACCAACAACCACATCACGATGTGTAGTACTTTCATCAACTCTCATCAATATCTCACCTCAGGGGATGACATAGGAAATTCTACTCATACACAAAAAGATTTCATAATGGAAATGGAACATTGGTATTATGTTCCACCCCTCAATGTGAAATTTCCATTTATTCATACAAACAGGGAAGCGCACAACACACACAATTGAAAGCAAACACACTGAAAAAATGTCACCAAATCTCTATGCGGCCTTGTCGGTGGTTCCGACAAGAGGTCGTTGATAGACCTACAACCTCGATGCCTATGTCCTCCACGGATCTGCATTGCTTAACTTAGTGAATAGTGAATTTGAGGATCAATTACATGTAAAAGGATGTCGATTCCACCGATAGTGCGTCTAGTTGAAATGTAGGATTATTTTTTTGTTTTTACAATATTTTTCAACAACGAATCAAAACAACAATTGACAATTTGACTATAGTACCAAAAACTCATTTATTTTAACACTTGTAACACCATGCACTATTTAAATCGACAACACAATGACAAGACTAACAAAACATTTAATTCAAACAAAATGATTAATACAACAAAACATTTTTTTACGACTTTTCCTTTGATAAGATTAGACTCGTTGAACATTACTCAATGTATCTTGGACTTACAAAAATTAGACTTTATGATTTGTGATTTGGAAACTAAACACGTATACCGCACATTTGAAATAAACAACTAAACAAGAGCGCAAGGCGGCGTTCGCCATGTATGCTGCAAGTAGTTTGATATAAATTTGATTAATTGGTTAGATGATTTATTGCTTAAGAGTTGGAAGGACATAAACAAACTAGACCTATTTTAAGCTTTCTAGTACCGCAAAGCAGATATTGTAGGCTTTTGTAATGATCTTTCTAAAAATTGCAATCATAATCATATATCTTGGAGATGGTATACTAATCACTTGAACATCTAAATAGGTGGCATAACAATTTAGCATTTATATTCAATAAGTAAAATGAATGTTTTTGAATAAATAACACAAGATAGAATCATGATGAGAAATATTTAAGAGTTTAGAAAGGGAAACAATTGTTAGCCAATTTTGATTCAAGTTCGATAGTTACATGATCTACTTGAGCTTGAACAGATTGTAATGGGTGAGAATGTGGTTTATCTATAATAGCAAATAAATATTTGTAGAGTCCAAAACAAGTAAAATATTCAAATATTCAATAGTGAAGAGAAACATCCAAGAAATTTGTTGTTGCCAAACAGAGCATATAATTTTGCTCCTACAAACTCAGAGCCAAATATTCGTGTTCGAAATTTGCAGTTGACCTTTTTGTTTGCGGAAGCATTAAACAAAAAACGAGAAATGTTCAAGCTAAGTGCACTGCTTACTAATAAGAAAGCATGTGTATGGTGAATGTTGTTGTGATGTTAGAAATGCATCCTCCTAACCCTATGTGCAAGTAAATTATGCTTAGTAGAGTTTCATGTCTGGATGTTGGTGTCTACAAGTAAATTTTGTGTCTACAAGTACAAATCCTAGAAAAACTGATGCAAATCAGATATAGGAAAGCTTTCTTCCTCTGAAGACGTAGAAGTTGATCCTGTCATGAAAATTAAAAAAAAACAATTAAGAGATCTTGACTCATACTTGGAGCCCATGGAGGAATGTTTATAAAACAACATTCACCAAAGAAGACCTGAAAACAACAACTAAAGTGCGTCAATAAGAAATGACTGAAGTAAGACTGTAAAAGAGAATAAAATAAAGCTAAAAGCTAAAATACCAAGTATAGAGCTCATGATCTAGCTCCAGATTGCTCCAAGCCAAAACATTACCAAAAAGCTGTAGATCACAGGCCAGATGTTAATCATGTCTATATAATGCCAACATAGCAAAGGGAAACTTTTCCAAAATATGGTAGAGAGGAAGAAGAATACATTGCAGAAGACAAAAGTGAAGCAAAAACTACTACTTCACAACCAAGCTAATACTTTCACTGCAAAAAACAGTGCAAGTTCTCTACAATAAAGAAGATTTTTGAAGAAATTTACTGTAGCATGATCACACTATGATACTGGAAGAAGGAACATGAAGAATGGAAATTAAACAACAGACTAGAGTGGCTGCATAAGATTCCCAATCAAATTGCATATCAACTCAGTGCAACAAGGATATGAAAATAAACAACTGAAAGAACTATTGGGAGCAGATTTATTAGACCTTGAAAGACTCCCTAATTTTTTTTTTCAACAAATGTTCAAAGCAGGTTAGAGGTTAGTCATTTAAATTCAGATTTATTTAATTGTATAATTACTTGAACATTGGAACCAGTAACAATATTTGGGTTATAAAAATGGATTTCCCTCTTGCTTCCGTTTGTTCTGCCATTTGCGCTTAAAAGCAAGACCTACAAGCATGATAGCCTCTGAGGATCCCATTGTTGTAACTCCAATTGTTTGTTCTTTGTCTCCCAGCAGGGCATTGAACATCGCTGCTATCATATTTGCACACCAATTTTGTTGCATTTTCACACTTAACACACAATCAGAAATTCGTGACCCCATGGATATTTTAAAAAATTGCTTGATCTTGAAATCCGTAATACTGCAAAATATAAAAAACAGAGACCCCACAAACCTGCAATTCTGTAGTAATAGGGTATTCGTCTATATGAACATAATTCTTATTGATGACAACCATCATGAGCTTATCACACTCAGGCTCCATCCAGGTAGTGACAAATGAAATAAAAAACACCTCATTTCAGTTAAACAAAGGAAGAAATTGAAAATAGGGCTGCCCGAAATAACGATTCCACTGTGACTCGCCCATCGAATTTTTTAGCAGCGGGTGTGGTGGCGTTCGGATCCGGTGTGAAATCGATATAACCGTGGGCAGTAGAAAAAGAAGCGTTCCCTATGTATATCAATTCTTGGCCGTTGTTTTGGCTAAAATTAGAGAAGGAAAAACTAGTAGTGTTTCCATTGCTCTGCTATGCATATGAAGTGCAAATTAAAAATGGGAGCAAGACTATCAAAGCACAAATCACACTTTTCAACATTGTTACGCTATAAAAATTAAGCCGAGCGTAAGTTATCGATACATCGAGGTTGTTTATCCTTGATTTAACACACAAGTACAACAAAAATCATAACAACCCTTATCATCTAACTAACCAGCGCTTACGGTATGTTCGGGCATCGTGAATATGAGACCTCATAGATAACCGATCCCATCAAAGGATTTGAGACAAAATAAAACTTAGCATCATATTCCGAGAAAACAAATATATTTCTCTCTCCCTCTTGCAATTTTTTAAAATTAAAAGCTTGCTTGCGCTTTTTGGTAATTATAATTAAATACGACATAATTTAGGGTATTTTTGGGGTTTGAAAAAATTGCGGAAAAAAATAAATAAACATTCCTTGAAAAAATGCGTAACGACCATGCTGCAAATTTAAGATAAAAATAGAGAAAATGGTGGATAATCACGTGTATTTTGAGTAGGTTTAGTTGTTATTCGAGTAAAAGGCGCTGCTTAATTGGTTTAACTATTCAACAAGATAATTTTAAGTATTTTCATATCATTGAAGCACAGCAAGTGTAGACACCAAATTTGTGTCTTACGACCCTTTGTGACCCGCATCCCATTTCGCAACCTAACCTCATTACCTAAACCTTACACAATTATTTATTAATTACCTTGTAATTGATAAATCCCCATCACCTCACCTGCCACCTCATTTTGCCACCTCATCATGACCTAGCCCTAATCCTAAACTAACCTAATTAAAACCTAAAACTTGGTCTACACCTACACCCATGACTAAGGACCCCTTTCTCGCACCTAAAACCGACCTTCTAGTCACTTGACCAAGCCCGCAACTAATCTCTCGGGAGAAAAGCAGGGAAGGTGGGTTGTTTTACTAAAAATAGCCTACTTTTTCCTTACCGATGCCGGTTCCTACTCGACCGCCGTCGGTTACGTAACTACCATCGGTTCCCTGTAAATGGCCTCCCCAAACCAAAAACAAAGGATCGGAATTTCATTTTTGGATCAAAGGTCGAATGATTTTTGAATCAACAGAGATCATTGGGAGCGAAAAACAGAGTCCAGATCTTCACTTGACCGAGCAGAGACGAGTGAAGAAACGTAAGCGTTTACAAAGAAAGGAGATCAACTTGCATCTTTGTCAAAACCAGTAAGTCACATCTTGCATGTCCTCTGTTATAACATTTCTTATGCTCTTTGAATCACAGTCCTCCTAAATCCATTCTTGGATCCACTACCCAACGTGTCTTATTGCATCTAACTATCATTCATCTACCTCTCATCACCTTATTTCCTAAATACCACCTATATACAGCCTTACAAACAACACAACTACCCCATAAAGCGACCAACCTACAGATCCTAGAACCCACCGGTATCGGTTATTAGAATCGACATCGGTTATCGCAAGAATCGCATCGGTTCCTTTGATCAAAACCGTAAAACCACCTTTCCCTACCGCTTCAACGAAGCAACTTAATTGATATTTTACGTCTTTTGTGTTAATTCATATTAGCAGGAAACTCGACCACCTTCGAAAGGAAGTTTTATATTTCCGGGCCCAAGGCGTTTCTCATTTATTGTCTAATCAAAATCTTGTGGTCTTGTGTTCTTATTTGCAGTAGTCCTTCCAAGACAAAAAGGAGTTCTTCGCAATCGCCCGATCTTTCTCTACGGTACGCGCACACCATCTCGACATTCTACAGTGTATTCCTCCTAGCTCCTAGCCCCTATCTCTGCTTTCTAAAAGGAACGAAACCATTCCGAGTGAAACATTTTGGCACGCACGGTGGGACCCATCTTGGGTTTTCGTTTTTCTTGCTTATTTTCATTTTAGGAAGCATACTTGCATTGTCTATTTGCTTTTGTTATATATTTCATAAAGAATTTGTCTTGCTTTCCTAGTTTCGCATTAGTGAAAGTCATCTCTCTTGCTTCATCGAACATAATTTTCGATTTGGGTTTAAAACACGTGCATTGCATTCTCGCTTGTTGTTTTTCAATTCTAGTGAACGAGATTAAGTAATGTGTCGTACACGTGGGGGTGATATCCACGGTATTGACAGAAATTAATCTTACATTCACCGCACAACACATACCGAATCACTTCACAATTAACACAAATACTCAAACATCCTCCTTTTTCCGCGGTATTCCTCCGCCCGATTGAGGTAACCTTATAAGCCAAAACAACTTGACATTTCCCTAAGTCTCTTGTTTAGGATTCTCGACATCATTCTACGTCTAAAGGCATAAGCCCACGATAATTAAAATTAACCCTAGGTTAATCTCTGGATTTGCGTGTGCATCTTGCTTGTTTTTAGTTCTGTTTTCTTTCTCATACTCTATCTTCTGTGATCAATAATTGGACAAGTATACTAAACGTTGTTAAAAATCAAATTAGCAGCCTTTTTATATCTTGTTAGCCTGCATTTTTACACCGACATCGGTTACCTCGACCGACGCCGGTTATAGTATAACCGACATCGTTATTAGACCGATATCTGCCATCGTTTTTCAACCCCCGACAAACCAAAGAACCTACCAATTTTACCATTCTAAGTTTGTTTTTTCCCGATAGATTGAAACCCTACTATGAACACTGTCCATGGTTGTTATCACTGAAGCAAGCCGCCGCCATGGTTTCACATGCTTGCTGTTTCTTTACCCGAATCACCCCCTTCACATTCTCGTGGGGAATCCTAGACACCAAAGTGAGATCCCCAAATTCGTAGGAGACAAGAGGACTTTCAAATTTCTGGATGCTAATCCTAGCCACTGTACAATACTATTTGTCTCATGCCCCTGACCGTACGCCTGATGGTCAGCTCTTTGTTGGCATGCCTATTAGTATAGCTGCTCATTTAGCCCCCACTCCGCCTGATAACACCGCCTGCTTTCTCGCACCTTTAGCCCCATCTCCCAATCCGACGCCTTCGTGAGGTTCATACGACTCAGATTGGCTTTTCTTTGGCTAATCTTGGACCCCACATATCATTACCACCGATCGCCCTACCTCACCTCATCTCTTGCATACTACTCCATTCATGACTTGCTCTCGCCACCTATCCACACGAGCTTTCCTTCTCAAGCTCCGCCTACCTTTTCATTCCCATACATATCCAAAAGAACCTCAACACCTTATATGGGACATCCCTATTCGTCGCCTCAACATATTCATCCTCCATACCTTATCAACACTTAACTCCACCATTGTCCAATGGAGGCCCTTGGCCCAATTTGCCTCCGTTTGCCACAACCACACCATCATCTCATCCAACTACTGATCTAATTAAACAAATGATGGACAAAATGCAAAACCTGGAGGCTTCTGTTTCAGGAAGTCGTAGCGCCTTGACATACGAGCAAGTTTGTCGGGAGCCCATTCACCCTTCTGTCCCCCTTCATTCATATCCTCCTCAATGGGAGTTTCCGAAATTTACTCGTTTTAATAGTAAAGAGGATCCTCAACAACACTTGCGATCATTTAGACATGCTTGTTATTTGATTGCCCATGATGATGCCTTGTTACTCTCGCACCTTTCCCATGTCCTTATCAGACTCGCTTTGAGTGGTACAAATGCTTTAACCCAAAGACTCAATCTTCTCTTTTAACCAACTAGCCCAATCTTTCGATCACTTCTCCATTAACATTGCTAAGAAAGTATCCATCACCGACCTTTATGCCATTCGACAATTCAAGACGAATCTATCGCAGATTTCGCTTGACGATGGCGCGGCCTTATCAACCAACTTACATATGCCTTACCTCGCATCAACTTATCGAACTTTTCACGCGGGCATGTGCTAAGCACATTTCTCCTACTCTCCAAATTCAAACTTTCCGTACATTCGATGAAGCCTTTACTATGGCTCAAAAACTAGAGATTCGAGCCTTAGAGGAAGAGAAATTGCGGTTGCGTAACAAAAACCCCAATTTCCGAACTCCTGATTCTACCAATAAACCAAATACCACCACTCCTCACGCGTCCACTTCTTCTAAATCAAAAGGAGCTGTCCACGCGGTGATGGTTAAATCTCAAACACCGTCTAATACCCACCAAAAACCACCTATAAGTACAAAGCCGAGCCCATCAATTACACTCCCTTGGGAGAAACTTATGGTGTGATATTGGAAAAATTGCTCAAAGCAGGAGCCATTACATTACCTCCTGTTAAACCTCATTCCGGGTTTGATTCCACTCGCGCCATACCTTCCTGGTACAAAGAAAATGACTTCTGTAACTTCCACCGCGTGAAGGGACACAGTCATGAGAACTGCAAGATGTTGAAAAACATAGTGCAGGAAATGGTTGACGCAGGGGATATAACCCTCGATAATCCTAATGCCCCTGCCAACCGAAATTTGAAAATCTTCAACAAACCATTCCCGAATCACTCTCCCAACAGTAACACAAACCAGGATATCTTAGCCGAGGAGAGTGTTCATGAGATCCATGCAGTCTTTGATACCCAGCCCAAAGCCTCTATCGAGAAAATTTTGAATCAAGCCTCTTCACTAACACAGGAGCCCGAACCTCCTTTACCACCATCGAACCAAAGCGAAATCATTCCTTTACCCATAAAGGAGTTAACTGCCCAGACTTCTCTTCCCATCGATGAGTCTTCTTATACCACATCCCTACAAGATTGCGAACGGATGTTATCTAACCTATCTATTTCCCAGATTTCCCCTTCTACCCCTCTTGCTGCACAAGAGGAAGGATACGCCACTCCTTTTGACATCCTTAGATGAGGAATCTCTTGCACCGACATCACCAAATTCTTTAACCATGACGGATCCTCTCGAACATGCCCTCTTACCTATTAGTTCTTCATCGCCTAAATCTTTTCAATGACCGGTTGACCTCTTGACATCTATTGATACAGTGCCTCATTTACCCCCTGTATCACACCCACAGTGGACCGGAATCACAACCCACCTTTCTTCCGTACAAAATTTACAATTCAAACCTGAAGACTGTCATTCTCCAGAAGATAGACGAATCTTATGGGAACGTTTGAGTACTCCATATTCTACTCAAATGCAAATGACCGATCCTGAGACCTCCACCATATACCCGAAGTGTTTACAGAAGCTTAAAATGCCCATGTTCTCACCTTCACCCCCTCACCTCTACCAAATGCTCGTCCACTTCTATTAACTTAGCCAAATCTTCCCCTACACTTGGGACCTCACCAATACCAGCCTAACACACCCGCCTAAGCGACTAGATTTATCCAAAATAAAGCCACCCGCCACCTAGGAGACACACTCAACCCGTGCCTCTATCACAATCAAAACCATCATCGCCATACCTACCTTCCATATTGGGACCTCATCCTTCCACCTCGCACCAATATATCACACCTCCCGCGTTTTTCTAAAAAAGATATGCCTTCTCGCACCTATACCGAGATCTAAGGGTATATCAACATTATCACCCCACGTATCATGTCCACCATCAACCCTAAACAAACTCCATCATCAAAGGATTTATTTTCTGTCACTCCTATTTCCGTGGTTGTTTCCCGCTACCATGTCATCGTAGCCTCATCATTTAACCATCCAAACGTAGCTCATGCGCGCCAAAGAAACCACGTTTAGTGAAAACCACGTGTCAACACCCCTTGGCTAAACCACCACCCATACGAACCAGCCACGCCCAAACATTACCGAAACCCACACAACCAATACCCTCATCCTCCTCCGATTTTGACCCACTCAAAGGATCTTACGCTAAAATCCTTGCCATGTTGGTAGAGAATGCGACCATTTCCCTACCCCCACTTAGACCTTATGACCCGTCTAAACCTCGGCCTGTAGGTTACGATGAGTCTAAAATCTGCGCTTATCACCGCACACCAGGACATGATGTGGAGGGATGCAAAGCTTTAAAACCATCCTTCGTCAACCACCTCTCCCAGATAGAAAGGTTAAGAAAGACAACTTACGAAGGGAGAGACCTTTAGCTTCAATTCCCTCTCCTATACCATCTATCCCCGCCTCACCACGATCTATCATTATTACAACCCCACCTCTTGAAGACCATGATTTATCCCAATCATCTTCTTCATCTCCGGTCTACGAGATTAATATGATTAGTGTTGCTACTCGAGCGCAGAAAAACAATGAGAAAGCGAAAGTAAGCACACCTACGCCCTCTCCTTCTCCGTCCAGCATCCCGATTGCACCACCACCCAAAGTGGTTATTCGTGGACCCGCTTACCCCGCCTCTAATGGAGTTGCCCATCGAGCCATGATAAAAACACTTCACCAATCACCCGTCAAAATGACACTATATGATCTCATTCAGACTTCTGAATCTCATCGACAAGCTCTCGTTGAAATTCTTCAGGGGATCGAGGTCTTACCTAATGAAACCCTACCCGTTGCCTCCATTCTAACACCCAATCACGTTGCCTCTCTCACCAAACAACCCACCGCCCCAACCACTTTCGCCTCTCGTACCACAAGCCGCGCACTGGGCTCAAGATGAAATTGTCGATTTTGGTATGAAGATCCCGACCTCGCCTGTTCATCTCGGCCTACATTCCGGGACATTCGTACGTCGTGTTATGATTGACGGGGTGCTAGCCTAAACATCATCTCTTCAAAAGCTTTTCAACAAATGAATATCCCTTCTAGTACATGTGCAACCCCATCATGTTGCGGTCATTCAATGACGCTATTACCTCTACCTTAGGCACCGTGATCCTCAACATTCGGGTAGGACCACGTACTTTACCCGAACTCTTCTATGTCCTTGAGGGAGAGTTCCAATATAATATATTGCTGGGTCGTCCTTGGATCCGGGCCATGGGATGCGTTCCCTCAACATTACATAGATGCATAAAATTTGAGTACGAGGGGAAGTCCTACACCGTAAAAGCTGATCCTCCCCCCTTTAAAACCTGCAATATGTTATACCGCCCTAACGATGTGCTTATACCAATCAAGACACCCATACATTCAACCCAACCATCCTCTTCAAATGTACCTCAACCATCCACCTCAACCGCGCCTACGCCTTCAACTGATGAAACCACCGTCGCAAAAACCACTTCCCTTCCCGCAGCTAACATCCCAACCTCGACCCCTTAGTAGATGTTTTTCAACGCCTTACGCTGGGGGAGTACCGCCTATATAACGTTAGTTCTTTCCTACCCCGCAGAGTACGGAAAATTACATGCACATCCCACCTACGACCGTCGCGTGGGGGAGGTAATCTCTTACGGACCACCCCATTGCCGCACCAACCTAACGTATGGGGGTGTTGACGCATCCTCCATTACCCCTGAACCTCCTCTTGGTGTGGTTCCCTTCCAATCCGATTTTCAATACCTGACAAATCGTCGCTTCGCCCTCACCTTCTTGACTCGCTGTGCTTGGAAAGGCTTTGGTTTTGGTCTTTATGAACAAGGCCGACATACACTCATTCCCGTGACTACCCGCAAACACAATGATCGCAGTGGTCTCGGTTTTCCTGAAACACCTACACAGGAGACACCTCGTGTCAGCTTGTCTTCTGGAAGAAGACGACGTCACCCCTACCAAACCATCATCACCCACTTTGCCATCATCACCCACAGAATCTATAGACCCTGAATCTATCCCTCCTAACTTTTTTTTTTTTTTTTTTTCATAAATGCTATCTTCATAGGTCCTCTCACTTATCAACGCGATAATGAGGACCCATCTTCTCTTCCCCTTCTGTATCCAGACATGATCGAAGAGGATTCACCTTTGATTAATGTTGTTGAGTGTCAGGATGACGACTCCATCCTCACTTACCTTGGCGTGGATGATTCTTATATTCAACGAGCCTTACCATCTGAAACCCAAACCATGCTGAACGAATCTACTATAGAAATCAACATCCACACGGAGGAGGATCCTCACATTGTGAAGATCGGACAATCCCTTAACGCATCAGAACAAGTCGCCTTTACTACTTTCCTCCGTGCTCGCAACCAAGCTTTCGCTTGGTCTCTACGCCGACATGCCAGAATTGATCCCCGACATGCTGTCCATAACATTACACTCTAAACCCGATTCCAAGCCAATTAAAATGTAAATCGAGAAAATGCATCCACGCATTGCCTCTTGGTCAAAGAAGAGCTTCAACGACTTCTTTTCGTTTCCTTCATTTGCCTATTGATTATCCTCAATGGATTTCTAACATCGCACTCGCACTAAAGCGATGGGGGACTTGATATGCACGGATTTTCGGGATCTTAACCTCGCTTGCCCTAAGGATGACTTCCCCCAAGTATTGATCAACTTGTTGATCTCACTGCGGGTCATGAAATGCTTTCTCTCATGGATGGCTTTTCAGGATACAACCAAATTTTGGTTGCCCCTGCCGATCAACACAAAACTGCCTTCATAACTCCTTGGGGAACCTTCTGTTACCGTGTAATGCCATTTGGCCTTAAGAATGCTGGTGCGACCTATCAGCGGGCTATGACCTACATTTTTCATGACATTATGCACACTATCCTTGAAGATTACGTCGACGATCTTCTTGGCAAGTCTAAACATCGCAGTGAACATCTCGATGTTTTAACCATTATTTTTGATCGCCTGTTACAATATTCTGTCCGTCTTCAACCAAAGAAATGTGTCTTTGGTGTCCTTTCGGGAAAGCTTCTTGGTTTTATCATCTCTTTGCGTGGCATCGAGGTCGATCCATCTAAAGTCAAAGCTATCATAGAAATGCCCCCACCTACTAATCTCAAACAATTGCGTAGCTTACAAGGTAAGTTACAATCTATCCGACGTTTCATCTCCCAACTCTCGGATCGATGTCAACCTTTCCATCACCTCCTTAAAAAGGACATTGAATTTCAATGGAGTGAAGAGTGCCACCAAGCCTTTGAAGCTCTCAAAACTTATCTCTTGCAGCCACCCGTGCTTATCCCACCTCAAGACGACCGCCCTTTCTACCTTTACCTTTCCGCCACTGACCACGCTGTAGGGGCCATGCTTGCACATCGTGACTCTGAAAATCGAGAACAAGCCGTTTATTATATAAGTCATACTTTGGTGGACTATGAGACTAGGTATACACATGTAGAAAATTTGTGCCTAGCCCTATCATTCGTGGCTACCAAACTCCGACACTACCTTCTGAATCACAAAACTTTCGTCATCACCAACACGGACCCCATCCATTACATGTATGCCAAACCTCATCTAAACCAACGCATCGCCCGATGGCTCATGCTCCTCGCCGACCTCGACCTTGAGTTCGTCCACCAGAAATCAATCAAAGGACAAACCATCGCAGACCAACTTGCGGAAGCCCCTTTACCTGGAGAACAATTTACCAATTTTACATTCCCCGACGAACTCATCGCCACTCTTTCACTCAAGGAGGAGTCGTATCCAATGACTCTCTTCTTCGATGGATCCAAATGCCAACGTGGTGGAGGAGCTGGCGTTGTTCTCGTTCCTCTTGACGCCGAGCCTATGCCTCTTTCATTCCGACTCGATTTCCCTTGCACTAATAATACAGCGGAATACGAGGCCCTTGCTCGGGTCTCCTGTTGCGCACCGCACTTAGGTATCAAATCTATCAATATTTTTGGCGACTCTCAATTGGTAGTCAATCAAGTTATGGGCATCTACCAATGCAAAAATGAGGAACTTCAAAAATACAAACACTACGTGGATTCGCTTCTAGCCTTATTTACTCACTATTCTATCCAAACCATTCCACGCTCTACTAACAAATTTATGGATACTATGGCTTGCTTAGCCTCGCAAATTCCAGCCTCATCAACTGACTCTGACATTTTTGTCTTGGTCCAACAACTCTTTGCCCCATCTTATTCAGCCCCGGTTGTTTGTACGATAAATACCGTGTCTGCTAACTCGCAGATACTTGGTATCACCAATTCCATGACTACCTTACAACCTCTGTTTCTCCCTTCGACCTTACTAGTATCGGTAAACGTGCTTTTGTTAAACGTGTTTCTCGTTATGTAGTTATGGGGGGACTCCTTTATAAACGTGGCTTTGATGGCATCCTCCTTCGATGTCTCACCGGTGCGGAGATCACCCATACCATCCAACAAGTCCATGACGGTATTTGTGGTGGACATTTTAGTGGCCTTGCCGTGGCCAAACGAATCCTTCGCCTTGGTTATTATTGGCCTACTCTCAATAACGACTGCTACGAATATGTTAAGCGTTGTGTTATGTGTCAACAACATGCCAACCTTCAACATACTCCTAGCCACCCGCTCCAGGTCGCTCGAGATCTTTGGCCCTTCTCACAATGGGGTTTAGACCTTATTGGTGAGATTCACCCATCCTCTTCACAACGTCACCGATGGATAATCACAGCCACCGAATATTACACAAAATGGGTGGAGGCTATTCCACTCATTTCAACTAAAAAGGAAAAAATTGTCGAATTCATTAACCATCACATTATCTGTCGTTTTGGTATTCCTCATCGCCTAATAACAGATAATGGTAAATCTTTTAAAAACAAGTTGTTACAAGACCTTTGTGACAACTTTGGTATCAAACTTAGTTTCTCATCGCCTTACTATCCGCAGGCCAATGGTCAGGCTGAATCTTCTAATAAAACCCTAACCAAAATCCTCATGAAAGTTGTCAATGAATCCGGAAGAAATTGGCACGATCACATTCCCTTTGCCCTTTGGGCTTATCGTACTAGCATTCGTACCTCTACTAATGCCACACCTTTTTCTTTGGTATACGGTACCGAGGCTGTTTTGCCTCTCGAAATACAAATACCCTCCCTTAGAATATCTCTTCAGGATATTCTCACCAACGATGATTTCCGCCAAGAGCGGTTAGCCCAATTGGAGCTCCTTGATTTAACGCCGCCTTACAAATCTTGATCACCTTCAAATCTATCAAAAACGCATCAAACGTGCTTATGATAAGTGACTTCATGAGCGTACTTTTAAGGTTGGTGATCTTGTCCTCAAAGAGAATCAACATGTCACCAAACTAGAAAAGAGCAAACGTGGAAAATTTGCTCCCAATCGATTGGGCCTTACATAATCACTCACACCTATGGATCAAGCACTTATCGCTTAGCTTCGCTTAATGGTAAACCCGAGCTCGAACCCTTAATGCCTTGCATCTTCGACCATTCTTCTGTTGAAATTAGTGTTATATCACTTCTTATCTGCCTACTGCTCGTCCCTTGAGCTCATTTACCGCTACATACACTTTGTTTTCCTACATCTCAAAATAAAATCAAGCTCACATAGTTTGATTCTCACCTCACCTAAACGATGCCTTCCCCTTTTTAGTCTAGTCCATGACTTCAAAGTATTAAAATAAGCCGTATTCTTATGGGATTTTCTTGAGTCAAACTTCCTACCAAACTAGATGCTTCACGCCAAAAGAACATCTAGCTATCTAAATTATATATAGACTGTTCCCTCGAAGGACAGCTATATGCCAAATTATTGTTGCTATTCTATATAGATCGCTCCCTCGAAGGATGACTTCTACGCACTAAAATCATATCTGCTACTATAAATAGACTGCTCCCTCGAAGGACAGCTATACACAGTCAGCCTTTATCAGAAGCTTCTCGCATTGATCAGCTTCGTGAAGACCTCAAGAATAGCACAATCAATATCCCTTGTAGACTTCCCGCATCGATCAGTCTATATTCAATAAAATAAAGGCCTCATTCAAAAGAACTTTTGGGTCATGGACTTGTCTATTTAGGGTAGGTTCTCTTTCGTCGTAACACTCACTTTGTAATAAATTATCTCAGTACTCAGCCTATATCATCCACCTCACCTCACCATTTGTTTCAACTCAAGGGACGTAACGCTCACCCGATATATTGTGATCATACAACTCTTTTCACCTATGGACTTCTCGTCTATGCACGGTACCTAGGGCTTCAAGCTCGTTCTACGTTTTGTGGTTTGTTTAGCTCTTTTCACCTACGGAGCACTCTTTCCGCTTTGCCTCGCATCTAGGATTGTGTGTTGATCTTAATCAGGACATGGTTCCCTACCACTTGGGTAGGCTAACTTTCGCTTCCCTTATACCTTTTACAACATCACCAATTCATTTCCGACACCAACAACCTTACCTTACCAATATTAATATCAATATTCTTACCAATCAACCAATTGCCTAAACCGTACCAAATTGCCTGAATTCGCCTCTCCCTGATCCTAAGGGAGAACTACATCGGTCTGAGGCCCCTCCTTGCTTTGTGCAAAGGGCTATGTAGGCAAAGACTTGAGACATGGGGTCTCCCAAGGTTAGCTCGACCATCCCCTACCATAACCTATCATGTGTGGTAAATATAAATATTTTTGTGTATTTCTATTTAATCACATTCCTCTTTATCCTTTTTCAAAACACCGAAAGTCAAAACGAAAACATTCTTATTATTATAACTCAAATCAACATACATATCTCGTTTTATTTAGATGTTAAACAAATACATCTTCTCTATCATCGACACGTTGCAGTCGGTACTTTATTTATTCTTATACCTTGCTAACATTTATTTAGACCCTCACGCCTCATCCCGAACTAGGTGATGATCGTGATCGTCGACCCTCTCGCCAGCCTCTCTATCCTCTCAATGGTACCATGGCTATTGGTACCACCCACCGATCCGCCAATCTCTCCTCGTAACATATGAATACGCCTCTCGCATGGAGGACTCCAGCCTCTAGTCTCTCCGCCCGTGACTCCGCAACCACTAACAATCCTCTTGTCTCATTCACTCGCGTTTGAGTCTAAACCAAACGCCTGCAGACGATCCTCTCTCTCGTAATCACCGCTATGTCGACGATCACGTACACCTCGCAGCTTCGCTACCCACCATAATCTATAGGCCTCTGCTGCCTCGCATCCATTACCCGCGATCGGGCCGCTACCTCTTCAGCCCCTTCGGAGGTGTTGGGCCGGGAGGTGAGAATACCGCTCTCGCATCGATCCTCATATAGGGTCTATAAGCTGGGGTATATCCCGCAAAATCCAAATTGTCACCGCACGCGATCTAGAGGAATCCTCTCATACTCACACGGCCTCGTGCCTCGCGATCCACCTCAATCGCTCTACACCCTCAACTCCTCGCCTATATTCTCTGTTACCATATAGTTCCCGTAAGGCCGCCAACAGATATCCGCAATCGTCACCTCTCCCATACCGCCTATAATACTCAATGTCACCCGTCACGGCTCGAGATCTCGCTTATTCTGTTGCTCTCGGACCCATCGTCTCAATCCCAACCTCTCGTACTCCGGTCTCTCCCGATCGATGGGTCGCCTATTGGTCGCACACAAACAATGTGCTCATAGGCCCAACAAAGTGTAATAAGTATGAACAATCCAAAGGTCGCTCTATGATTTCACCTACATGCCCATAAACCCTCGTATAGCTCCGCCAAATATGCAGTGCCCATGCAAACGTCACGTTCCTTTCTATCATCTCCCAAATAACACACATCAATGCCTTTGGAAATCTTCCCCTTTCGCCTCTGTAATGCATAATACCCTACCGCTATCATTAATATCACTGCTAACCTTTCCTCCTTAGGATGTGCCTGCATACATTATCCCATACGTAAATGACAAACTCGCCGTGTTAAATCTCATGCGTATGGACCAAATATCGTGTTATCGCTCCCGTGCCGCGCTAGGTAATGCCTGATATACTGGTTTTCCTGTAATTGGGAGTCTCAAAATACGGAACACATCTTCCAATGTTACTGTCATTTCCCCTGTTGGCAGATAGAAGGTATTTGTCTCAGGATTCCATCTCTCAATCAACGCCTGTAACATAGCATGGTTACGTGCGATTCGTGAATAATAGTAGATTCCACTTAACCCCAAATGATTTATCAATGTCCATTCAGCTGGTGTTACATCCGCTCGGATTCGTGACAACAGCGCTGGTACACTATCATTCATCCTCAACCCTGCCTCTGCCTGCATACATCCAAATAACAAAAACCATTCAATTCCTCCAATCCCCCCAGGTTTTTTCTCAAATTCTCGAAATTCCTACAAAGAACCCAGATCGTTATACTAATGGTAGCGGTTGAGTAACCGATACCGGTTATTCCTAACCGATATCGGTCCTCGCATACTTTTATACACCTTGCCTAAACAACCACCTACGACAATAAATTGCTCGTTTATTCCTCTCTGTATACACAGACATACCCAAAACCCTTGATTCCCTACCACGTAACACTCACCTCATTTATAACCCTTGTTATCATCTTTTCTTTCTCATATCTACCCACTTACTCTCCCTCAGCTTATTCCCAAAACATGCAGTAGTCAAATTACAAACAAAACGTTACCTCTTGGGTTGCAGTAGCTTGAGGTGGCCCTTGTCTTCCCTCTTGTCCCTGCCTGCTGGATGTTTCTCCTCGTCCTGCCATTATCACCACCTTTTTCAAACCTGCCTTTCTGTCTTCTGAATCTCAGATCACAATCACTTTCCCTGTCTCTTTACTCCTAATCACTCAAATCTCTCATGCAATTACATGTCTCGTCTCAAAAAAAAATCGCCGCATTCACGTATTTAACTCTTGCATGGCTCTAAAAATAAGAACTTAAGTTGCCACCCTAGCTTTTCTATTTTTAGAAAAGCTCATAACTAAATAACCGGTATCGGTCATGTGACCGATATCGGTCTACTAGCTACCGACATCGGTTTGCCTAACCGATATCGGTTATAGACCTATCTTTTTACAACATGGTTCTTTTTCTTCATTTTCTACCTAATTTTTTGTCGCGCCCGCCCCTTTTCCTGCATAACAACACCATTATCCATATTTCTCCATCCACCACACATATCATTACAATGTCCATAACATCATCTATTTTACAAAAACAAACAAACCATCAACTAAGTCACATCTACACAAAACCAAAAACTCATCATTTGGATCCAACTCATCAGATACATATATAACAATGTCACAAAACCAGCCCACAACATGCAACATTTCATCATATAACATGTCATCCATATATACGTGCAAAAACAAAAACATCAACATCATCCATATATCAACATGTCAACTAAACTCATCCTACATTCTATATCACAAACCATCGACAAAATACTTAAACACATTTTTGAACACTGCATGTGGATCAAAACATCATCTCTATATATATATATACAAATTTTCAAATATACAATGTGCCCTGCATCGGGGCCTCTGTGATCTCATCATACAACTAAGCCGGCACGCAGGCCGCAATAACTATCCAAAATCTCGACTCGGCTCGCAGGCCGGTCCCTCATATCAAAAATATACTCGGCTCGCAGGCCGGTATCAAATATACAACCCGTACTCGACTCGCAGGCCGGTATATAATGAATAAATGAATCCATACATGAATAAATGACGGCACACAGGCCTCTATCAACACAACCGGTTTGTTTGCAGACCGGTGCCCATGTCCCTATACAAAACTATGTGGGGATCCTCGCCTCTCCCCACCACCCTCAGCACCTCTCCCCGCTGGTCCCTGTGGTGCCTCTCGCCTCCTACCTGTAACGGACACGCGGGCAGGCCGCAGCTACGCCTCCGCGATCTCGACTACGCGAGGTCTCCGCTCGGTGTGCCGCATATGGTCTGATACTTCAGCTCGCTCCGTGACTATCAAGAACATCTCGATAGTAGGAGCCTCCGCTCTCGCCTCCATGTATCTATCCCGTGCCACCGTGCACAAAATAAAGGTTGGTCCCTGACTCTACCGCGCATTACCCACGTCTGCTGTGTTGGTGGTGCTCGTGGTATCTTCTTCTGCCGCTTTGGTACTCTTGCTGCTACCGTACTGCACTCGCACTGGTCAGGCTGTGGCTGCTTGGTGCTGCTTCTTCATGCTCGTACTCGAGCTCGAGCAAACAAGGCCGCCCTGTAAGACCCCTATCTGTGCCTGCGCAGCAGCAAGCTGCCCCTGTAAGAGCTGCACTTTGACCGAGTGATCTCTCTCTCTTCACGCCAAGTTGCCAAATGCAGCAATGCGGGTTGTTTTTACCCTCGCGCTCTCTCGACCACCCCCACCACACCATGTATGCTCCTGTCATAACCAAAGATCATCATCGGTGTGTCATCTGGCCTGGCCTCTCAAAGAACCCAACTGGATCAAGGGTCGTGGTGCGGGTGGTGGGGCCTCTACATCATCCCTCTGTACCGAGGGAAGGGAGGTGGTGGTTCGTCGTCTGCCGCAGCCCCATCTGCACTGCGCCACCCTCTCTAGGGGTATCCTCTCGTACTCTCCCGGCCTCCGTCCTGCTATCCGAAAGTGTACTGGATCCAAGGCCGAATCGTACTCGGCCTCCCAGGCGTGCGGGTGATGACCTCTCGTAAGGTCTCCATATGATGTCCCACTGCCCGACCCAAGGGCCCTCTAATAAATGTCTATAATACGCCACATCTCGCCCTACCCTACCGGCCCGACCCAAGGCCTCGCCCTACCCTACCGGCCCGACCCAAGGCCTCGCCCTAACAAACCGGCCCGACCCAAGGCCTCGCCCTACCCTACCGGCCCGACCCAAGGCCTCGCCCTACCCTACCGGCCCGACCCAAGGCCTCGCCCTAACCAACCGGCCCGCCCCAAGGCCTCGCCCTACCCATTTGGCCCGACCCAAGGCTGCAACCCAACAACTCGGCCCGACCCACGGCCGTATCACTCCAATACCTTACCCAAAATCAAAACCATCCACTTTTATCCACCCATCCTGTAGTTTTTTGTTCAATCGAGCTCACCTGTTCGTGTTTTAGCATGATTAGGGTCCTTGACTTGATCTGTCGACCAACTTTGCTCAGACCTAGACCGTGACGTTTATCTCAACCAAACCAACCATTTGGTACTGCCGGACATGCCTAAACGTTCCTGTACCTTACCTGTTATATACCCTGGAGCTACTTCCTATGCCTTGGATACCAGGATTATATCACCCTTGTTTGGATAAACTATCGACCTTTGCCTATGCACTGCTGGTTTGCTCGACAAATCATGTACCCTAGTCGTACTATTGCATTTTACCATGCATCTACTTCCTTGGACCTACCCCACCATCTTACCATCCCCTCTACCCCATTTACCCTTTATCAACCCTATCCCTGATTTCCCGTTCACTCAATCTGTGATAGATTTGAGGGGGATTACCTATACCCTTAACAGGGGAAACCACTTCATATTATTGTCCGTGCAGCTTTACAAAACAAGCTACACGACAATAAGGGGCTAATGTAGACACCAAATTTGTGTCTTACGACCCCTTGTGACCCGCATCCCATTTCGCAACCTAACCTCATTACCTAAACCTTACACAATTATTTATTAATTACCTTGTAATTGATAAATCCCCATCACCTCACCTGCCACCTCATTTTGCCACCTCATCATGACCTAGCCCTAATCCTAAACTAACCTAATTAAAACCTAAAACTTGGTCTACACCTACACCCATGACTAAGGACCCCTTTCTCGCACCTAAAACCGACCTTATAGTCACTTGACCAAGCCCGCAACTAATCTCTCGAGAGAAAAGCAGGAAGGTGGGCTTTGTTTTACTAAAAATAGCCTACTTTTTCCTTACCGATGCCGGTTCCTACTCGACCGCCGTCGGTTACGTAACCGCCATCGGTTCCCTGTAAATGGCCTCCCCAAACCAAAAACAAAGGATCGGAATTTCATTTTTTGGATCAAAGGAAAGTCGAATGATTTTTGAATCAACAGAGATCATTGGGAGCGAAAAACAGAGTCCAGATCTTCACTTGACCGAGCAGAGACGAGTGAAGAAACCAGAAGCGTTTGCAGCAAAGGAGATCAACTTGCATCTTTGTCAAAACCAGTAAGTCACATCTTGCATGTCCTCTGTTATAACATTTCTTATGCTCTTTGAATCACAGTCCTCCTAAATCCGTTTCTGAATCCACTACCCAACGTGCCATTGCATCTAACTGTCATTCTTTTACCTCTCATCACCTTATTTCCTAATACCACCTATATACAGCCTTACAAACAACACAACTACCCCATAAAGCGACCAACCTACAGATCCTAGAACCCACCGGTATCGGTTATCGAGAATCGACATCGGTTATCGATGAATCGCATCGGTTCCTCTGATCAAAACCAGAAAACCAGCCTTTCCCCTACCCAGTTCAACGAAGCAACTTAATTGATATTTTACAGTCTTTTGTGTTAATTCATATTAGCAGGGAAACTGACCACCTTCGAAAGGAAGTTTTATATTTCCTGGGCCCAAGGCAGTTTCCTCATTTATTGTCTAATCAAAATCTTGTGGTCTTGTGTTCTTATTTGCAGGTAGTCCTTCCAAGACAAAAAGGAGTTCTTCGCAATCAGCTGATCTTTTCTCTACTGACGCGCACACCATCTCGACATTCTACGGTGTATTCCTCCTAGCCCCTAACCTTATCTGTTTCTAAAAGGAACGAAACAATTCCGAGTGAAACAACAAGCACAATGGTATTTATTTATTTATTTTAAGGGCATAGTTTAGTTTGTTCAGAGAGAGAGAGCATAACCAAAATTTTATCGTAATTGTTTTTTTGGAAGAGATCTACGAGTGTTTTTATTTGTCTCGTGTCGCGAGCTAGTGGAATTATTTTGAAATAGAGAGACGAACGAAGGTGCTCTAAAAATGGCGGTTCTTTGTAGAATTTGTCCGAGCTGAGTTCTCGTATCGTATTATAAGATCTGCGGGCGTATATTTTGAATCGTATGTATGTTTTTGAATGGAAGGCAGAGAATCCATGGGAATGCCTTCACCTGCAGACCCAGATCCAGAGTGTGCCGACGGCAGTCTGTCCCGCTTTACACGCACTGCCGTCGGTGGTTCGAGTCCCTCCCAACGCAAACGTGACAAATATTAACGTGGCAAGTTGGCAACGACAAGGAAACAATTTATTTTTCAAGAATTCTCGTGGAAAGTAGTTTTGTTATTAATATTCAGTCAAATCAATTTAAAAATTGGACACATGTCTCGACTAAGATTTTTAGTTTTAAAATTTATATAAACACCATCTTGTAATAAGGGAGAAAAATAGTCATTTCAAACTTATGAACCAATCAAAAATTTAATAAATTAATTTGAATAGATTTATTAAATAATTTAAAAAACAAACATTAGAGAAGAAAGTAAATTTCTAATTCTTTGATTGGTTGGAAGCAAAGAATTATTGATTTGGAGTGAAAGGTATAGTATTCCTGCCATAGGCAAGAACTAATAAGATACATATTTGATGACACGACACAAAAACCCATGACTCTATTTAAAAGAACATTTGATGGAACTAAAAACATTCTATGACACAATATTATCCGGGTATGAACTTGGACTTGACCATACGATGACATTTATTTTTTCATAGGAGTAAATAGTGGATGAAGGCATGCATGCAGATGGCTCGGTAGTGGATGGTGGATTGAATTTGTATTGAGTGAGAAAAGCGTGTTATGAAACTAGTGAGATGCTCATGCATGCCAAATCTTGGATATATAATCAAACCAAAGGTAGATTGATCGACAGAATAATTCAATTATGTCATGTAGAATAAAAGATCGGATGTTGCCTTGAAAGCTGCAGGATGAATCAATCTGGGGTGGGAGGCCATCGACAAACTATTGGATTGCAGTCAATTTGAGCAGGAATTGAAGTGAACTGAGCACGGTTTTATGAGTAGATTGATCGAAACACAGACTGCACAGGAGATTCGTAGAGCTTGAGCAGCTGAGAGAGAAGTTGAAATGTTTTCAACCGAAATTCGTGCAACGTAAAACTCACCAACCAGAGACAATCATGTGTGGGAGTTGTGCTTTTCTAATGCAATGCCAATGTGCCACAGATCTGAGTTCAACGCAATGCTAATGAAGTTGTTCAATGTAAAAAGATATAATGCAATGCACAGATTCGTATAGGCTTTAAACTACCAAAAAATGAATAACTCGAAACATATAACTCCGTTGTTGGGGCAATGAAACATATAACAAGTTACGCTTCCTTTATATACACCTCTTGTAAAGTTAGTTTCTCATAGATTGAGTATACAAGCCATCTTTTGGCTCACGTTTGGGTCCTCTCTCTCTCAACATTATTCTCTTTGTGCATTTGTATTTTATCAATGCTCAATCTTGGCTCACATCCTCACATGACATCAAAGCTCATTCTTGTAATCAAACACCATAGTTTTGGTGTGTCTATTTTGTTGGAATCTTGAGTTTTTCAAATTTATTATTGCAGATCCTTTGATCTCTGAGTATGCTCTTCTCTCGTGTCTTTAGATTATCTAGAGAATCAAAAAGAGTGAAGGAAATAGGTGGTTTTGCAAGATAATATTCATTTTGTACATTCTCTAGAGAAACGGGTTGTGCCATTGAGTTTGGATCAAGCCAAAACCCTAGGATCAAAAATAAAGTCATAGAACGCCAAAGTTTGCTTATTTACGGCTGAACCTCGCCACTTTTCATAGTCTTAGCCCCTGGTCACGACAAGTCTGTGGGGGCTAATCTCATGGGAGGCAAACTTTTTTATCAAGGCGACCAACTAATTTTATTTTTTTGAATGACGTGTGAGCAAGTTTTAATTTTGAAAGTAGAACAAACTTGTAAGAAGCATAACTTTATGTTGACAACTTCGTTTGAGGTACTTGCTTTTTGAAAGTGTGTTTTTACGAGCTTTTCAAAATTTTCGATGTTTTCATTTCCTTTTTCAAATTGTATCAAACATTTTTGTCTTGATAATTATTTACGCACTAAATTATAAAGTGTCTTCCTTGGGGGTTGTTCTTTGATAATTTCAATGGGGTTGTCGTATGTTGTCTTTTGCACTTTCTTTTTGCAATCTCTTTTCTTGCATTATGGATCAAAATGTGGTTCTCACGCCATTTAAATATCATGAGTGGAAAACCAAAATACAAATCTTATTGAGGAGCATTGGTTAGCACCAAATCATGATGGGTTTTGAAACTTAACCAACATAAGTTCAGTAACTAAAGTTAATTTGTTTAACGGATGTAATGGGGCCTACGATCTATTATGTTTATCTATATCTCCTAATTTACTCTTTCACATAAAATATTCTAGCACGCCCATGACGTCTAGACCATATTGGAATAACTCTTTGGGAAGTAGGATGCAATGAGGGGTCATGAATTATAGAAATGAGATCATTATTTTGATTCAAATCAACTTTGACATTATACATGACTTCTTTACAAAATTAAATTCACTTAGATTGTAGTTGAAACAATGTGAGATAGAAAAAAAGACGAGAAATTTAATCTATTTATTCTTTCCAAGTTGGGTCATGATTTTTAGTTTTTGTTTCCACTCTATGCCACTAGGAGTGTCTTTGGAGCCACGTGGAAAATGCCTTCCTTAGATGATTTTGCTTCCTCATTGAATACGAGTAACAAAAGATCATACAAATGAGTACTCTAAAGTCTTATAAGTCACATGCCTTATATGTTACACAAGAAAAATAGGAGGATTCAAATAATAAGGATAAGAAATAAAACAAACATGACAATGAAAAAGAAGGATCCAAAACCTGCCTCCAAGCCCTCCTCATCTAAATCTAGACCCAATAAAGAGAGGGTCAAATGTGCCTGTTGTAGCAAACATGGTCATGATGAACATAAGTGTGTGCAGAAACAAATTGATCACTGAAACACATTATAGAGAAGAATAATATCAGGGTTCTCGGTTTAGACACATGGATTTCACCAATTCAAGAGTACATAAATGCAAAAGACAACGATAATGAGAAAGTTAAGGGCAAAGCACATGTAGCAATCACATCTCAGCCTACCACATGGGTTCTTAACTCAGGTGCTTCACACCACATGGCTTCATCACATGTTTCCTTCACTTCCTTAGAGCCATGTTTTACACCAACTATTTTGATGGGTGATCACACTTCTATTGAGGTATCTAGGAGAGGATTTGTTGACATAAGTGATGGGACATTTCAAGATGTTCTTTTTGTACCTTCATTTTTAACTAATCTCATATTAGTATATCAAATCACACACCATGGTTTAGGAAAGTGGGTTGAGTTCACTCTAGATTATGTGGTTATTATGGAGTTATACAATGATTCTATAGTGGCAATGGGGAGACTAGATCACTAGTCTTGGGTTTATCTCTTCTCACATGTTGTTCATGATGGTGAGTCTTTTATAGATGAGGAGATCCCTTCAATCCTCGACACTTCACTTCTAGTCACATTATACTCATTGGGTATTGATGATAGTTCTAAGGATTTGGATTCACATGGGTAGACTCATGTTGATTCTTCTTCTATGTAAATGATGAGAGTATTAATGATGAGGATTCATATTTCAGTCCAAATGATGAGAAAAATGATAAGGACTCGCCTCCTTCCTCTCCTAGTCATGTTTTAGAGGTTGATTACTCACATCTTGATCTTCCTCACCTCTTCATAGTCATACATCGAGGTTGATGAATCTCTTTCAGATTATCCATCTTTCCATCTTCCAACCCACTTCCTTCTATCTCCTAGACTTTGGGACCATTTCCTTTTGACATTTTGACTTCTAATTTGATTTTGAATCGAAGGACACTACAATATATAGATGATTTGGTTGGCGATCCATCGATGATGAATAAACACATTCATAGTTCTAAGATGATCTACATGTTCATTTTACCTCTTCCTCCAATCCACGAGTATCTTAGTATAGCATACGATATTCTTGGTTGGGATTCGGTAGTAAATGATTCTCCTTTCGAAAATAGGATTTTGCATCTACAAGATCTATTAGGATTTCACGAGTCCTCGTCTTTTGGGAGGTTGCCTCGTCCTATCTTCTTCTCTTCCTTATCTCTTTTTTTTGGGGAACTTATCTTTTTTCTAGGGATTTTATCTTTGTGGGAGATGTTCTTTGCACTTATATTTTCTCTCTTTTGGGAGGATATTTTCCTACATGTTTTCTCCTTTTCTCCACTTTATGAGGGATTTTCTTTATACTTGGGTACCTCATCAAGCCTTGTTGTTAGGACCCATTTATTTTACCCACCTAAGCTACACTTAAGGGGGTGTTAGTGTGGGTTTTTATTCCATTGCATGGTTTTTCCTACACATGTATTTAGCTTGCTCAAGTGTTGGCGGGAAAAATTGGGAGTTACACTTCCCCACTTCCTATTTATACACCTCTTGTAAAGTTATTTTCTTATGCATTGAATATACAAGTTATCTTTTGGATCATGTTTGGTTCCTCTCTCTCACAACATTACTCTATTTGTTTATTCATATTTAATCAGTGATTGATATTGGCCGACATTCTTACAACCTTCTTTTCATTCCCAATAGTTTGACAACCCATACTCTACTTCATTGGCTATATTTACGTTCAACCATGCTTCCTCCATGTTCTTCTATTGGTTTAATGGATTCATAGAGCTTCTCAATCTATTATAGAGACCTATTATTCTTCTTCCTCCAAGACACATAACATTATCGCCTACCACTACCACTTCATTAATACCTCAAGTTACTTTTACACTATAAGAACATAGTGATGGCCTCAAAACTTGTTACTTTGGCTTGAGTAGTTGCAACAATTAATGTTTTTGGGTCATTCCATGCAAGTGGATGACAATAGGGACATCCACTAACCAAATGGACTATTCATCACTTAGTCGAAGTAAATGCTCAATCCGAGGATCCCATATTTTTAGCATTCAATGGAGAAATTTACGGCCTCCCTACGAAAAATCATGACTTATTGTGCAAGCTTCCTTATCACTTATTTCTACTCTTTCTCTCTTAATTTCTTCTATAAATAACATGGCTTATTCTATTATCTAGACTATTGGCTACTTTGGGAATTTCTTGCCATTTTTGGGATTTTCTCTTATCATTATAAGTCATTTCTTCTTCTTTTTTATCAATTCGCCTCTTTATTGGCAATTATAATGCATTCAAAGCTTCTTTTATAGATAAATGTAGTTGTGCATATTTAAAACACTAGTTGAATTATTGTTGCTTATATTTACCTCGCTTCCCACTTTTTTTTGTCTTTCCTTCGATTAACTATGATAAATGTGTGTGGATTATACTTGCATTTGTTTAGTTTACAATGTTATTTCCAAATAAAAAGTGGAATAATATCCCTTTTCTCTCTTGGCATATCACCATTTTCCTTTCATGTTATTTACCTCCCCTCTTTTCCCTTGCAAGTGTGATGCAGGAACATCCAAGAAGCATATAAAGTCTAATTTTGAATTTTAATGTTAATATTCATGAGGAATCGCTTAGAACTTCATTTTGGTGTTTTAGCATGGATTCCCACTTAATGGGATCCTCTTGAGCATGTAATAAGGTCTAGTGGGGTTTCCCTCCAAAATACTACATTTAAATATTTGAATTTATTAAGTAACATTAGGGGGGTCATGAGTTAGTGGTGTCGTTAGGAGGAGAATGCAAATGTTTTAAAAGAAACCAATATCTTGTAACCAAGCATCCCAACCCACTTCTATAACAATCCTACACATCTTTCGCATATTCTTTGTGCTTTGCTAGCTGCTAAAAATTTTAGAGATGTTGATTTTGTACCTCTTGTAGGTTCCTACTCGGCTGTCACGGCCTCCACTCAACCCTTCACATTCCTACTTCCATTGCTACTACTACCGCTCCACTCGTTCAACCTAATGCTTCTTACTCAACCTAGATCCTATTCAAACACTCTTGATTTAGCTTATTTATATCCGTGTTTGCAAACTCAAATTCTTCAACTTTAGATAACTACTTCCCATGCATCTCCATATCTTGACTCCTCCTTCATCCTTCATACTCCTTTTGCACCCACCATTTCTTCTTATACAATTCTTGCAAACTTTGTCACTCCCAAGGTGCCCACCTTCAATGGCCATGGTGACCCTCAAGAGCATCTTAGATCTTTTCATGTGGCATGTCTAGATTATGTGGATGATCATACTTTACTAGCCAAACTATTTCCTAGGAGCTTATAAGATTACACCATGCGTTGGTTTTACAATCTACTGTTCATTTGGTAACATCATTTACACATTTAGCCAATGTTTTTCTTGCACATTTTTCAATCAATATCGGTTCTAAAATATCCTATGCTCAACTTACACAAATCAAACAAGGATCTAATGAGCATCTAGCTAACTATGTATTACGTTATAAGAATAATCTAGCTAAGATGACCAATGTTCTTGTTGATTCTGAATTGCAAGATCTTTTTGTCCAAAGTCTCTTATCTCCATTACAAGAGAGTGTTATCTTTGAAACCTCTCCCTCATTTGATCAACTATGTCATACACTTAAGTTACGCGAAAGAAAACTCTTATCTATGGGAAAACTCAAATATCATGATCATGTTTCATCTTCATCTTCTAATTGGTTTCAAGGAAATATACTTTCAAGCCATCTCCTAAGCCCATTGAAGCTAAAGCTATTGTTAACTTTGATTCTACTCCTGGAAAGCTTCAATGACAACATCCAAAGTGTATATTTACTAAATTTCCGTATGCTCCTCGTTGGTTATTACCAAAACTTATCAAAAACAATCTTATTAAGCTTCCACCAATGCTAAATCTAGATCCATCTCGCCCCCATAGCTGCAATTATGAAGAAAATACTAAATGTGACTATCATCAATGTGTTGGGCATCCTACCGATCGATGTTTCAAACTTAAGCATCTCATTCAAGATCTTATTGACAACAATACAATTGAGCTCCTTGAGCCATCGACATCTAAGTCAGTCAATGAAAATGATTAACTAAAATTAACTAACTATGTAGTGCTAAGGTAGTTAATCTAAGTTATGCACAATTGTATTAAAGTAAACAAATGTAGTAAAGAAATATATAAAAATATATAAAATGAAATATTAAACCCTAATGTGCAAGAGAGAAGAGGAAAGAACTTAGCTGATAACGGACGTTTATCGGACAGTGTCACAGTGATGAATAGAAAATCAGAAAGCAAGAGTGATCGTGTCGAGGTCTGCGGAGGAAAGATCAATGTGACGTGGCTCATTTGGAGTGCCTAGGAGAGGATTGGGGTGCCCATAGGCTCTCTAGTAAGCAAAATAGGCACCCAGTGCGGGAAAAATTTTCAGAATTGGTCTTCATGGGTTCGGGAGATGATTATTATCCTTCGTTGCTTGTCATATTAATTTCTCTGTACTACGCCGAATGCTCCAAATATTCCAAGAGGAAGAAATAACATGCAAAATACCAAAAGGAAGTATCAAAACCCTAGAAAAAGAAAGATGCAAATGAATGGGTCAAACTGACCTCATCTCCCAGAACAGTGGGCTTACTAAACTAAATGTTGCACTACATTTTGGACCCAAATGTAGTTTTGGTGTGTGTGTGCATGTCGTGCCCTAGGTGCTCTTGTGTCAGTCACACTTTGTGAAATAGCGAGCAATAGCTAAATGTAGAAAATGTAATAGAATGTGTGCATGGAATAGAATAGAATCCACCCCCTATGAAGTGTGATGCAAATGTCTAGCTTGTGCCTTGATGAAGGATCTATGTGGATTCCAATGCAATAGATGGATGCAACTCTAGATGGAATGATAGTAGTAAATGATGATAGGTCCCTCATCATGGTCTCATAACTTTATATTTATAGGGTTCTCTTGCTCTAATTTCATAATTAACCCGAAAAGGCCGACCACAAGAAAGATAAAGATGTAAAACGGCTATAAGAGCCCAAAAAGTGGCGAGAAAGTGTAAAAGGGACCATTTCACCCCTAGGGGGACCAGGGTGCTCATGGGTGCCCCAATGCTAAATTTGGGCACCCTAGCTAAGGCTAAAATAATGCGGGATGTCAGAAAATGGCTGGGCATATGGGTGCAATAGGTTGCAAATTATGAAATAAAATAAACAAGATTATTAAAAGGATGGGGGTTAATTAATACTTTCTTCACTCAAGAACCTTCTAAATAGTAGTATGAGACCGAGATAAATAAATGTCTAAAGTGCATGATTTTGTGACTATAAAAAAAAGCAAGCTAAAAAATCTTCAACAACTTATTACCTAAGCATGACAAGCAAGTTGTTGATTCTTATGCCAATCACACATATCGCATTGTCTACCTCCTTCATTAGGGCCTCTTGATTTTCTAGTTACTATTGTTGATGCATCTCCACCACTCATTACATTTTCAGATAACGATTATCATTCTACTTTTTCTTCGAAACATTACACATGAATGCTTTTATTAGATCTCATGCTATCAATAACACGATGATAAATCCATCAACTCTTATCAATGTGTGTTGTATTACACTCCTCATATCTATTAAACGCCCACTCTAATATTTCATATCCAATTCCCAAATCTTATGGTTATATTAGGCTTCTAGTTACAGTTGGGCCTCTCACCATGCTTGTGTCATTCATTGTGGCACCTTCAATTGAAGGTTTTGACATGCTCTTAGGTATTCCTTGGCTTCGCACCGCCCAAGCCATCCACTCCATGCATCATTTGTGCCTCAAGTTTATTCACAATAAGTAAGTTGTCACTCTCAAGGAGTTCCACCATGCACACCATTACTTCAGCCTCCTCTTGAGGATGCTCTTCAACTAGTTGCAACATTTGGTCTGCTAGGCCTCTCAAATTGGAGGTACTTTTTGCACCTAGCTCTCTTATTTGCACATGAATTACTCATCCTCATTGATTTGCTAGTCCATCTCATCAGCCTAAGACCCCTACTTCGGCAGCCCCTTCACATAGGTGTTCACCACCTTCTTCACCTCCTAGGTCTCCTTCACATGGGTGTTCACCACCTCCTTCACCTCCCAAGCCTCCTTCACATAGGTGCAAGATTTGAAATGTAAGATATAATTAGTAACAAGTTCATTCTTTCCTTGATGTAAAGAAGGTAAACGATCAAATGTAACTTTAGGACCATTTTTAGAAATAAAACGTCTAAGAAATTATTCTTCCATATCAATATAAGTATTAATAGATCCACTAGGAAAATGATGAAACCAATGAGAAGAAATATTAGTAAGACTACTAGGAAATGATTTTAGAAGTAATCTATCATTAGAATGTGAAGCCATAGCTAATCTAAAAGCCTTAAGATGCATATAAGGATTACCCATTCCATCAAAGAGTGTAAAAGTAGGCATGGTAAAACCCTTAGGAAAAGGTGAGTTGTAGATCTTCTTAGGAATAGGATTTCCATGAAGATAATTATTATCAGTACTATCATAATAGGCCCTACTCTCAAGGGTAAGAGTATGAATCTTATTTTGTAAATCACCTACAACATGCATAAGAGAAAGAAATTCTTGTGGGGGAATGGCATAAACATTAAGAGGTTCATTAAGTGGTTGTATCTTTCCATTATGAGTAGCCATAGGTACACTATTTGGTTGGAAGGTAATCTTAGGATCAAAAATGGGTAACTGGAGGCGAAACATTAGAAGAATAATCAATATGAATAGAAGTTTTCACACTTTTATCAACAAGCTTAGTAAAATAAGGAATAAAATCAATATGCACACTATCCTTATGATCATTATTATCTTCTAGAATATCAAGAGTAAAAATACACACATCTTCAACTTTTACATATTTTAAAACATCATGAGAAGAAATATGAGTATTAACATTCTATAAAGCACACAAGTATGAGAGGCACAAAGATGTGTCTTATTGGTTCCCAATCTAACACCCCAAATAAGGAAATGATGCAAAGGGGGACAAGAAGAAAAGACAGACCCCTTGATATGTTGTTTTGTAGCCAAGTGCAAATCTATATATTTATCTTGATCATGCCTTATGGGAATGACAAAGAGGCATGTGACTAAGGATGTGGTTTTTCTCCTGCTACTTTATGGCTCTACTTGAACCAAGGTGAGAGGACCTAAGGGGTGGCTTGAAAGAGAGAGGGAGATGTTATATTTCAAACCCTCAAACTTGTTGGAACCTCAATATGAGATCAAATGCAACCAAAAATGCAATTCTCATTCAAAATAATGGTCACATAAGCATTATAAACACTTGATACATCAAACACAAGCCACTAAAGACAGATAAAATGTGATCACAAACATCATTTCTGAAGAAATTGTTGATAACTTGGGATATGATGATGTTAGGATGATAAAATTCATACATCATGGCAAATACACTTCAAATGCATGGGATGGGTATAATTTGTAGCAAATACATGTAAAATAGGCAAAGGTAATGTGATTTACAAGGGTAAGAGAGGATGGTACTTGGTTAAATGAAATGGGGAAGGGGGTGGTGGATCTAATGGGAGAGGCACTAATGCTCGCCATTTCATCTTGTTGCTTCCAAAATGCAAGAGGACAAAGATCAAGAAAGCATAAGCTTCAAAGGGGCATTTACATTCATTGATACCAAATTTGTACATATACTACCATATGATCTCTAAAATATTAGCATAGATACTTGTGCATAAAAACTCAATAAAACATCTATTACATCAATTCCATAACACCCAAAATACACTCAAGGGATGTAAGCAATCGCCTCCAAAGTAAAATTGCAGAAAGGATTTTAAAACCAAACAAATATTACAAAGTAACACTATAACACAATATTTACTTAGTGACCAATCTCATGCAATAACTAGAAATAAATCCTTCATATTTCATTGATTCAATAAACATAAGATTACATTAAAATCTATATTCCTTAATTGTGCTCTTATTTACATCCCAAAATGTCTGAATGAAGTATGTCAAACATTTATGTGTGCTTCAATTTAGATAAGGGAGACATACAAAATGCTCTCAATGCCTATTAATGACTATACAATGTAATCACCTTAGCACAAACCCAAAATTAGAACCCCTAGAATGAAGACAAGCCTTCATTCTTATACAAAATTTTCCCCTTATACTTAGTACCCCCATGAGCCTTGAGAACAAGAAAAACACGAGGCTTTTGATCCTTGATCCATCAAGTGGATGGATGAGTTGTTCAACTAAAAAGATCCCATTTTGATATGTCCTATTGGAATGGTTTTGAACCATGATTGAAGTTCGTGGAGGAGTGGATAATATTCCTTTTGCAAACAAACTCATTTTTTTCCTTTTGCTATGTCACCATCATGTGTATGCTTTCAGGAAGAGTTTTTTACTCATTGCAATCATTTGATTTGATTACTCTTTTGAAAGAATAATGAATGGAAAGGAATACATAACAGGGAGGGGAATAAAGAATAAATAATACCCTCAAGGAGGGTCAAGATTAATTTGTTCACTCCTTTCCTTCTGCTCTAATTTATTCTTGTATACATTGAGGCATTCAAACATCCCTAAAATGGTTTCCTCATCCGGCCATGTATGATGAATGAAGATTATTTCTATTTGGATATAACACTATCAAACTCAATTGAAATAACTCTCTTTTTATTAATTATTTTCACCAATTTATTAATGTAATTTTGCAAATGAATGAATTTTTGAATACATGAATAACTAAAATCTCGTGGATGCTCCAATTCCCATACAACACGCTTTTGAAGGATTTTATTAGCTTTTCTTCATCTGTAGATTTTGGAGTGTATGTACTTGTAAGGGGAAGCAATTTTTCAATTTTCAATTTAATATCAACATATTTTTTCTTTCTCTCTCCCTCTATCATAGTATCTTCCTTGTGTAATACCCCAAGGTCTCCATTATTAACTTGATACACCTTGCATATTCATATTACCTTCTTGTGCAATCGAGGGGACTATCCCTCTTTCTTCACCACCTCATCATCCATACTTGTGATGGCTTCAAGCTTAGGAAACAACCCATCCCAATATTTAACCTCATCCCGATATTTCTCAATCAATGTTTTTGTTGTCTCCATTTGTTCGGATACCTGATTGTAGCATTCAATTATCATTGAGAACTTTGTTACCTCTACTTATAATATTTTTCTCCCACTTCTTGGTAGCTTCCCCCTATACCTTAAATCATCAACATTATTCAATACCTCTGGTGTGAGGGAGGTAGCTATATCATGACTACCCGGGGGAGTTTGCACCAATTTTTGTACATAAGTTGACAAGATGTCAAATATTTCCTTAAGTTGTTTCTTGGTCTTTTTTCCTTTATCCATCTTTTGAAAAATTCCCCCACTACCATAGTAACCTCATGTTTTATACCTTCAGTAGTTGGCTCTCCAAGTGGGATCTTGGTGACTTGATAATCAGATGGGGAAACTTCATCCCTTAAAGCATCAGTTTTGGGGTTACTACCTCCATGAATATTTCTCCTCGAGCACCCACCATTGTTCTTGACAAAATTCTTACTTTCTTTGGGCCTTGGATGGTCTTAAAAAGATGACACTTTCAAGGTCAACTTCCTTTACCTGCACTCTAAGCCTTTGCTTCTTTGTGAGGGTTGATTCCAACCAACCTTCATCTTGAGTGCTAACTCCTTCATGTTCATGTAGTTGGTGACCAATAAGCACTATAATTTATCCTTGTGTTGCGGGGATAACGGGACTTGAGTCCTCAATTTATGTCTCTTGTTGATAAAAATACTCGACAAGTTGTTCATGGACATTTTCCTCATTTGTATCCAAGTCCTTCACCTCTTCCTCTTTCATAGTCGAAGAAGGTTGAGTGCGTGTATCATTTTTGTCATGTCCTCAACCTTTTCTTCTCTATATGGAGAAGGTTCCTTGGTCATATCACCTTATTTTTGTTCTTGTTACTGAGTTTCTTGATGTGCAAATTCATGAGTTATAATTCCCTTTTCAATTGTTCCAACATTGGTTGAGCAAGTTGTATAATACTAGATTGATCACTCTCAACAGGTGTGGCATCTTCAATATGAGTTTTCTCAACTTTTCTTATAACCTCTTCTCTTACCCCTTCTCCCATACCACATCCAACTTCTTCTATGGTAGGTGTTTCCTATGTTTTTTGGTCTCCCCTCACTTTCCTAATGAATGTGACTTGTTATGTTTCATGGGGGAGGTCAGCCTCAACATCCTGGTCCAATACCTCTAGTAATTAAGTGAAAATATGCTCCATGGATGGGTTCGGCATTTCATTTCTTCCTCTTTCTTGATCCTCTTATTTTTGACTTTCCCTAATAGGCACAATGATAGGGAATTATTTCATAGGTGCATAATTACGTCCCTCATGTTGCAAAGGGGTGGCATGGTAAGAACTACCTTGAAGTATGAGAAGTAAGAGTAAATACTTATATTATTGGTGTTGTCCCTTGATATTACACTTGTAGTTGTTTTTATTGTTGGTGTAGAGACTTTTTCCTTTTGGTCCTTACAAAGTACAATGTCACATACTCATCTGAATCTTCTTATTCTTTTTAGATGGTTTCCAAGGTTGTTTCCTTCTTTGATTGACCGTATTAAATACTTCCTCTCATTTTATTGAAAATTCCTTTGAAGAGGTGAGTGGCTTTTCACTTTAAGTAGTTGTTTTTAGCATAAGTGTCTTTGGCCTTGAAGTAGGATGGGGAAATACCTAGAGAGGTGTGGTTGTAATCACTAGGAAATCTTGCATTGTTTTTCCAATATCTTTTCTGCCATGTGTGTCATTTTTGACACTTTGGAGTCCCTATTTTCTTGTTGCAACACTTAACTCTTCAGTTGCCCCTGAAGTGTGTCCCTTGATGGATATTTGTGGGGAATTTTGTTTTAAGTGGTCTGACCTACAAATTCCTTCATGTATGGGAGAAGTACATTCTTTATAATTCCACTTTGCCTGTACTCCCTCAAGAATTTGTATTTTGCAGAGTTAATACAATACCTTTGTTGTTCAGCCACACCAATGTTCTTTTGATAACAAGGAAGTCCTTGCCATGGAGAGAATTGTTCTCTGTCCTTACCCAATATACACTTGAGATGGGTCATGATGTTATGTTTTTCTCAACATAGTATTTTCTTACTAAATTCCTATCATCCAAGTGCAACCCCTGAGGAACAACAATAATTTTATAATATATTACTTGGGTAAGGGTCATTCTGGAGTAATCTCTTAATCTAACCTCCTCCTCATCCCTACAATCCATCCAATAATTCTCATAATGAGGCACATGTTCATATGAAATTCTTAAGGATCCTTGAATAATCCACCTAATATCATAATTGGGCCTAAGGGAGAGCTTTTACAATGTAACCCTTCCCATTTCTGCTTCTAGAAGTCTAGATTTGAATAATGTAGGGAAATTTACCTTCCAATAGTGATTGTGAACTTGATGTTGGATTTTTACTTTCCTACAATCAACTTGTGCACTATCACTAGCTACCTTGACACTTCTAAAAGTGCCCATTTATCATCTAAGTACCTTGAAACATATAAGGAGCATCATGAAAGCCACTCACTCCGATATATGTGAAGTTCCAAAATTTGATGAAGTACACCCAAATCCAGAGATTAATTTCTTGGCTTTGTGGAGTATTCTATTGTTCTCTTACTCATGCTTTGAAATAAGTAGACAGAGGGGGTAAAGAAGGTGTCATATACGGCCATGAAGGAATTTATGTAAGTGGTTAGGTTCATATAAAGGTAAACATCATAGACTCTATAATTTCTAAATTCCCTTACTTTGTATAACCCAATGAACGTTTAATGTTGGGAAATATTATAAACTAGGTATGAGGTCATATAAAATTCCATCTTATCAGTGGATCCATCTCTAATTTAGACTACCGGTTTAAGTATTTACTCATGAATGAAATCACTAATGAATTCTCCCCAATGGATGTGTACTTTCCCAATGACAATGATTTGGATGAACTTGTACATCTAATCACTGAAATAATAAGAAAACTCTTTCCTCATGACCCTATTTAACATGGTAACGATATCTCCAATTTCCTCCACAAAATCTACCCTACTTAACTTGGGGATCCTAGTGGCAACAATTCTTGGTTTTCAAGCCAATTGTTGTTTAAAATTTTAGAACACTTGGTAAGGTTGGCATTCCAGTACTCTTATGCACTTTTAATTGAAATGTCTGCCACATGAGTTGTATCGGGAGACCTAAAATATCCTCAAAAGTGTTAGAAGTTAAAGACAAAACCAAGGCATTACTTCCATCCCTAATTTCTATCATCGTTGGGTTGTAATGATGTTCGCAAACCCATACTAGCTCCATATATTGGGTAAAAGGAGGAAATGCAACTGCTAGGGTGATCCCACTCAAATCAATTTTTTCCATGGTTTCATTTTGGTCAATGGCATGCAACCTCTATTGAAATTATGCTAAATCTGCATTAACTAGGTTGGTGTCCATAATTTTTTCCAGGTTAGATGAGAGGTGAGAAGTGGTGTGGACACTAGCCAATTGAATCTTCATCTTTATAAGGTGAAATCTTGAAAAAAAGCGAGAGCGGGGTTTTTATAAATGTTTATATTGGTTCAATATTCCCACATGATCTGTTAGGGCACCACGAGTTCACAATTGTTTATATGATTTAAAAGAACTCTTACCCAGGTAAACATCTTTGTTGCTCTTGTTAATACAACACCCAACTCATTACTGAAGCTATGAAATATTCATTTACGCAATTGAAGTGCACAAATATGATCTCTTTGTCATTCTAGGGATTTCAAAATGTAATTTAAGCTTGGAGTTCGAAGGCAAAGTGATGAATTATACTAATTGCAAGTCTATATTGATCTTTGCATGCTTCCATTGATGGCGGTGTATACTTTCATATTTACCTCATTCTCAACCATTAATTTTCACCGTCAAGTTTGAATTTTAGCCTTACACGTGGACAAATTTTCTACTTAGTTTTTTCCTTTGGGTATTAAGGTTATATGAACAATTTGTAGTTTTTCAAAAATTGCAAAACTATGAGGTGCAAAAAAATTTATCTACCTTCCTTGGAATATGTTTTCAAATTGTACCGTGTGTCTTTTCACAAGCTATGGGGATGAGATCATAGTTTACGGTTTTATAGCAATTACAAAACTATAATATTCTCCTTCGAGCCTCAGGGATTGAAATGTAACATGTAATTTTTACAACAATTTTGTTTTTTCAATATAAGTTTCTGGTGAGGTTATTTTCCTAAATATTCCTTATACGGGGTTGAGACTTGAATTTGTAATTTGTATTTTTACAAAAAGTGTAAAACTACTCCAAAGACCCGTATACACCCGGATGCTTGATATTCCTTTTTGGGCACAAGGGTAGAACTGCGGTTTGCAAACTTACAGAAATGTAAACTCGAAAACTCCAAAATACCAAGCTCCAAAGACAAGGTTCTCTATCTTTGAAAGATCATATATGTAATTATATTTCCAATAATATCGCTTATGCCATTAAACCTGCAAATCACTAGAACAATGAGAAACAAAGGAAATGTTAATGCGTTAGCAAAAACATAGATGGTTTAATAGGAGCACAACATGATTTCAATAATTGGAGCTCAAGGATGCACAAAATGACTTTGAGAAACCTTTCAAACAACCAATATGGCCAAAATATATCATTTTTACATGGAAACATATGAAATGTGCCATGATTTTGGATAGGATCAAATCAGGCACCAACACATCTTTTGGGGCATAATATTCAATGGAAAAACACTTGGTTGAGATGAAATAGAAGGAACATTAATATTATTATCAACAGTAACATGATTAACCCTAATTATTTGTGCATATGTAAGTGGAGGAGAAGAAAAATCAAGAGGACCATTTACACGAACATCTACAACAACATTAGAAGTATGATTTTTTTGTGTGTGGGTCTCACAAGCATCATTGACAAAGCACTCCTCGTCGAAAAATTAACCAAATCCTCTACACATGTATCATTTGTAGCAAGAGAAGCAATATCACTATCACTATCATAAGAACTAGTAGCTTGATAGGGGGTAGGAGTGAAACATCAAGATGAGGGTTTATAAGTTTTTATTACAAGAGGAAAGCCACTTAAAGGGCTAGGGTTATATGCCCTACGGTAAAATTCAACTTCTTCTTGGGCATTTACAAAGTAGGGATAAATACCAATCATAGGGCAATAATACTTGGGGGGAAGAGGTTTGGAACTATGATGACACAACATCTTTTGGAAAACCATTAGGAACACATAAAGTAGACAAGAGAAAGGATCCTAGGGTTCAATTAAGATTGGGGTTCACCAAATGATTTAACAAAATTGAATCTTTATTAAAGGAATTAGATCAAATAAATAATATCATAAATTTATAAGATCTAATGTACAATAGAAAGCAAGTGCAAGTAATAAGAGGATGAGAATGACTTAGCTAATAACTCATTGTCTATGTTGGAATGGTACTGGAACAAGTTGGATCTAGGTTGTATATACTTTGTTTGGAAAATAAATATCTGCAAGTCTTACGGATAGTAGTGCCTAAAAGAGGAAGAACCACTTAGGCATTAGTGTTTGTACTAGGCATTAGTGTCCTAGTAGTAGTTCTAGATTTGGTCTTTTTAAAGTCGATCATGGCTTCTTCATTTAGATCTTTATCACTCGACTTCGTTACAGGGTTTCACTATCGCACATGTACCTGCAAAATAAACCCTAACTACTTATAAAAGGATTAAGCACACATTAGATGGAATAAAGTATGTATATGCTTGAGTTATACTAACCTCGAAAGTCACCCAAATGTGATTGTCACTAAATGTTGCACTACATTTCAAACTCAATGTACTTATGGTGTGTGTGTGTGTGTGTGTGTTATAATTGTGTCCCTTAAAGCTAGGTTTCCCTTGTGTCATTCGTACTAATATAGTAAACTATAACTATTTTACCCTAAATATCAATGTGTGTATTGAAATTCAGAATTTTCCTTCTTATGCAGTGAATGATGTAGCCCAAATGCAGTCCTTGAATGTTTCTCTTTTTCCAAGTAGTAGATAGGAAGTAATAGCCCAAAATTACCCAACCCCTTAGAATAGTTAGTAGGTTATGTATATATATGACTCATTTGTTTAAATTTTGACACTTAGTGACACAAAAGGCCGACCCAAATCATGAAATAAGAATTAGAAAAGACCCAAAGTTAAGTACCAAGTGGAAAATTAGAAAATAAGACAAGATGGACAAAAGTGCCCAGAAGGGACACTGAAGCACCCAAGTACTAGTGTCCGTACTGGGTGGTACTGTCCCAGGGATAGGAAATAGAAACATGACCAATGCCAAGAACAAAGATCCCTATGACTCGACCTAAAATCATATGAGTCCAAAAAATATAAGACAATTCCATAATCAAAAGCCAATCAAGAGAAATAAAAGGACTATGAGAGGTGTCACCAATGTCTAATCTTCTCACTTAGGAACCATGCATATAAAAACATACTAGAGGCGTAATGTAATAGTAATAAGTGCATATTTTTGTGTCTACAACTGATTTAGAAAATATTGTCCAAGCATGCTTCTATCTCTCCATTCATTAGTGGATGAATTTTTCTCACCCAAAGTGTTGACAAATGGGTCCTCTTCATCCTTTGATTATTTTTGAGAGAATATATTGAGTACATTTACTTCAATTAGACGAAGGAATCTATATAAATTGGAGGATAAATCATTCATAATGGTCTTTCAGTTGATGAGCAAACTCGGTTGTCCAATTTGAGCATTCTATTTTCTAGATTTTCTAAGCAATTGATTGATGTTAGCATTTCCTAGTTGAAGGAGAAAATATTATAGAATGATGAGCAAGTGTTGTAGCTTTTTTAGGAAGATTTGAATGTGTAGATCATGTTTGGTGATGAAGCACTTATTTGTGTTGTGTATTCATTATATAAGTGTTGATTTTTAAAATCCCTCTATAGTTTATACAATTGTTGCAATATCAGTGTGTTTTCATTTTATAACATATTGTTTTGATAGTGAGTGAGAAGTATGTGTAGGAATTTTCACTAAGTGTCTAAATTAATGGTGGAATGTGTAACAATTGTGTATATTGTTGTCTTCTATTGGTTTTCATCAATTCATTTTGGTTTAGCTTTGGAAACTCATTCCTGATGGATTTGGTCACCGATCATAGTTCCTTCAAACACTCTTTTTGTTAACATTTTCATTCACCTCCATGCCTTACTAAAATCTCACTTTGTATTTGCAAATCCTTTAAGGTTTCAACCATTATAACTTTGGATTCATGTCTATGAACTTTCCTTTGAACATTTTGTTGGTCTAGAGAGCAATTAGCTTGTAGATAATGAAGATCTGTGTCCTTAATTTTTTTTTCAGTTTAACCTTTTCCCATGCTTAGGTATCGTTATGAAATTCTTGCTAGTGACATCAAATACTAATCATATTGGTTAGGCTACATGGTTGGGTCTATTGTATTATATCTTTATTATCCTTGTTATTTGACATAGTTCGAGTTGTTTCAGGGTCTCTCCCCTAGGTCTCACAGAGCCTAGAGAGTAGAAGGTTAACCACCCTCCCATTTGTTGACCTTAAATATGTCATTCTATGTGAAGAAGTAACCCACTAAAATGATCTATCTTGTGTAATCACTAAAATACGCACTTATTAATATTACATTATGCCTCTAGTATGTTATTATATACATGATTTCTAAGTATGGAAACTAGGCACTGGTGACACCTCTTTGGTCCTTTTCTTTCTTTCATTGGCTCTACTCTCATCTTTGATCTTGCATTTGCATCTTTTGGTTGAGTCATATGTATCCATGTTCCTGTCTTTCATTCTATTTTTGTTTTCTTGTTGCAGGAAAATACCACCAGACAAGACAGTAGCACCCATGCGTTAATGTCCTTTTAGGTGCTTTTGTCCTCTTTGCCTTGTTTTCATCTTTGTCGGTTTGTTTTGGATTTGGGTATTTTCTTATCTTTTTTCACGATCTAGGTCAGATTTTGGTGTCACTAATGCTGAAATTTAAACAAGGAACTCATATATATACACAACCTACTACTATTATAAGGGGCAATTAGGGATATCATTCCTATATATCTCGAATACGAAAGAAAAACACAAGGGACTGTATTTTGGGCTGCATTATTCACTATATAGGGGAGGCTTATTTTGAATTCCATACCACACATTTTAAAGTGGCATGCAGAGTAGTTGTAGTCCTCTATTCTTTGTGTGACTAACACTAGGGCATCCTAGCTCAAGGGAGATAATTTCAATCACACACCACAAGAGTTGCATGGAGTTAAAAATGTAGTGCAATGCTTGACAACAAGATCTCATTGGGGAGACCATCAGAGTCGGTCTAACTCTCTCATATGATTTTTATCCGAGTCTAACATGCACTTTAGTCTTGTGCAGGTAGCTAGGGTTTGTTTTGTAGGTACAAGTGTGATAGAGCATAAGTACAATGAACCCGACGTGACCTACAACAAACTAAAGGTGATAAGAAGTGACACAAAAAGAACCAGAACCAAATTTGTTCCTGGACATTAATGCCCTGGTGACCTGTCCCATTCTAGACGCTCTTGTCCTTGAGATCATCACATTTCAAAATCAGATACAAATCTTACATAGTTCAAAATTTGCCTTTCCAACTTGCTCATCACCAATACCTACATTTGCAAGATGGATCATTATCGAGACCCTATCTATTACTCTTGATTGTATTTCTTTAGCTAGATCTTTCATATTTATTATTATATCTATCTAATCAATAATGTCCTTACTTAGATTTAAATTCTATTAAATCATCTTGTTATCTTGACTCATTTTCACCTTGGTACAAATTTGAGCCAACATATTAGCATCATTTCCAGGAGTAAGTTGTTCACTAGTTCATTCATTATACTCCTCACCTTTGGAAATACATTGTCAGGATTCTTTGTGCCATATTTTCATTCGGAGAGGGTCTGGTTTATTTTCTTTAATCTCCATCCTATTAAAAAAATATGTGCATTATAGGTTGTTTTAATTCTTGGTTAGCCTGCCAAATTTTCCAAAAAAACTAGCACCATTGTCGAGGATGCACCAATTTTTTTGTTAAAGATTCATCACCTTTCACTTGGATCAATAGTCTCTTTCCAATTTCAGTTATTACATGTGTTTACAAAGAGTGTCAATATCCTTCTTCCTTCGTGAAGTGATAAATCCTTGTTGATTGTTTGACTAGTATACTTCAAAGTATATTTTTTTTTTGGATTGAGGGTAAATTGAGGGTGTTGAAAGGACCCACATCCTTGTACACTTGAGGATTTTTTGAGAGGATCCACAACCTGGTTACAATGAAGGGGACCACTATTAGGAACCCAATTGAAGCAACCATGAAACCATAGTGAAGATGTAGCGACCATCGACAACGACCGCAACGAGTGGGACAACTATTAGAACAACCACCAGCGTCAGCAACAAGAGGAGTAGCCACCAAGATTAGTAGCAAGCGGAGCAGCCACAAGTGTCAGCAGCGAGAGGAGTAACCACGGACGGCGGTGAGAGGATCGAAATAGTGAGCGAGTATCCACCAACGTCGGTAGTGAGGAGTAACCACGGTGTGGCCACGAGCAAAGATGTCACCTCTAGCGGCAAAACCACCTCCAAGGAGGATCGTGCCTTGGGGGGATTTGAAACAGGTGGGAAAGCACACAATCATGTGACTTGATGCACCACTTTCACCCCATCGGCTAGTATACTATACAAGATTTGTTCTTATTTTCAAGTATCTAATTAATGGCGGTTTGTGTTCGAGTTTTGGAGAAAGGATTCAAGAGTGACATTTCTCTTTTTCTTGGCAACTCCTCCTATGGAATATACTTTGAGTTTGGTGTTGGATCAGATTAGTGGCTTCTAAATTTGTAATCCCGGTGGATGAGTGATCGAGATAGTCATATTTATGGAGACATAAAAATGGAAGCCTTCATTTATCATGTTAGGAGTTCAAGTAACTCTTATGCTTATTCAAGTGTCAATCACACTGTGGAATTTATGGATCATCCTTGTAGTATTGTTAGAAATTTTCATCATGTTGAGAATATGCTTATGCCTAAACCATCATTTGTTGATCATAGACTTAGACTTGTTGATCTGATTGTTTCTCTAGTTTTCATGTTCCTCTGTTTAAAGTGAATACTAAACGTTTCCTAAGTTTGATGGTATTTATAGAGAAAAAGGCAAAAGACATTTAAAATCATTTATAAATTTGATTTATGATTATGAGATTGATAATGGAGGTATATATTTTAAATTTTTCATTATAAGTCTTAATGGTGATGTCGGGGGAACGATATTATGAGCTTCTGCAAAAATGATTGATTCTTGGAATAAATTCAAACATCTCTTTACTAAGAAGTATGTTAATAAAGTTGATTATGCCTCCTTGGATTTTTTATATAATATGGCGAGAGATAGGGATGAATGCATTCAATATTTTAACCTCAAATTTAAGAAAACATCAAATACAATTCCATAGCACCTTAGACTAAGAGAATCTTATGCTCCTATAGTTTATAGTGATGCATTCAATGATGAATTGAAGTTTTACTTGAGAGAAAAATTCCCACTAACAATTGATCATGCTTACACTTTGGATTTAAAGTTTGAAACTATTCTCATGTCTCCAATTTATATGTGGTTGAGATTAAATCTGAATTAAATGTTCATGAAGAAGGTCTAGATTATGTGTGTTTAAACACTTGTGAGAACTTAGAGACTTTGGTGAAGAAATCTACAAATGTGGGGTTTGATTTTGATAACTTTGATTCAGATTTTCTTGATGATATACAACCCATGTCAATGGTTTGTTGGATACTACCACATCTGCACATGTTATGGAACCTTATGTTTATTATGACGATGATTATATTAAGTTTAAAATGCATGTTGGGTCTAATGATTTAATGGTTGGGCTTAAACTTCATTCCCTTTACATGATGATGCACTTTTCGAGGAATTTGAGGAATTTAATTGTGAATTGACATGTGATGGTAGAATTCTTGATGAATCTAATGGATCTATTGAATTTTTCTTGTCTATGAGACTAAGAGAGGCATGTTCATAAGTCTCATTTTGATGTATTTTATAATCCACTTGATAATTCAAAGTGTTGATTGTCTAGTGATTCATCTATGGTTGATGTTGATGTTGATGTTGAGTTTGTTGTTTAAAGTAGCACTTGTGGAAATGAAGAAATTGATTCTACTTGATTGTTAGATTACAAATATATTGGGTAATATGCGTGTTTTGACAATGTCTTAGCATCCAAATGTTTTAGAAGATGAGGCATTTAATTGTGTTTTTCAGCTCTTCGCTAGTCATGGTTATGAGGGTGAAGTTATAGGGCCCTCTGTTTGCGATTATTGTAGGAAAATGAAATTGGTGATACCGATCCAATTCCCACTAATACTTTAGGGAATGAAATATCCTCGTATACAAATGAAGAGCATAATGAAAAGGTAAATGAGTTAACAATTGATTCATGTTATGACATTGTTAAGGACATAGAAGAAGAAAGTTTGCATACTCAAAGAAATGGTTGCATGTACACTATCTTCGTGTGACAAGATCAATGAGTCTTGTAAAGCTAAGGGTGATGAGCATGAGAATATGTTACATTATGAGAAATTTTCTCATCCACTTGTTGAACACTCCCTCCCTCCCTCTCCTTCTACTCATTTTTACGTTGAATATATTCCTTTTTATTTACCTAATTTCCACATGCACACTCAAATGTCTCATTATATTTTTCAGTCTAAATATGAAACCCTTCATTCCCTTGTCTCTAAGTATATTTCCAAAGTTGATAGAGATAGTTTGATATAGGATCTAGAATATTATGAGTTGTGATGATATAATGATGAGTAGTTATCTTATGATTATGCTTCAAATTCAGATTTAGATTTATTTTATATTGCTAATAATGAACCATTGTTTTTACGATGAGATAAAACCATATACAAGTGTTATATTACATTAGAATTAACTTTCAAAATAATGAGTTGTTTGTTTGTGATAATATTTAAGATACACATGTTTATGTTTGTACTCATAACCTTGTTGTTAGGCTTGTTTGTTTGGATAACGATGACCTTCTAGAGAAACAAAAAAAAATTAGGTGAAAAGTCAAAAGATGGCATTGAGTTGGGCATTCAAGAGTACATACTTTATAAACCCAATATCCTCTTTTCCTACATTCATTTTAAACTAGAATTTGTGATTTCTAATTATTGTGTTGAAAAAATGGGTATGGATCATTCATATTTAGACATTGATGTTGATAGTTCTCCTACATTTTAGTTTGGATCATAATGTTGGGACATGATAGATCAATTTTGTTTTCAACAGAGCTTGGGTTTAATTAGCCTTCATTCTTTAGATTCAATTCCACATTTGATGTTTCTAAAACTAGTGATCCATTATGGGCTTTACCTTGGGGTGTTTTATGATATTTTGTTGTTATAGTTGGCTTGGAAGATGCTATACATTCTTAAGGAGATGATATTACTTCTCTATGCCCATGAATGAGTTTATTAAGTGAAGATTGGGATGTTTCTATGTTGTGGACATGTATATATCTCTTGTGGTTTTTTTATGCGCTTTATTGTAATTCAATGGTACATGGAGGTTTTCCTTCCTTTATACATTTAGAAAAATGGTTGCAAATCACTATTGTATGTCATGGATCATATTTGGGCAATCGAGCTGAGTTTTGGGTTGTGAAAGTTATAATTATTGAAAAAGTTTTAGATTTGATTATGGATAAGGCATTGGTCTTCATTCACCAAGATTTTTCTGGGATCTCTCGGTTACCCACAAGGGTACCCATCCCATTGACAACTAATGTTGACACCTAAAATTGTCACTTCAAACTTTGGGGGCCTTATAGTAAAAATATTGGAGTTTAAGGGTTTAAAATGATAACTTATATGCATTTTTGGGTATTCCAATGTTCTAAACAAGAAAACAAAGCTTGCCCTTATTTGCCTTTTCATTCTACAAAGCTAGATCCAAAAGAAATTGGAGGTTTCGAGTTGTTTCATCTCTTGTAACATTAAAAGACATTAAAATTATTTGGCTTTCTATAGAGACGAGAGTATCAAATCAAATAGATCAAATCTTGAGCATGTGTCACTCAATTGTGCCTCTAAAAACTCAAGACTTGGCCATTTTAAACTTTACCACCTCTCGTGAGATAGATTAAAAACAAGTGGAAATGATAAACACGTGTATCTCATCGACTCTCTTGCCTTTATCAAAGTGTTCAATATATAACCACCTCTTCATGGTTTTAAAACCTCTCACCGATGGTTGACACGTGGCACTTATGGGCGTTCAACACACTTGTGGGTCTCTACTTGGCATTAAAGTTGTGTATTTTCCAAGAATCTTCATGACATCAATTTGAGACAAGTTAGAAAGAGGGACATGTGGAGGAGATCGACACAACAAGTTAAAACTACGAAGCATATTTTTGCCAATGTCCTCGAGAACCCGAGATCAACATTTAACACAAAATTGAGGATTTCATAGTTACGATGAAAATTAATAGTATTAAAAATGGGGAAATAAATAGTCTAAGAACTCTGAGAGTTCTGAGATCCTAATATTTGAAGATTGGTACATGTATTTTCACCTTGGAGCCTCAAGGTCCGAGAACTTTCACAAAAATAAAATCAAAGGGACGAGGAGGAACTAAATGATCCCGATAACACAAAACCACAACAAAAATCTAGATAGACCAATCCACATGCCCTTGATTTCCAAATGCATGAATTCAAAAAAGGTACTTCAAAGAAGCAAACTCTAAGATCCCGAGATTCAAAGAGGTTGACATGTAATAATTAGCTTTATTAAAGTTGAATCATTCAAAGGTTAAAGCTCAAGTGACTTGTGTAAAATAAGTGAGAAAATAAAGGACACATAACACTAGTGTACATGTGGTAGATCTTAGATACTAGCTACAATGCCGCTTCCTAGCTTGAAATTGAATATATTCTCTAGTGGAAAATCATTGCTCGGGGACATCACAAAGGAAACGAGTTGAACCTAAGTTTTTTTGCTATAACTTTTCATAGAGGCCTTCATTTGACACAAGATCAAGTACCATTGGAAAGCTCTTCCAGATGGATACACATTAGTATAGGTTTTAGAAAGAATAATTGAGAGATTCTAGATATTTTCATAATAAAAATTTGGGGTGTTCTTTACTTGTTATTTTCATGCCAGTGGCACCCAATTTGTTATTTTAATCTTTTGGATTGTTTTGGTCTCTTCTACAAGATGCATGTTATCCCAAATTTATCCCCGGGTTAAATTTGGATAACCTACCTTTTTAAATGGACTTAGCCATTTTTGTTAAAACCTATGGGATACTAAGGTTTAAAGAATTGGCGGGTTTTATTTAAAAATATCGAGGAAGTTCAAATGCCCGTTAAAGGTTTACACCTCCCAAAGAATTCAAAAATGCTCGAAGGACACGTGGAAGCATTCCGACACTTTCCATAGCCATTGCATTCCGCATACCTTAAGTCCGCATAATAAAACAAGTTTTATAAGGACATCGTGTCTATGAAAGGGTTGAAAGGTCAAAGGACACGCAATGCAGGTTTGGAGGTGACCACATGACGAGGATCCAACGGGAGAAGAAAAACACGTGTCTCCATTCTGACAGGAAACTTCGGCCTACGAGTGTTAAGTCGAGTGGAATAAGCCGCTTTTCAAAGGGCACTTAGGGTCCGTAGGAAGGCAGAGTCAACAAACATTATGGAACAAAATGGACAAATGACCTAATTAAATGGTGCCACATGGTGCAAAATCAACGGTCCAAAGTGAACATGTGGCGGCATTTCGTCACACTTCAAGGTGATGGACTCGTGGATCTCAAGCCCCATAATGAATGAAATTTGGTAAGAGGCTTCGGGTCTAGGTGGTGCAGCGCAGTCAAAGCACTATACGTGGCAGCATTTCTATGGAGCCAACGATGAAGTCTCGCCTAGATAGAAATCCCGATGTGAAGGCACAACCAATGAAGGACAAGCATGAAAGTGAGAGAGATCGACACGTGCCATACGTGGAGCTTTCTCATTGGCTCACATTTTGCAGGTTATCAGTCAGGATAAAAGAACAATCTAACATTGTGAGGATCATGGAGATTTCTCATTGGCTCACATTTCGTGGTTGTCATTACCAAGATAAAATAATAGTTTGACATCATGAGGAACATGGAGCTTTCTCATTGGTTTGTGCTTCGCATTTTGATAAGGTTCTTATAACCGAGGTGACATTAAGTAGAATGAAGCTTTCTCATTGGTTTATGCTTTGCAATGGATATTATAGGTTTCATAGAGCCCGACACTGTGCAATCCAAAGCATACGTGGCATTTTTTATTGGCTCACATTTCATAATGGGACATACCTTCGTGTAAGCCACATAACACGTAAAAGGTCACGGTAGCATACACGTAGGAAAAGATTGACCCCGCAACCAACGCAGACACCAACACTGGAAAATTCAAGGCAAGTAAAGAAAAAGGGAGAGGTAATATCCGAGGCTAATCAAATATCATGACGACATATAAATTTTCAAATGACCATATCTTCCTCCACAAAGCTCCAAATCACATAAAATTGGTATCGTTGAAAGGTCTCCCAATCCCTTCAATTTGGAATCATTTGATTCAAAGATTGATGGTGTTTGGTGGGAGAAAAATAGGAAAAAAATTGTGCATTAATGTGCAGCTATAAATGGCTTAACCACCGAATTGATGAAGTACAGGCTCTTATATTTTCGTACAACAAAAAGACATTAGGGAATGGGTTTAATGGGGTACTATTATCTCTTTAAAGTGCACCCTATAGAGATATGACTCACAGGGGTTCTAAGCTTGCTATGGATCTCTCTCTTTCATAGATATAATGGAAACACCTCAAGTCTATGGGTATACCTATAGTTGAGGTGAGTCTCGATATCAAGGTCGGTTCCTTCTTGAGGTATCCTAAACTATTTTTGGGGGATTTTGAGGGTAAAAAGATGACTGTAAATGAATTGAAAAATTGGGGTGATACACCAAACTTGTTGAGGGCTTTGACTGAGTACATGCACAAATATTTGAGAATGGATTCTGGGTGCACAAACCAATAGCTTTCAGCATAATATTAAGGCAAAACATTTGATGTATTTAGGGAAAGATTCACAAAAATACTATTAATATAAGCATTCACACTAATATTATGTAGAAATTACTAAATTTTCAGCAAGGTAAGATGATCAATCAAGAAATTTTGACATTCACAAGAAATAATAAAGTATACACAAAGCTGCAAATAATTGGAAAGGCAAAAATCAATTCTCATTCAAAGGGAAAAAATGGCACAAACTACTTCAACACTCATGTATCCAAAATTCCTTTAAACATGCCACCTGTCTCGTAGCTTTAGAACATCATGTCAAATACATGTTGCCCTTCTTGCCTTCCTTAGGGCCTTGCGATGGTCATTTATGGTTGTTTGCAGATTCGACGAAGGTAACAAATGGGATGGTTGCATCTATGAGGCATGGCGTTCTGTAACTACACCCAAGTTGTAGATTTGATCCAAATGTGACTTCCAAGACTATCTAAAACCGAACAATTAAAATTTGTATCTTATTTTGAGGTGGCTAACCCAAACATGGCCAAACTTGTAACTCGACCAATCTAAGAAACTCTTAAGTTTCAAGTTGACCTTTTTCGCATGGGGTGAAAAATGTCAACATTTCTGGTGATCCTGCAGGGAAAGTTGCATGTTATCTTGTAGACCAATGCCTTGATCTTGTCCATTAGGCATGTAGTCTAAAGCATGTAATCAAAATCTACCTTCTGAAGGTCCAGCCCTTCCAAAATGAACTAAAAATGGGAAAGGATCTGGTAAACCAGATCACGTGCATGAGTGCACTTATTGAATTGAAAACATTACAATGTGCATGAACTACACTTATTGAAAGGGAAATCCTAATCTACCCTATTCTAACCAGCTGCAAATCAAGGCTAAATAAAACTTGAAACGGGAAATGAAAAATAGCTTCATTTTATCTAGAAATGAGGCAATGAATTCAACTTGCGAAACAAGTAACATGAATGTAACTAAAAATGAGACGTGTACCTTGAATATTTCCAAAACTCAGCCCAAAACACAAAGAACTTTTCTAACTGATCTGCAAACTATTCTGAAAGGATTTGGAATTGATTCTTGAGTATCTAATGCTCATTATTAGGCTCTAATACAAGCATGAAATCTGGTATTGTTGTGGCATGTCATGAACCAACAAGATAATCTTGAATCAAACATGGCCTCCAAATAGTTGAAAAGCTAGTTTTCATGTCTTGTACTGAAACATGAACATCCTTTTCGATCACAGGCTCTTCCTGAAGATGTTTTGAAAAATGTTTTGAAAACTCGATCCGCCTATATAAACTTTTGTATATTCTTTGTAATAATCAAACCGATCTAAAAAGAATTCAACCTCCTCAAGTTGTTGTACTTCATCAATCATCACATCATGAAGATGATAAGATGGTTATTCTAATTCTTTAAACTGTTTGAAAAAAATCAGTATCTTCAAACTATCTTTTATCCTTTTCAAACTGCTAATCCATTACTACCATAACTGATATTTTAGTAGTATTTTCAATTTCTTCCATTCTATTCATTCTTACAATGTTCTTTGAACATTTTGTTTCCTCCTCAATGAAATATTGTTTCTCACAAATACTTGCAGTACCATCTGATAGTCCTTGTGAAACACTACAAGTCCCTAATAATGCAACTATCTCCATGCATGCAACACAATAAGGGTCTTCACACTCAACTATTTGATCATGATCATTTGAAACCGATCTTTCTCTTTTGTCTCATAAACCATAAAAATTGATAAGCCGCAAATAGGATGCTCGTTGTTTAGATCAGCTAATTTATCTTCGGAACTCGATCTACAAATTTTCTTCTGAGTTCTATCAAATGGGATGAATCAGTAGTTTGTAGGAGTATGGTGCCTTTATGCACACTATACTCGACACACGAAGACTATTTCTCATCCTTAATTTGCTTTAAATGTTAAAAAATCAGATTGTACCTTTTGAATGGGTTGCTCTTCTAATTCGGAGTATGATCGAAGTGAAATTTAGAAACCCATTGCTCTATGTTTAGTAAAAACTCCAACATGTTGTTTTGTTCAAATTTGGTTGTCCCTCCGAAAGGTATTATGATCCTCTTTTTCTTGGACTGGAAGTACGAGTAAAGGAGGAGTGGGACTAATCTCAGTCTTAAGCGGAAAAAATTTAAAGAGAGGTCAGAGTACAAGCTCTGTTTGTAGGAAAACATCTAAAAGCCAACTTGGGCACTTTAATTTAGGTTTAATACATGATTGTGGGGTAGGAAAAGTAAGAATTACAAAGAACCCGATGATTCAAAAACTAATGGATGGGTTGCTTTTGATGACAAGGAGATATTTAGGCATTGAATTACGGCGGACTTGATGCCTATCATTCTTTACTGCTAATGATTTCTCATGTAGTTCCTTGACAACTAAAAATAATTGCTTAAGTTCATTAAGCTCAATTTCAAGATCTCTTCATCTTTCACACTCAACATAACCCTCTGCATAACTTTGACCTTGAATAACATAATGATCATCATATTGACAATCATATTGATTTCCAAGGTTTGGGTCATAAGGATATTCATTCGATAGGGGTTATAGAACTGGTCTGAAGGTGAAATTGGATAAAAGGGTTGCTGGTTTGGCTGATAATACTGCTGAAAATGAGGGTTCATGGTTGCATGACCTCATAAAATACTGAAACTATAAAAAAGGTTTGCTGCTCATAAAAATAGCTGATAACAGAAAAGTAACTGATATGATTTTATTGGTAAATACCTAAAACTTTAGTTGAAAGATTTAATGTTGTTGAAAATTGTTGATCGATATGAAATCATATTTACAGAGTCGCCAGATGAGTTCTACGTGGATCTTGAATCTTCGTAACACACCAATAGTAGTTCTCATCCTGGTCCCACTTGGACGTGCCAAAAATCTTGAAAGTGCACCCCCGTAGAGAGATGAATGCGGGGGTTCTATGCTTGCTTTGGATCTCTCTCTTTCATAGATACAATGGAAACACCTCATGTCTGCGGGTATACCTATTGTTGAGGTGAGTCTCTGGTATCAAGGTCGGTTACTTCTTGATGTATCCTAAACTATTTTTGGGGGTGGTAAAATATGACTGTAAATGAATTGAAATAATGAGGTGATACACCAAACTTGTTGAGGGCTTTGACTAAGTACATGTAAAAATATTTGAGAATGGATTCTAGGTGCACAAACCAATAGTTTTCAGCATAATATTAAGGTAAAACACTTGATGTATTGAGGGAAAGTTTCACAACAATATTGTTAAGATAAGCATTCACACTAATATTATGCAAAAATACTAAATTTGTAGTAAGGTAAGATGATCAATCAGGGAATTTTGACATTCACAAGAAATAATAAAGTATACATGGAGCTGCAAATAATTGGAAGGGCAGAAATCAATTCTCATTCAAAGGGAAAAACTGGTACAAAATTCTTTAGCACTTATGTATCCAAAAATTCCTTCAAACATGCCACCTGTCTGCAGCTTCAGAACATCATGTCTGATATATGTTGCCCTTCCTGCCTTCCTCAGGGCCTTGCGATGGTCATTTATGGTTGTTGCACAGTTCTGACGAAGGTAACAAATGGAATGGATGTATCTATGAGGCATGACATTTTGTAACTACACCCAAGTTGTAGATTTGATCCAAATGTGACTTCCAAGACTGTCCAAAACCAAACAATTAAAATTTGTATCTTATTCTAAGGTGGCTGACCCAAACATGGCAAACTTGTAACCCGAAACTCTTAAGTTTCGAGTTGACATTTTTCGCATGGGGTGCAAAAAATCAGGTACCCATTATGTTTTTAAGAGATTAATGGATGATTGATGATGGTTGAAGCTTGAAAGCCGTGATGCAGGGAAAGACATAGATTTTCATTAATGACAAGATCAAATCTAATCTCTTTCCCTCTCTTTTCCTTTTTATCTCTCTTTGTCTCCCATTTTCTATATATTATAAAGTGATGCTCATTTGTAAGGGTTGGACATTCTTGGAATGTAAAGGCATCACACAAGTGTTCTCTTTTGAGTTATAGGCCCCATATTTGGACATCTTACATGGTGATCCTTGCCTTTCTCCTTCAATGTAATGGATTGTACATATTTGAAGAAATAAAATACTTTTTTGTGGTTATTTATTTGTCCTAGCTCATGTTTCTATTGTATTTTCTTTCCTTTCATTGCCTTCGCAGGTCTATTGTGCATACTATGTTCTATTTGCAGGGTTTGAATGTGTTGTGCTCCATGGAAACAATAGTTTGAATGTTGTTTTGGACTATGGCACTTATGTCTGCCCTCTCCTTCCTCATTTTTCTTCCATTTTCCCTCATTTGAGAGTGTCTCTCCACCCTCTTCTTGGTGTTATCACCATATTTTAGCTTAGGATTTCATTTCCATGCATCTTTCTAACCCTTCTATCTCTCCCGAGTTTCTTGGAATGGTTAGTCTAGGACTCAAGTTAGTTTGTATTTCAGCATTAGGAGTAGTGTTAGCATTAGGATTAGGTAGAGGGTCCGGCCTTCTTCGGAGGTCTATCTCGATTAACAAGCTCCATAAGTTGGAGACAGTCCCATGTTAGCTAAAAAAGGGGTATGTAATGTGAAAATCCTAGGGTGTTACTTTTTTGTTATAACAATTTTGGCATGCCTAGTGGGACAAGATTGAAGCACTTTACAACTTCATACCAGCAAGGTTGATGTGTTCTTGATGGTATTAGACCTTTAGAAGTAGTTCGTAACACATCTAGCGACTCCACTGATTCAAAAAGACTCATTTTCTTAGGTTTCATACCTTTTCCTCCATCCCCTCATTCATTTCCATGCCCCCATCTTCTCATGGCTCTCTAAAGAGCTCTTCCATTCTCTCATTTCAGTTCGAGTCCCCTCCATTTGTAATAGTGGGATGATATCCCCAAAACAACCTTGAAAAACTTGCCTCTCTTCCTTGGAAATGGAGATCAATATCCTATTGATCACATTCATGATATAGTAAACCATTGTGTCATTCAAAACATCAGAGAAGAGAAAATTTTCCTCAGACTTATGGTTTCATCATTCAAAGGAAAATCAAAAGATTGGTACAACAATTTGGCTCCACAATTCATTTACACATGGGATCAGCTGGGAGAAAAACTACACAACCAATTTAAGGAAAATTCAGATGTCATTTCTCTCATGGAACATCTCAACAAAATACAGCGGGATCTAATGGATTTTATCTCTAATTTCAACATTAGATTTACAAGGAATTGGCATAGAATTCCTCAATAATTCAGACCCTCATAAGGTATGGAATTCTTATATTATTTAAGGTCCTTTGATGTTGATTTAGTTGTGTTAATTCAATCCCTAGGAGGCAATAGTCTTCCTCAAGATTTTTCCATTGCATTACAAGATAAGAATATGCTCGTTCAGTTGTAAAAAGGAAACACATCCCCACTGCATCCATTCTTCCCTCATCATCTCAAATTCTTCCCTCCCCTTGTGCAAATAAAGAAAAATCCATTATTCCTTTTCAAAATCAGGAAGATCATTTTCTTCCTTGTCCTTCATTTGATGCTCCACAAGTTTATCATGCCCAAAACATCCCCATACTTTGCAAAATTCCCTCCCATCTCCACCCAAGGCATTACCCAACTTTCCTAAACCATGCACTAATGTTTTCAGAAGTTGTGGTATTTCACATGTTGTCCCTACCTTCTACCCAACACTCACTAAACCAAGTTATCCTACAATGTTGGTAGAAAGGGATGTTTTCTATGCTTTTGGAGAAAAGGAGCAACCCATGCTACACTCCCAACAACAAGTTTTTATGCAAAATCATGTAGTTGTTTTGTAGAGGGATGATCAACAGGGTAGGGAGTATGTTTTGGAGGATCATTTGGCTCCTCCAATTGATCAAATCATATCTCTTGAGCACCAAACATCTCTACCCAAGCATGAAACAAATCAACAACCCCTTGTTTATGCCTCTTCTCCAACCAATTCTACCAAAGAAGATAATTCCATATATGTTGAAGATTGGTCTGATTTAGATTGGGAGGATGAGAGGATCCAAAATGTGAAAAAGGAGGTGTTGAATGTCAAGAAGAATCAAGAAGATGTGAAGGAAAATCATATTGGAAGTGGAGGGGAAGTGAAAGTGTTTTGAACACTAGTGCCATCCAAGAAAATGAGGAAGAATGTTTGCAAAGTGAGCAAGATGTTTTAATGGAATGCAATGATCCTCATTGTTCTGCATGTTTAGAACTTGCTGCACTTTTGGAAGGTTGCAGTGATACACCAAGAACATCATTAGTCACTGCAATGAACTAGGAAGGGCCTCAAGATTTCAAGGAGGATGAGTTTGAGCTCTCTAGCTTCTTGTTTGAGGGAGCAGAGCATGAGAATACAAGGGTGGAAACATGGATGTTTGTGCAAGAGAAAACAATATCAATTCTAGAAAAGCTTGTAGACATCCACCATGAAGAGGAAAGAGTCTATACCAGCTCCATTCTTGGAGTTAATTGCAAAGAAGATGGGAAAACCAAAAGGATCAATCCATACCCAGTCAAATATCTAGCTAGTCTAGAGCCAAAACAGAGTTCCCACTAGTCATGCTCACTTCAGAGCATGAGGAAGAAATTCAATGAGCCAAGAATCAGCTTCAATATCTCCAAACAAATGAAGAGAAACTAAAGGATCTATTATATTTAATTGTTGTTGATACCTTGAAGAATATGATGGAAAAACATATTTAGAGCAGGTTTTCACTCTTATTAAAGGCCATTTCCATCACCAAATTAATTACATAGCCTCAATTTGTAACAAAGGGAAGCTATTTCTCCTTGCATATTTTAGGCTTTGTTTAGCTTCTTTTGTGTTTGGTTAGAGTAGGGTAGTATAGGTTTATTTTTAGGAAAAGAAGTGCTTGTGCACACTCTACATGTTTCCACTTGGAAAATGTATGATTTTTCATGTTTGTACATAGTTTTTGCGGGATTTTGTTGTTGTTGCACAATTCATTTCGGGAAGCGAGGTTTCATAGTGGAATCGCTTAGTTGGAGCAGTTTCTACGCTTTATCTAGAGCTCCACAAATCAATTTTAGGCTAGCGGTCATCAAGTAGTTCAAGTTTGGTGTTAAGTTCATAACGGATTTAGGAGACAAATATTCAAAGGAAAAATACCATTTTCTTCAAGGTTAGGCTTGACTCCATGCCCAATGGTGCTCAAGGCTACTAATCAAATTTAGCAAGAAAATCACCCCTAGAGGTCGCCAACTTGTTATCCAAAATTTACCCCTCCATGTTAAATTTAGATAAACTACCTTTTAAAATGGACTTAGCCATTTTTGTTAAAACCACGGGAGACTAAGGTTTAAAGAATTAGCGGCTTTTATTTAAAATTCCACAGGACATTCAAATGCCCGTCAAAGGTCTACATCACCTAACAATTCAAAATTCCCGAAGGACACATGGAATCATTCGACGCTTTCTATATCCAATGCATTCCATAGACCTCAAGTTTACGGAATAAAATGAGTTTCATAAGGACATCGGGTTCGGGAAAGGGTTGAAAGGTCAAAGGACACATAAGGGGTTTGGAGGTGACTACATGGCGAGGATCCAACAGGTGAGGAAAAATAACTTGTTGCCATTTTGACAGGAAAATTCACGACAAGTGTCAAGCCCGTGAACTAAGCCAATTTTCAAAGGGCATCGTGTCCACGGCGAGGTAAAGTCAAAAGACACGATGGAACACAATGAAAAATGGCTCAATTAAATGGTGCCAAATGGTGCAAAATCAACGGTCCAAAGTGGACACATGGAAGCATTTCATCACACTTTAGGGTGATGGAATCGATAGATCTCAAGCCCCATAATGAATAGAATTTAGTAAAATGCTTTGGGTCTGAGTGGTCTAACAAGTCAAGGCACTATATGTGGCAATATTTCCATGGAGCCATTGATCAAGTCTACCTAGATAAAAGTCGCGATGCGAAGGTGCAACTAATGAAAGAAAAACACAAAAGTAAGAGAGATCTAACACATGCCATACACGGAGCTTTCTCATTACTCACATTTCATAGTTGTCAATTAGGATAAAAGAACAGTCTGACATTGCGAGGAGCATGGAGCTTTCTCATTGGTTTGTGCTTCGTGCTTTGACAAGGTTCTTATAACTGAGGATTGACATTAAGTAGCATGGAGCTGTCTCATTGGTTTATGCTTCATAATGGATAATGGAGGTTTCATGCATCCCGACACTACGAAATTTAAAGCACACATGGCATTGTCTTATTGGCTTGCATGTCATAATGGGACATACCTGCACGCAAAGCCACATAACATATAAAAGGTCACGGAAGTAGACACGTATGTAAATCTCAACCCCACAACCAACCAGAGTCCAACACGTGGAAAATTCAAGGAAAATAACATAAAAGGTAGAGGAAATATCCGAGGCTAATCAAATGCTACCACGAGTCACGTTCATGTGCTCCACGACATGAAAATTTTCAAATGACCATATCTTCCTCCATAGAGCTCCAAATCACACAAAATTGGTATCGTTGGAAAGGTATCCTAAAGCCCTTAAATTTGGCATCATTTTATTAAGATCCTGATGGCATTTGGTGGGAGAAAAATAGGAAAAATAGTTTAGGTATTAATGTGCTACTATAAATGGCTCAACCACCCGAATTGATGAAGTTTGGGGCTCTTATCTTCTCCTACAACAAAAAGTCATCACGAAATGGGTTTAACAAGGTGACCATGATGTTTTTCAAGATTAATGGATGATTAATAGTGGTTGAAACCTGAAATCTGTGTTACAGGGAAAGACATAGATTATCATTAATGACAAGATCAAATCGATATTGTTCCCTCTCTCTCTCTCTCTCTCTCTCTCTCTCTCTCTCTCCCATTTTCGATATATTGTAAAGTGATGTGTATTTGTAAGGGTTGGACATTCTTGGAATGCAAAGGCATCACACAAGTGCTACACAAGTGTTCTCCTTTGAGTTGTAGGCCTCATATTTGGACATCTTGCATGGTGATCCTTGCCTTTCTCCTTCAATGTAATGGATTGTGCATATTTGAAGCAATAAAATACTTGTTTTGTGGCTATTGATCTATCCTAGCTTGTGTTTCTATTGCATTTTCTTTCCTTTCATTGCATTACATTCACAGTCTATTGTGCATATTATGTTCTCCTTACAGGTTTGAATCGATGTGCTCCATGGAAACAGATAGTTTGAATGTTGTTTTGGACTATAGAAATTATGTTTGCCCTCTCCTTCCTCATTGTTTCTTCCATTTTCCCCTCATTTGAGAGTGTTTCTCCACCCTCTTCTTGGTTCTATCACCATATTTTATCTTAGGATTTCATTTCCATGCATCTTTCTTCTCTCTCTCTCTTCTCTCTCTCTCTCTCTCTCTCTCTCTCTCTCTCTCTCTCTCTCTCTCTCTCTCCTGGTCCCTTGGAATTATTAGTTTAGGACTTGTTAGTTTGCATTTCAACATTAGGAGTAGTGTTAGCATTAGGCATAGGTAGAGGAACCGGCCTTCTTCGGAGGTCTGTCTCGATTCGCAAGTCCCACAACTTGAAGACAATCCCATGCTAGCAAAAAGTAGGGGTATGTAATGTGCAAATCCTAGGGTGCTACTTTTTTGTTATAACAATTCGTATGAGCCATTTCCCCCTTTTGGGCCCTCACAGAATGCATTAAGGAGTTAAGAAAGTTCTTAATCAAAGAGGAAAGTTATCACAATGATCCAAAGGTGAAATTTAATCTTCTCAAGCAAGCGGTAACTTCATGTTCATCCATTCTCCTAATTTCTAGGGATGCACAAGTGTTTTCTTTATGAATATTCATTCATGTTTCCTCACATGTCACTTTGATGCCAAATTTAGTGTGTTTTAAGGTTGAATTTTTTTTCTTTCTATATTTATTTGGAAAAGATGATCCAAGCATGCTTTTATCTCTTCGTTCATTGGTAAATGATTTTTTCTCACCTAGTGTTGAAAAATTACTCCTCTTCATCCTTTGATTGTTTTTTAGAGAATATTCTAAGTACCCTTGTTTTCCATTATTGTAGAGGAATTTGTATAAATTAGAGGATAAATCCTTCAAAATGGTCTTTTGGCTGATGAGAAAACTTAGTTTTCCAATTTAAGCATTTTGTTTTCTATATTTTTTGGGCAATTGATTGATGCTCTTTAGCCTTTTCTTGGTTCAAGGAGAGAAAATATGAAAGAATGATGAGCAAGTGTTGTAGATTTTTTAAGAGCTATGAATGTGTAGACCATGTTTGGTGATGAAACACTTATTTGTAATGGATTAACATTTTATAATTTTTGAATTTATAAAATACTTATATGTTTACATTTATCTCGTATTTTCTACAATTGTTACAATATCTTTGTGTTGTCATTTTATAACATCTTCTTTTTCATTTTATAATTGTTATCGCCAAATCACAACACCCTCTGTTTGTTTAGCATGTGAGTGTGTTAAGGCAAGTAGTGTGACTGGGTAACATGGGTACTATCTCGAGTGTGGGACTTGCTACTTGAGATAGACCTCCAAAGAAGGTTGGTTCCTCTTCCTAATCTAGTGCAAGCTAACTCTAATGAAATAAAACTACTAACTATCTCTATCCTACCATTTCAAGGGACCAAGGAGAGAGAAATATCATGAAAGTAAAGAAAATACACTACATAGGTGATGCACCAAAAGAAGGGTGTGAGAACAACTCTCCAATGTGTGAAAATAGAAGCAAAATGCATATTAGAAAGGGTGATAATAGTTCTCCACAATCTAACAACAACATCTACAAAATTTCCATTAAGGAAAAACTATAATGAACCCTACACAATGAGTAGAGAGACACAATACACCTACAATAAGAATAAAGAGGCAAGAAGAATGCAAATAAACACAACAAGGGAAGATACATCCACAACTTGCATCTATTGCTTCATTGATATGCACAGATCATTCTATTATAAGAGAAAGGCCAAGATCATCATGCAAGAAGTCCTCTACAAAGGCCTACAACACATTGGTTTCAAAAACAAAAATGGCGAGTTTTGCTACCAGAATTATCCCCCTTACAAATGAGAGAACATCTCAATTTATAGAAAATGAAGGAGAGGAGAGAGAAATAAGCAAACTCAAATTTTACTTTCCACTTGCTTACAAAGTACCAAAAGTGGGTGGAAAACATGATTTGTGACCTATAACAGCCCTCCCATATTGCCCCATAACTTGCAGCAGTGGAGAAATGGCTATCCATGCCCATTAATTGCACCCTCAACCACTCTCCAATCGCCATTCGAACTAAAATCATTTTCTACAAAATTCACACTCAAAACTCCATCAATTTCTAGATTTATTGATTTCGTGTGTAGAGTTCGGAATCGCGGTTCCAATGAGACCAATTTTGTGAAAATCCATGACAAATGCTCAAGTGTAGGCAACTATTTTGGTGTTGTCGGTCTTGGCTTCCACTCACGGACTCGGGAAATTAATTCTTGGTTGGAAATCATCATTTTAAATATTTTCTTCTTCTTTAAATTCCTTGCATGATTTGAGCATTAAAATGGTGGGCCTCCTTTGTGTTTTCTATTGGCTTCATTTGGTTTGGGGGGTGGGCTGATTTTAAAAGCATTTATATTAGCCATTTGAGTGGCTCTTTTCTTACTTACCAAGCCCTTACCGGATGCAAGCTCGTCATATTTTGCACCATTGACCCCTACATTTCCTAACCTAGTGATCTCTTACCACTTTACCTCCATGTTGGTGCCACGCAGGAGCCGTTCTTCTTCCCCATATCACCGAGCACTACATTGCTTGACACGTCAACCACGCCCCATGCCTTGGCCCCGCTTGCCCACCTCGGTGAGTCGAGCAACTACCTAATGTTTTGTAGACCTTTTTCATATGTGGGTAACTCAACTTTCCCTGCCCATGTGTCCCGAGTGTAACTCGGGCTTAAAACCTTTGATCCGCTCGCAACAAGGACCTCGTGAACGCCTCGGACCCACCTAGCTCGCCCACTTGTGTTGTTGACGGCATGCAGGGCCGTTGACCCCACAATTTCCATAAATAAAGGGAGTCGGGTATTTCATGTTTTGGGCACACAACTCACTCGTAGGCCACTTGTGTCATTTATATCCAACATCCCGCAATGTATTGAGTGCACCGAATTTAGATTTTTCGATCCCAGATGTCCCAACTTTCCCTTGGGCTCCTCGGGTTGTCGATATCCGCATTGGTCTTGCCCTCTATTCCTTCAAAGTGATGTCGATATTTTGTGCATGAATGTCTCATAATCTTGTGGGTTGTGAGGAACCCAATCCTCTGCATTTTCCATAAGACTCCGGCCCGAACTCATCGGGCTCACCGAGTTGGCTCGGTAAGCCATCCCCAAAGCCTTCTAATTTTTTCCCAAGTCTGACTCATCTCTTCGGGTGCGAGCTCAATCTGCCATAGCCTATTTGTGAGCCTCCATGTTGAGCTTGAAGGTTGGTTTTAATAATTTGCAACCCCTTTTATCCATGCACCGAGCTGTCATGAGATTGATGATTTTGTTATCTCCAATGCCCATCCCACCTTGTCGTGATTTCACTAAGCATTTTGGCATTTGAGGGAGTCTTAACAACTCGATGAGCTTCTCGCATCTTTGCCGTTGACTCAAATTTTTTCCATTCAATTTTCCTTACACACGAAACTCGACCTTCTTTACCATGTGTTGCTTCGCCAATCATATGAACTCGGTGACTTTTACCGTAAAAGGATCTTGGTATCCATGTTACAACTAGGTGGTCATGTTCATCATTGGAATGGTGTAGACACTAGTTTCGATATTGTTCCTCCCCTTCACCCCACGTTTTCTCTCCTTCATTAGGCTTACCCATTTGAATCCCTTTCCCCCAAATTTGAATAAATCCCATTTCCCACCAAAAATACATATTCAATTAATCAATCTTAATTGGTTAATTAATCCCCTTTAAATCCCTAATCCTCATTATATGTTAATGTGCTCCATATAAATCCACCTAATTAAATATTCCAAAACCTCACCTAATAATTAAATACTCCAAAATTATTCAAATCATGAACCCCACTCATGATTTAAATAATGTAGAATACTCCATATTAAATCCATTATTACACCTAATCACACAAATCATGTCCCCCACTCACCTAATCAAGGTTAATTTGTCAAATCCAGGTTACCTGATAACCCCTAAACTAACCCCATCTCCGGCTATAAATACAGTTCTTTCGCTTTCTTTGGGTTCAAGTTAGCACACCGGTTGTACAGATAATATATTAGATCTAAGCATACATGCAAATAAAAGCGGATATTCTACCAAAAGAAATATACAAAACAAGAGACATAAATCAACACCAGATTTAACGTGGTTCACCCAGTGTGGGCTACGTCCACCAAGAAATAAGCCAATCTATTATCCAAAGCTTTGACAAGATATACAATTGAAGATTTACAATCTTCCACACCTCTCAGATGTACAGTACTTTCTTTCTCTCAAGCTTTTACTTCATCACCAAAAATTCTCTCTCTCACCAACTTTTGTAAGTTATTCTTAATTCTTGTTAATACTTACTTCTAAACCCTAGATTTTATGCTTATATAGTCGTTTATAGACTTAGGGCACTTAGTCATGCAATTACAATCAATAGATATACTTTAATGCTAAAAATAGATCTAATTCAAGAGAGTTAATTAAAATATCCTCACATAGGTAACCAACGTCGGTTCTCCCTAACCAATGTCGGTTTCTCCTCGCATGGCCGATGTCATTCCTAGGTGATCGATGCCGGTCCTCTCTAACCGATAATGGTCTTGTGTTTTTAGCAAGTTTTACATTACATGCTAATGAAGTAATTGAGCTCCACAACTCAAAAATATCCCACTTGGAGATTAATTACCGCACCATACTTGTACAACATCATTCTTGAATCCTTCCTTAGCTCTATTTCTTTCTCTTTAAGTCTCATACTCGAAGACCAACAAAAGTGGAGTGTAGCTCCAACTTCTCGCTTGCTAATGGCTTCGTTAGCATATCCGCAGGGTTCTTGCTTGCAAGAATCTTTTCCAGATTCAACTGTCTATCCTCCAATACTGTTGTATGAAGTGATACCTCAACTGAATGTGTTTCATTCTCTAATTAAACATTGAGTTCTTTTCCAAATGAATTACACTCGACTTTCACCGAAAGCAGTTTACAATCACTTTGCTCCTTTCGCAACTCTTCCATAAACCTACTCATCCATATCATCTCCTGCTAGCCTCTATAGGCGCAACATACTCTACCTCTATAGTAGACAAAGCCACAACCTTCGCAATCTTGAAATCCAACTAACTCGCCATCCCACCTATCGTGAAATTATATCTAGTAGTGTTTCTCCTACCATCCAAATCTCCAACCATATCCAAATCAACATAGCCACATAATGAAATATCCAAACCTCCATATCATAAGCTGCATGTTAGATGTCCCTTTCAAATACCTAAGTATCCATTGGACTGCTTTCTAATGCTCTTTACCAGATTGGCCATATATCCACTCACAACTCCTACTTCTTGTGCAATGTCCTGGTGCGGTACAAACCATATCATACATGAGACTCCCAACTATTGAAGCATATAGCACTCATGTCATGTATTTGACCTCCTCATGTGATGATGGACATTGATCTTTGATTAATTTGAAGTGTCCATCCATAGGTGTACTAACAGGTTTTTCATTTTACATGTTGAACCTTTCTAACACCTTGTAGATATAATCCTCTTGAGACAAATACAATTTATTGTTTTTCCTGTCTTTATGTATTTGCATGCAATGATTCTTTTTGCAGCTCCTAAATCCTTCATAGATAATGTGTGAGCTAGCTTTCCTTAAGCTCACCAATGTCCCGCATACTAGATCCTCCAATAAGCATATCATCCACATACAAGTAACAAAATAATATAGCTCCTGCATTTTCAAGCTTCTTGAAATAAACACAATGGTCGATTCACAACTCAAGTAACCATGCTCTTGCATAAAACTATCAAACCTCATGTACCATTGCCTTGGAGCTTGCTTGAGCCCATATAGGCTCTTTTTCAACCTGCACACTAATTTCTCCTTACCCTTGACTTCATACCCAAGTGGCTGTTGCATATAAATCTCTTCATCCAAATCACTATAAAGGAAAGTCGTCTTCACATCTAGTTGATCTAAATGAAAATCCTCTACTATAACTAAACTTAATACAATACAAATAGAAGTCATCTTAACAACAAGAGAAACTATTTCACCAAAGTCAATACCTGCTTTATGTGCAAATCCCTTTACTACAAGCCTTGCCTTGTGTCTTTTCGTCCACCCTCTTCTTCCTTAACCATGTAAACCCATTTGTTTTGTAATTTCCTCTTACATGCTGACAACTTAACCAAATCTCAAGTTTGGTTTTGTTCCAAGGAGTCCATCTCCTCATCCATGCCATGCTCCCACCGAATATGAGCCTTATCATACATTGCTTATTTAAAGCTCTCTGGTTCACCATTATCAGTCAATAATAAATAAAATAAAGGTGTAAATATTTATGGAGGTTTACTTACCCTTTGTGACCTTCTCACAGGATTTTGGGGTATCGAGGCTCAATCTGGACCTCCTAGACATTTGTATCCAAATCGATGCTGACCAACACCGGTCACCGTGTAAGCGACGTTGGTTCGCTAACCGATGTCGGTTTAGATCTTCTCGTAACCGATACTAGTTTTGCTAATAAATTTTGGTCAAGGGTAACTAACACCGTTCATCGTGTAACCCCCGTAGGTAATACTTTTAAATCTAAGAGTTCATTTTCATTCACAAACTTCTTAATCGGTTCATCCTTGGGTACTAAAATTTTATCCCTGTACATTATCTTTTCATTCCATTCAACATCACGACTCCTAATAATTTTAGAATTCTCTAAATCCCAAAAATGGAAACCAAAATCACCAGATCCATAACCAATGAAAGTGCACCTCTTGGATTTTGCATCCAACTTTTTCCTATTTTCCTTATCAACATGCACAAAATCTTGAACCAAAAACTTTAAGAAAGGATAGATCTACCACTTTTCTCGGTCTAAGCTTCCTCTCGGTATTCCTCCATCTAGTGAACTTGAATTCCCACGGTTAATCAAATAAACCGTTGTATCAATCGCTTCTACCCGTAATCGCAAAGACAATCCGTAATGTATCATCATAATTCTAGCACGTTTCATGATTGTCTTGTTCATTCTTTCGCAACACCATTCTTCGTGGTTTTCTTGGAACCATTCTTTCTCTACGTATCCCATTCACTCGAACAATAATCATTAAAAGCCTTGATACAATATTCACCATCATTTTTAAATCTAAGGCACTTTAACTTTGAATTTGATTCATTCTCAATAAGGGATTTCCATCTTTTAAGTCTCAAAACATCATATTTACGTTTAATACAAGTAAACTCATACCTTTTATCAGTAGCATCATCAATGAAAGTAACATAATACTGGGATCCACCATGAGAAGCTACCGAGTTGGTCTCCACACATCCGAGTGTATAAGCTCCAATTTTCACTCCTTAGTTGCCCCAACTTTGAGAAATCTCACTCTCTTTTGCTTTCCAAAAACGCAATGCTCACAGAAATCAAGATCTAAATCTTTCAAATCTGATAACTTACCCTTAGCCTTTAAGATCTACATTCCTTTTTGAATCATATGGCCCAACCGATTATGCCACATACATGCATCTGAATATGAAGTAGATAATGTAGAAAAGGAATTAGTAACACATGTAGATAAATATAACGTTCCTACCTTTTTACCTCTTGCCACAACAAAATCACCCTTGGTAACTTTCCAAGAGTCTCTTGTAAATGTAACCATGCAACCAACTTCACCTAGTTGCCCTGCAGAAATAAGATTCCTCTTAAGGCTTGGCACATGCCTTACATCTTTTAATACCCATGTATTTCCATTCTGCAATTTTAGATGAACTTCCCTTTACCAATAATACTGCAAGGTTCATCATCACCCAAATAAACATGCCCAAAATTTCTTTGGACATAATTTTTGAAATAACCCTTATTAGGGGTTGCATGGAAAGAAGCTCCTGAATCTAAAACCCATGATTCAATTCTATTGTCTAAAGAAAGAATAAGAGCATCTTGCATTACCTCTAATGTAACAAGATTTGTTTCTTTACCTTTGTCTAGTTGTTGGTTCTCTTTATCTTTTGACCAACAATATTTCTTTGCGTGTCCTTTCTTTCCACATTTCCAACAAGTAATTCCCCTTACTGGATTTAGATCTGTTATCCCTTGACTTTGATTTCCCATTACTCTTATTCTTGGATCTCTCCTTTTTCCTACCCCTGCTTTCTACATTCAAAGCATTCCCAGATGATGATTCCTCTATACTCTTCCTATGAATTTCTTCATTCAATATTATACTAACCACATCATCAAACTTCAAAATATTATTAGCAGATGTTGTATTACTAACAGTCATTACCAAGTTATCCCAACTATCAGGCAAAGAACATAAGAATAAAAGTGCTTTCACTTCATCATCAAACGATATATCAACCGATTTTAACTGATTTACAATAGATATGAAATCATTCAAATGACTAGATGCAGATCCACCTTCATGCATCTTAGAACTAAATAGTTTCTTCATCAAATAAACTTTATTTGAAGCACTAGGTTTTTCATATAAATTAGCAAGAGATTTCATTAACCCTACCGTAGAAGTCGCTTCTATAATATTGGAAGCCCATGGATGTTGTTAGGCTCAATCTTATAGATCCTAAAGCCTTTCTGTCAAGAATCTTCCATTCTTCATCAGTCATCTTCGTAGGTCTAGACTTCTCATCCAATGGTAAATACAAATCTCTTTGATACAGATAATCCTCAATCTGCATCTTCCATAATTGATAATTTTGGCCGTCAAATTTCTCTACCTTGTATTTGTTTTCTTCTGCCATTGTTATAGCTCCCACTCAATCAGAAAACCCTCTATGAGTAAATTTTTCAACACACAAAACCCTCAAACAAAGCTCTGATACCAGTTGTTGGGGTTAATACACCGGTTGTGCGAGCATAATATATCGATCTAAGCATACATGCAAATAAAAGTGGATATTCTACCGTAAAAATATACAAAACAAGAGACATAAATCAACACTAGATTTAACATGGTTCACCCAGTGTGGGCTACGTCCACCAAGAAACAATTCAATCTATTATCCAAAGCTTTGACAAGATATACAATTGAAGATTTACAATCTTCCACACCTCTCAGATGTATAGTACTTTCTTTCTCTCAAGCTTTTGCTTCATCACCAAGAATTCTCTCTCTCACCAAATTTTGCAAGTTCTTCTTAATTCTTGTTAATACTTACTTATAAACCCTAGCTTTTATGCTTATATAGTCATTTATAGACTTAGGGCACTTAGCCATGCAATTACAATCAATAGATATACTTTAATGCTAAAAATAGATCTAATTCCCGAGAGTTAATTAAAACATCCTCGCATAGGTAACCGACGTCGGTTCTCCCTAACCAATGTCGGTTCCTCCTTGCCTGACCGATGTCGGTCCTAGGTGACCGATGCCGGTCCCTCCTAACCGATGACGGTTACTGTGTTTTCCAGCAAGTTTTACATTACATGCTAATCTGAAGTAATTGAGCTCCACAACTCAAGACCCCCTCTTTTAAACAAGTAAGAAGTCAAGAGTGATGGAAAATCTATGACATTATAGCCCTCGATTATCATAATATCATCATAGTGCCCTTGTGATGCCACTTGTATCACCATAATACCATCCTCATTCCTTGTGATTATCTTGGTTTGGTTTGCTCTACATTTACTTGGATCAGATCAGTAGCTCCTCTATACATTGGCATTTTCAAGTTTTGTTATTTATCAGTTTCGCATGTTATCCATTTATCTTTCATTTATATAATTTTATATTATCAAACGGGGTTGACATTCGCATAAGGAAGCTCGTACTTCTTGGAACCGACTTCGTCGGGTAGCCCCTGCATATACCATCTAATTTGTTTTCCTCTTAGTTGCCTCTGTTTTGCAAGTCTATCAAGCTCGCAACAAGGACATTCACTTTGTGCTCATCCATTTGCATCCATCAGCTCTATTAGTACCCTAAACCCCACATCTTTAATGTTGTTTGATTTTATTTGTTATCTAGCTCACTAATCTGGAGAGGGACGAAGAAAAATCGATCAACAAATGGCTCGGCCTACATGATTCGTTGCTCGCAGATTTGGGCTCGACCCCTTCCAATGTAACTTGACCATCATTAAAGCAACTCGACCATTCAAAGAGCTCGTCTAAAATAGAACTCGACCTCATCCTGCAATGCATCTCGATACATTTACCTATGAGCTCGGGGAACTCGAATAGGACCTCAACTCGCTGAGCTAGGAAACCAACTCAACGAGCCCCCTTTCAGAGTTAAGATCGCCTTCAAACATACACCTCTCTTAAACACTTTATGGATTTTTGTGAATTTTCTAGGTGCATTAGGAGATGTGTAGAGTGTTGGAGGTGTTTTCAGTGAATTGTCGATTTTTCCATTTCTCCCACAAGCAGGTCCTATTCTAATTACTTCAGTGTAAACCCCCTGTGGTCCAATTTTACCAGGGGTGAAATTGGATAACAAAAACATCTTGTTTGTTATTTTATAACATTGTGTTTTAATAGGTAGTGAGAGGTACATATAGGATATACTCATTTTATGTCTCGAATTAATGGTAGAATGTGTATTAATTATGTAGATTTTTGTCTTATATTGGTTGCCATCAATTCATTTTGTTTAAGCTTTGGAGAATCCTTTCCCAATGGATTCGGTCATTGATCATAGTTCCTTTGACCACTCTCTTTTGTTAACATTTTCATTCACTTTCATGTCTTACGTAAATCTTACTTTGTATTTACAAATCATTTAAGGTTTCATCCATTACAAATTTCAATTCATGTATAGATGAGCTTTCCTTTGAATATTTTATTGGTCTAGAGAGAAATTAGCTTGTAGATTATGGGGATATTTGTCCTTATCATTTGTTTCAGTGTAATCTTTTCCCACATGCTTAGGTATTTGTATGGTGTTCATGCTAGTGACAATAAATTGGGTGGGAATTCATAGTGGTTAGGCTACTTGTTTGGGTCTATTGTATTGTATTTGCATTATCATTTTCATTTGACATGGTTTAGGTTTCTCTGGGGGTCTCTCCTCTAGGTCTCACAAAGCCTAAAGAATAGGAGGTTAACTCTTCTCCCATTTTTTACCTTAAATATACAATTTTAGGTGAAAATACACTCACTACAATGACCTATCTTGATATCTTTACTCGTTTTCACCTTTGCATAAATTTAAGAGTCAATAGTTCCCATAAAATTGGATTTCTTACGTCTAGATTCAACACGTGTCATAATTATGTGATCCATTTAATGCTTCTCAAAATTTTCTAGTACATCTTTTTGTAACTCCTTTTGATGAATTATCTTAACCAAATTGTGCGGGGGATGCGCTTCTTATGGCGGTGCGCAATGCAATTTTTTCATTACCTTGTTAGGCTCTTAATATATCTTCTTGCATATTGACTCTTTTCCCTCTCACTCTAAACATCTTGTAGAAAAAGTTACCTCCTAAGACTATCACTACATTTGTCTACATGGGTAAGTGCAGGAAGTTGATGGACAAATATAGGGTCATCCGTGGACATCATATTGCAAATAACAACATAATATCAACTTGTAGGGATTATTAGCAATACATACACTCAAAATTAGACAAAATTATATTGATATGAATCGTAGCATCTGGAATCTAGTTTCTAAAATACTAACTTTTGTAAAAAATGGATAAGATTAGCTATATTAAACACTCAAAATTCAATGACTTGGTTTTTTTTTTTAAAAACGCCGATAAGATTATAGTCCGTTTGCCCACAATTTGGATGACCAAAAATTGATATATATTTTTTCCTTTGGTGAGAAGTTATATGCCACTATCTATCTTGGGATGGATTTTATTTTGTATTTTTTGAGTAATATTTTATTTTTATGATTTTTTCCATGAAAGTGGTATGAAAACATAAAGAAAACAGAGCACTTTCCGTTTGCCCGCCATAACTTCATCAAAAAATATTGAAATCAAATAATTTTTTTTTAACATGTATATAATTTCACCATAGTTGGGATGGTATAAGTTTTATCACATTCTGATAAGTGAAACAAATTTTGCAGTCTTAAATGTAGACATAAACATTCACGGGAAAAAGTGTCTTAAAGACCTACTATTAGTAAAAAATTATAAAATGATATTTATCCTATTTTATTCACTTTAAAATCAATATTTCTACATAGCTAATAGTCTCCCTATGCAATAGTACCATTTTTATGACATATTTTTACTTTTCGGCATGATTCAAGTCTCGGAAGACTAAATTTGATGTTTTCTTTGTTTTTAATGTAAAATTCGGATTTGATGTCCACTTAATTGTCCCCCAACTTGGTGCACTTACCCACCTATGTGATGGCCTATTCTCCTTCAACCACTTGATCAATTCCATTTTCAAGGGCAATTTCTTCATCTCATTTTATGTACACCAAATCCTTCATGTGATGCACTTGTTGCATTCTATAGTGGAAGTTTCATGGCTCCCAATCCTTGTGATCCTTCTCTATTTTTACTCACAAAAGTATCATTATGTCCTCCAATGAGGTTTTATGCTCTCCATCTCTTGAATTGTCTTAATTCTCATTAAAGTCCAATTATTCTTCATAGTCTCATTTTAATTTTTTCAAGGCTTATCTTGTTTCCCAATTAAAATGTCTAGTATGCCCTTCATTTCTACCCCAATAGTATCCTCATTATTACATTCGTCATAATCAATGTATTTTATATTGTTTTAAAAATACATAATATTCATAGAAGAATTCATGCATCATCTTGAAAAAGCACATTTAAAGGTAAGCCATTACAAGCACGTTAGGGATTAGAATATTTTCAAACATATGAAACTAGTAAGCTAGGGCTTGGATCAAGAAAATGAAGGCTAAGGAATTTTAGATATAGCTTAATAAACCCTTTAAAATTTTATAAAGTTAGATCAAACACAATATAAACAATATTTAATCCTAAGAAGAGTGTAAGATAACTTAGTTTCACCAAAATGTGGCATGGATAAATTTGGTTTTTAATAAAACCCTAACATAGATACTGTAACATTTAACTAATCATATACAATATATACAAAACATCATTTAAACCTAGTTAATTAAAGCTACAACAAGAGAAAATAGTTCACACGTAAGGATTACATCTAGCCTATAATTTTCTTTTTTAAGCAATTTGTACTCGATGATGTCCAAATTGTATAATCGCTATAGAAAAATTATTGGCAAGTCCAAACTTTTTAAACGATTGTGTTTGCTTACTTTTGGTCTTCAAAACCCCCTCTCATATTACTAAAAGATAACTCATAAGTGTCGAAAATATTTGATTACATATGCCTTATGATGAATATGACTCCTTTATGCCTTAGAGAGGAATGGTGTGCTTAGAAACGCTCTACCAAAGCTAAGTTTATTGTAACCATGAAATTCAACAATGATTAGATAAATTTATCGGCATTATTTTGTACTCTTTTGAAAATGTCTAAAGCGTACAACCACTCTAGCAAAAAAGGACATACATGCCAAAAATAATTTGATACTTGTGGTCGCTGGTCTACCCTTCGGAAATAAATCTTAATTTCTTATGCTTTTACTCGATAACCAACAAATCAAAATTATTTCTCTTTCTCTAACTAGGTGGTAGTTCCAAAGAACAAAAGTAAAATGAAATATGTTTTGGGGCTTGTAGTATTTACCAGTGAATACAAAAACTATCTTGATATTTATTCGCCCCTCAACAATAACAATATTGAAAACACCAAACTTCAATAAGGCGAGTGACTTCAATAACATGAACACTAGTATTATGGCATATCCTAAACATAAACTTGTATACTTTAAATGAATGTTGTGATGATTGGGTGATTTCCTCAAGAATACTTGAAAATGTTCAAAAAAAATTTATAGAATGCCCAATGTAGTTCTTATGTCTCCTTAATGAATCTAACTTAAAATGCATGCATGCATATTTATAGGCAAATTAAATTTGAATTAGGACCGTAATGACACCCAAAAGAACCTATGTAAATAGTCAAAAGTAAAAAATGTGAGACCAATGAATGAGTCTATTGTATTAAAAAGAAACCACTAAAACACATGTTAAGAGCGCATCGTCCATATGCCCCAAACAAGCCATGCGAGCATACAAACACTCTCCGTCAAAAGGGATAAAAACAAGGAGAACTCGGTAGAGAAAATGAGAGCTAGAAAGGTCAAACACTATTAGAAAATGACAAAATGCACCAATAACACCTAATTTAGAAAAATTATAATAATTTAACAACTAATTAATGTTTGAACCCAATTCTAAGTGTCTATAAGAGTAAATATTTGTAATTAAAGCATTAAAAACAAACAAAGAAAGAGAAGAGCATGATACAAAAATAGAAAAGAACAAACATACACTTAAAAACACCCTAGTGGTAAATTATTTATAGGTTTTTTTTGCTTGAGTTACCTAGGGAGAGGGCCCTAACCCATTGTGGCATCACCAACCCACACCGATCGTGGAACCATCCAAGGATGGTAGTTTAAGCTCTGGGTGAGCCGACATATTAAACCACATTATCGTGGCCAAATTATTTATAGGGTTTAAGTAAATATATATTATATTACTTTATTTTGCATGAGTTATTTGATTTGTGGTCAATTAATTTGTAAAGGTTAGTCTACATCAAAATACTAACTTGGGGTGCTTGGGAAGGCGTTTTCAAATCTTCGAGTTTACAAGGGAATCAACTAAGCTCCGTTAATAAACATTGAAAATGTATTTTTATCAAATAATCTTTTATTTTTACGCTATATTATTATGATAATTTTTAGTTGTATAACTACACATACACAAACACTACATGTTATAACTAGTACAACTATCTTAAATATATTTATTTGAAAAATAATTTTATAACATGTTAATACAAATATCTTAAATATATTTATTTGAATAATAATTTTATTACATTCTTTTCCATATTTCAAATAAATGTATTCCCATAGATATTATTTATAACTAGTACAAATAATCTTAAATACATTTATTTGAATAATAATTTTATTACATTCTTTTCATATTTCCTACTTGTTCGTGACACAACATATATTTCCCAAAAATTAATGTAGCCAAATTAAGAACAAATCATATATGCCTTTAAATATTGTAAACTCCAAAAGAAAATAGATCTCCTTCTTTGTTATCAAATAATGAATTACAATGTTTCCTAAATAGGAAAACAACTCCCAACTCGAGTTGCCAAGTAAACTCTAGCTAACTCTGACTAAATCTACTCTAGGTGGCGGAAATTACTATTTTTAGCAGTTTACTAGAACCTGCTATTCTTAGTAAGTTCGCATGCTTATTCCTACGGGCACAGAAATTGCCACGCATCTTCTACATCCCTAAATTAGAGGAATTGCCAACTTTCTAACTCATAATGCAATTAATAGACTAAAATTAACTAATGCTCAAAAATAGGAAAAAACCGAACTATAACTTAAATCCTAATTTTCGGCCTCAAGATGGCGGATTTAGGGCCCGAAAACGTGTCGAAAACTTGCCCCAACCGATAGGGCTGGTTTCGCATTGCGTTCGTCTCATCAAAACACGTGGTTTCAAAAAAAAAAAACGGACTCAAACGGACACCGGAACTCAAGTTATGACCTTGTCAAGTTCCTGCTAATTTTGGCGCATCACACTCCTTGTTGCCATTATAGAATACCTATTGGCATAGTTTTTATCAATTTCTAATAATCATACTCACATATTTTCAAAATTATTTGTGTTGATTTTTTTCCTTCGTCTTTTTATTTTCTCCATAAATTTATGATGGCGTGCAATTTTCTTTATATTGTAAGTATGCCATGGATTTTTTGGTTTGTTTTAGTGTGCATAATCTATGTATTTGGGCATGTATGATTATGATTTTTCTTATAAACTTTTGTGGGCACAAATGAGCTTTTTCACACATTTTATTTGTTTTCATGTTATGTAGGCTAACAATTATAATTGGATCATTTATATCTTCACAATTTTTCGTTTTATTTCAGCAATTTTTCCCATATACAATTTGCATTTCCTTAGGTTGTTATGACTCATATCCATGTTGTTGTCCCTTTCTTTCATGACTTGCTCCAAGCCCTGTTTGACCATGGGCATGCATATTTGGCAAATAAATATTTTATGTTATTGTTAAGGCATATAATTAAAACTTGTCGGGAGATATGTTCTAAATGGAATAGGGAGTTGTATAAGAGCTTTGGAAAGTATTGCTAGTGATAACCCTAGTTGATTAATAGGGTCCATCACATAACATAATGGAAAAATCAAAATATAATTGAAGGCAACAATGATATATTTGGTTTATGTGAATTAGAAATCGAATTTTGTAGAGGTGGACTCATGGATTAGAGATTCAACTTTGTGGAGACGGATTTGAATTAAGGAGTTTGAAAAGGAATGAAATTTTGCATGCAGGTTTAACCGTAAATGAAAGACATCCGTGACAAAAAAATAGAAACTACACAACTAAAACTCAAGAATGAAACTTCTCATTCATTACTTCTAATATTAATGAATTCATCCATAAAAATGTCTATATGAACATCCACGTTTTGGAAAATAATTTTAAACTACATACTAGTAATAATAGTGCAATCATAATTTAGATGCCGATAATTTGTAATCTTTGTAGTGCATAATTCTTAAGTCATCCAAACTTTGTAGTTCTCTTCTCATCCACAACACATGGAAAAAGGAGTAGATTTCTTAAGTTTATTATAAGATTTCATAACTGTTATCACCGAATCACAGCACCCTTATGTTTATACAAGTGCGTATACTTGAACTCACGGTGTGATTGGATAACATGGGTATTATCTCCAAGTTGTGGGACTTGCTACTTGAGATAGACCTCCAGAGAAAGTCTGGTTCTTGCTCCTAAACTACCTGCCACAATCTACTCTAATGCAGGATAAGCTAACTGTTCTAATCTAAACTTCCAAGGGACCAAGGAGAGAGAATGCATGAAATGAAAGCCTACACTAAAGCAGTGATACACCGTAAAAGGAGGGTGTGAGAGTAGTCTCCAAATGTGTGAAATACTGAAGCAAAATACACACTAGAAGAGGTGGTGGCAATTCTCCATAATCTAACAACATGCATTCACAACAATATTCCAAGCATACACAATGATAATGGATCCTGCAAGAACATAATAATAGACACAATATTCTTTTAGAAAGATTAAAGGGGCAAGAAGAATGCAAGAAAAAACACAAGCAGGGGAAGATATATCCACAAACCGATATTTTATTGCTTCATGATATGCATGATTCAATCTATTACAAGATAAGGGCCGGATCACCATGCAAGGAGTCCACTACAAGGGCCTGCAGCACATTGGCTTCACAAAGCAATTTTGACAGAGCTTTGCTATATCTGAAAACTCCCCCTTACAATGAGCCCAACACTCCAATTTATAGAAAAAATGAGAAGAGAAAGAGAAGGGAAAAATGAAAATCCTGAAATCTGTCCTTCAACCACTTGTAAGAGGCATTAAATGGAGTAAAATGATTATACATTACTTGCAAAAGGCTCCCCATACTGTCCCATGTGCTGCAGTAGAGAAAGAATGATGACCATGCCTCTTAATTGCACTCCCAACTACCAAATAAAACACTATTATGAACTTGGCCACGTTTTATAAAAAATCCCCATCGATCTCTCACCAAATCTGGAATTTCTTGATTGTTGTGCATCGGGCTCGGAGCCACAATTCCAACGGTACCAATTTTGTGTGATTTCGTTGAGAAATGCAAAAGTTATGGCCTTCTGAGTGCGGGCAGCTATTTTGGGTTTGAAGTTTCACGGGTCAAACGTTGACTTTTCTTCCTTGTTGTCGGCCGCCTTCGGCTTTTTTCGCGTCCCTCACGCCCCGCGCGTACCTTTGTCTGGCTGCCCCAGATGAAAATCTCCTCCTCGGCCGATTCGGGCTTCCTTGTTCTGTTTGGGGTGAAGACACGTGGCGAGATTCCATTATTTGGCGGCTTTTTTGGCTTTCCGCGTCCCTTGCATCCTTTTGGCCCAACTGTCCGGACGAAAGACTCTTGTTTGGCCGATCGGCCGATTCACGTCCTCCGCATACTTTTGGCCGGGATGTCCCAAATCGCGAAAGAAGACTTAGGCAATTTTCTTCATTTTTTCGGTCGGTTCGGCTTTTCGCGCCCCGCGCGTCCCGATGTCCCAAATGTCCCAAGTCTTTGCGTGAGACCGCCTTTGGCGGCTTTTCGGCCGATTCGCGCCCGACGTCTCAACTGTCTCCGGATTACTTTGACTAGGACTTAGCCGATTTTCTTCTTTTTTTCGCACTGCTTGGATTTTGCAATTTTTTCACATTTTTAAAACTTCTTTGGGTTTTCTTCTTCGACGGGAAGGTTAGAAAGAAGCGAGGGGACCCCGAAACACGATTTTTACCTTAAATCAATCTATTTGCTTGGGACTAAAGAATTTGATGCATGTTATCAAAATTACCTTGAGGGGTGAATTTTGGATAACAATAACTTTATGTGCGTTGCGTTATTTTTGGTAAAAGCTCTTACTTTGTCCAAGTATTGATTGTGTTGTTATGCACATCTATAAGCTATAACAAGCTTTTCTTTTATAATGCTAATACTTAACATGTTTTTGTTGTTGCTTAAAGCATATTTAAAGACAACACATACTTTTATGTTAAAAATATGTACATACAATGCTTTACTATAAGAAATCAAAGGCTAATTAATCTTCTACAACACTTACTTTTATAAGATGAGAAATATTTAAAATTATATTGAAATAATAGATCAATTTATTTAACCATAATAAAAACATAAATGAAAAGGTTGTTCTAAAGGTAACCTAGTTCAAACAAAATATGATATGAAGAATATGAAAAATTATAGAATCTTAAATTAAAAAATTCTATTATTTCAAAATTATATATGATTTTTTTAGAGAAAGAATATATATTATATTTTATTCTTCACATTTTAATATGTGGGATTCTTCAACAATCAAATTCGATATTTAGTCAATTTTCATTATATAATTTACTTAAATATTTTATACAATTAAAAAAATTATTATAAAAATAAAAACAATCCTATAATACAAAAACATATTATTAGAAAATGTTATTATTAACAATCAAATTCAATATTTAGTCATGACTTTTGGTTATATAATTTACTTAAATATTTATACAAACAAAAAAATTGTTATAAAAATAAAAACAATTCTATAATAAAAAAACATATTATTAGAAAATGTTATTATTATTTTATTTTTATCCATTAAACCACTAAGTAAGCTCCCAACTTCAAAAAATCCTAACAGGTATAATCATTAGTTGAATTGGCCTTAAAACCTAACCCGCACGAGCGATTTAATTCGTTGTTACTTTGCGGGCACATCTCATTCTATCCACTCCAGTACAATACGATCCGCTAAGTTTAGCTCATAAAATTAGTTGTTTATGCCGCCTTCACGCGGAGATCTCGAAGACTGTTTATTATTTTAATGGTTGCCTTTCTTCAAAGCCAATCCGCACAAATTTATTCTATTCTGGCGGCCAGATCAAATTTATACACATCCAGAGCAGAGGAAAACGCGTGTTAACAGTCGGGCAGATCAAATTGTGTAGATTCTCATTTAAATTGAAGCAGGTTTTGGCAAAATGTGTGACTGCGATTGCGAGTGCAGGCCGTTGGGGTTTCTGCTCGGACTTCCTTTTGCCCTATTGGCCTTCCTGGTTTCTATCGTGGGTGCCCTTGTTTGGATTGTAGGGTAAGCCAGTCTCTACTTTAAATCCTTTATTTTGCTTTTCTTTCTCTCTTCCTCTTTTTTTTTTTTTTTTTTAGGGCCGATGGTTTGCCCGAGTTCTGAAACTTATTAATGGCCATATTTTTCCAGCGAGTTTAGCTGCTAAATTGTTTATTTTATCATATTTTATGTCTGTATTTCAGAGGAAAATTTTACGTTTTATAATCTACAGTTGATCGATTATTGATAAAATTTAAAATCTGTTTATTTTTAATAGGTTAAAGGGGCATTTTGTGGGGAGCAATTTTATAATTTCTTAGATTTCTGTGTAAATTTTGGGTGAGGTTATCCGCTGCCTCTAAAATAGTTTATAAGTAAGCTTGAAGCACACCCTGCTCCAATCTGCCCTATACTTCTTGCACAACAAAGTAACCAACATTACATGATCTAAAAATTCTTTAAGCTCAAAATCCAGCCCTCTTGCCTTAGGATTAAATACTAATTCAACCCTGGGAAACAGTCTTTAAGATTTCTAAATTCCCATATTAGATGTGGTTTTGTTTTTTGGTTACTATTTCTTCAATAGGAGAGAGGAGGAGCTGGAAAAACATTATTTGTAGTAGGTAAATCATTCTTCTTCTCAATCCTCAATTAAGGGTATCCTTTTTCAAAGATTATGAGAACAATTTTTTTTAATTCTAAACATATCTAGTGTCAAAATTTTAGTTGAAGACCAATCACTGATTAAAAACTTATTAAACCCCAAATTATGAATAAGCATATTATCATGCTAGCATACCATCACCTATTTCTTCTAATCCATACAACCACCACACTCCCTTGAAGCAAAACAGGACCACACATTGTTCCTCAACAATTTGTAACGATAATTTACCAACCCATCATAAGAGTTGCCTCCTCCACAAGCATAATTGTTTACAAAGGCGAGGGATCCCTCTTTCAATTTTATTCTTCCTTCAACATTCAATATGCAAGAGATGATACTAATTTATTTTGCCATTCTTACATCCATCACTTACCGTCGTCCCTAGCCAATTTCAGGTATTTGAAAACTTTGTATATCAAACTGCAGCTAGTAAAGATAGTAGGGGCTCTCAATGCCCATTCTCACTCTTACTAAGATATGGAACAAGAAGGATATTTCATATTACACAAAACATTTCATTACTTTTTCTATGCCTCTTATGTTTTGGAGCAACTAAACTTCTTTTTCAGTGCTAGGTCTTTCTATCCTATGCCCACGTATCTTTTTGAAACACTTATCATATATCAAATCGAAACAAGAGACTTTCATGCAAAACAGATAGCAAGATGCAATATCCCCCTCTCTCACACTCATAATGTAGGTCACAAAATAGTCTTGTAGGGCATGTGATGATTTGTAGTTACGTGGATAAGCGTTCTATGATGGCAACAAGGGTTGATGTGATGATGTGACGTGAAAGTTTTATTTGTGGCATTAAATTTGATGTTTAGTTAACTGTCATATGCCAATTTCAACCTTAACTTTGATGTTCTTTTGACTTTCACGTCAAATCTTTTGCTTTTTGCTTAGAGAAGTCAAGTAGAAAATAGGAAAAACTTGACCATACGTAGAGTGGCTAGATTGATGCCATGTGTCACCAATCAACAAAATCTTAACAAAGAATGTGATGGAGTTATTAAATCAATGTGATACGGGAAAAATTTAAGATAAAAACCTTGAAATCGATATCTATCTCGCATATTTCGGATAGATGTATTTAAGATCTCTACTAGTCTCGTAAACTTTTTTGAGGAAAACCTTTTTAACTCTCTCAATGCTCTTTCTTTCCCCAAATAACATACACGTTAATCCAAATTTAGGTGTAGAGAATCACTTTGAACATATTATTATGGAGAGGATTTGTTTTATTCCTTCCTACTCTATTCATAACAATATATTGCATATGGGTTCCATATTACTCTCATTTGATAATCATTCCATATTACTCTCATGATAAAAAGAAGGGGCCCTTTATAGGGATTTGTCAAGAACCCCTTAAGTAGCCACATTATCTATCCCACAATTGGCCACATAATCAATAACTTTTACCGCCTCTCCCTTTTATATCCATGAAAGTTATCTTCTCAATATTATTTTCTAGCCATTTAGCTATATCTATGACATCGTGAGATGTCACCTTCCTACCTATTATAACATTAATCTTGACTTGAGAGTTTCTTTCAACCATTACTTGCTTCCAACACCGATGACCAAGTATAATTTGGACCCTCTTTAGTGTGGTTCTAGCTTTTGCTTGATTATTAATGCCTAGCCAACATCCAAAGCATATACTATTATTGGTTTCATTCTCTAATTTCTAAAACCTCCTCTAACTAGGCTTGTGTTTAATCTAGCTATCCCGCCAAAATCAAGCTTTGCATACCCCTTCGACAAAGGATGCCATATTGCGTTTGGCTTCAATTGTGTATTCATACACAATCTCTTATTAGATGAAGGGGTAGGTTTAGGCCATTGGATTGATTTTGTTGAATACAAAGTACCTTTTGTACTCCATAACTTTCTTCCATTTCTTTCATCAAAGCATTCATTGGTTTTGATAATGCGGATTTGATTATGTCCCATAGCCATTGCCCGAAAGGCATTTTCTTTGAAGATCTTATCACTCCTTTTCAAGCCAAATATTCCAAATTATGATTATTAGAAGAGGACATTTATTCAATTTTAGACTCCATTCCCTTAACAAAATGAGAAGTGACTTAGGGGCCATCCAATTCATTCCCCATTCTTGAAAATGATAGCCCTACGTCTACTAGGAGTAGGAGCAACACATAGAGATGTGGTTTTATAACTATTTGGCTTCTTCCCATAGAAAGCATATGGATGGGCCATGAAATACCCATTATATCAATTTGCCATAAGCTAGAGAACTCCCTTTAAGGTCAGCCATACAAAGATGTGTGCTTTTGGTAGGCCCTCATTAATCCACACCTTCATTTAAGGGAATTTAGTTACATTTTGATTGGCCTCAATCAATGCTTCCAAGTATGTTGCTTTGACTAAAACATTCGATGTAAAGAGAGGAAAGCTGATTTGTTCAAATTCCAAGAGATTCTTTAACAAACTGGTTTTTTTGTCCCTACTAGCCCTTCTTAAGCACAAAACTTGTTGTTTAAAACTTTCCACAAAGTTTCTTAACAAGCTGAAACTAGATTTAGATACCGTTTTGGTTGTTTGTGCTTCGTGTAAAAACTCATATCCAAACTCCTCCAAGAAAACCCCAAAATTGGCTAACTCTTATTTGCTAATTAGGCCTCCTAATTAGTTCGTATTCCCAAATCTAAGACTCTCAATAAAAAAACCTTTAAACTTAATTAACCACCACTAAAACCACCAAAATATGAATGAAGACATTGAATAAATGCTACCGTACCAATTTGGTCTCTTGAAAAAGAGTTTAAGGCTCTTGAATCTCAAATTTTCTCTTAAACACTTTTTAGGGTTTTTGGCAAGCCCAAGAGGAGATAAAAGGGTTTTCAAGAGTTTCATGAGACTCTAAAACTCCAAATCAATTTCCCGGCTCTATATAGCCCTCATACATATTCCCGAGCAAAGAATAATGAGATCTTGAAGGAAAATCTCTAGATAAAGAAATTTTACTAGCATGAGACAGGGGAAAACATGCCTCTACAACACAATCATATTGCAAAGAGAAATTTGTTTCTCTCCACACCTCAATAGCCTCAAGTACCTAATAGAATGAATGAAGAACAATGTCTCGTTGTCTTTCAAATGGAAAATCATGCTTCTATACAAGAAAAGTAAGTATTCAATCAAAACTTGCTCAAAAAACCCCTATCTTGTTGTGACAGTCCTCTTTCATTCAAAATAATGCTTGCATATTTTCGAAGAAGCTTTCCTTACAATTGGTTATCCCCACTTGTTTTGTGGTTATTCAACCCCTAATTACTTGTTCTCATGAGCCTTTACCAAGGTTTTGCTTAACCATTTGTAAACCCTTGGTTTACATCAAGAAGGGGCATAGTTGCTCAACAAAGTATGAGACATTATTTGAAAAAGACTATTTACATCATCCACTCATTTAGAAAAGTGTCCAAAACTTCGTAACATGACTCTAATAGCCAAAACAAGACTCCTGCTCATGACTCTCACTCCTAAAATTGCTCAAAGTTCCAAATTTCTTGCCTAGACAATTCAAATTCAGTTTTGGAAGGAAAACGGATTCCGAGCCAAAATTTGAATTCGGTACAAACCTAAAACCTCAAATCACTTCCATTAGCCTATTTGAACTTCCTCTCATGCTAAAAACAAAAATGTGGACTAAACTAACTTCTTAGGTGATGCTCTTGCATCACATTCCCTAACTTGTCTCCCTCTTGTACTAACATGTCACGTCTTGCTCTTGAGGGTAAATTATGATTAAGAAGCTCATCCAATTTGTAACTAAATCAACTTGACCCAAATTTGTCCATTTCAATTTTCCCTAGTGTTTGAAACCTTCTAATTTCATGAGGTAATTGTTGGCCTTTGGACCCCACTAAGAGATTGCAAGTCATCTAGGTCTCTAAGGTCATCATCATAGCTATCGAGGTTTTATTTGATCATGTATCTTGATTGCCACTACGAACCAACCACTATGGCTAGGGAGGATCAAAGACCTACATTTTTAATAAAATCCCAAACTACTAAGCTTGAGGAAAGATGTCATGTGTGAGCGGTATCGATTTGCCTATATGTATGGATATTTAGCCTGCAATATCCTAGTCCAAAACATAGATCTTTCTTCATAAATCCTCCAACAAAGTTTGGCCTCAAGGACTCGCTCATCAATCCACATTTGTCCTAAACCCGAGTCCTCCAAAACTCTCGGAAAACAATTCTTATTCTTGACCACGAGCCATATTTTATTAATGTTTATTGCACCACTCCATAGGAAGTGTCTTTGAAGGGTTGTGAAACCATTAAAATTTTATTTGTTGGCATCTTAAACAAGGACATTTATAAGTTGGTATTGCTTGTGATGAAGGTTGTATTATTGTGCTTGCTACGCTGCTTGCAATGAGGGCAATACTAACTGTGCTCTTCCTAGTAAAAGAGCCATTTTCCCTTCCAAGATGATAGTATAGCATAAATTTGGCCAAGAACCGGTTTCCAAATTAGTGCGAGGCCTTTCCTTTAATTAAAGGCATCCCAAGGTATGTGCTTCAAGGAGAATTTCCACCTCAAATGCTAGGATTGCTTGAATATTTTGTTAGAGTTCATCAAGAACATTTAGGAAGTAGATTTTCGATTTTGTGAAATTTAATTTTTGCGCAGATGCTAGGTTTTATTTGGAAAGGATCTCTTTTAAACATTTGGACGCTTCCACTTAACGAGGTTCCCATTTGTATAATGTCTTCTACAAATTTCAAATCATGTGAGAGCATGGGACTATAAAGGCCACATATACCCCTTTAGACCCTCTAGAACTACCTTTATCAATCTTCCAAGAGCTTATATTAAGATGATGATATGTATGTGGATGTTGGGTCCTCTTGTCTTAATCCTTTGGAAACAAGAAGATGACCCATTGGTATCTTATTGACGAAGATTGAAAATGAGGGATTGGATATACAAATGTAGACATGTTTCCTCTAATATTTTGAAAAACCAAACTTCTCAAGACGCTCATTAAAAAGGACCAATTGCCTTGGTCATATGATTTGTTCATATCCGGTTTGACGATTGTACCATTTTTTTACCTATGGCTAAGTGAGTGAATGATTACATGCACAATCACAATTCCATCCAAATTATGCTTTCCTCCCACAAAACCAATATGCTCCTAGGAGATTAATTCTTTCTAGGCATGATTTGTGTTGGAGTGTCGTCACTTTTGTTACTACTTTATACATAGTATTATATTGGGCAATTGTTCAAATGACATCAAAGTAGTATGCACTCTTTTCTTTCGTATAAATGCCAAAAAGGTAGAGTTACACTCTTCCTACATCCTTTTTGTTGATGTTACATCTCTTGCTAAAATGTGCTAGAATTTTTGAAAAATGCTAGCTCATAACCCATCTAGCGACACTTTTTTGGCCGTAAGCACAAAATCCACTTTCCTTGTTTCTTCTTCACTTATGGGTTACATTAGTGACTCATTGTACTCTTCTCTTATATGATTTTGATCAATTTGCTATCTCTTCCTTCAATAAATTCCTATAGAAGATTTGTGCTTGCCTCCTCACCTTCTCATTTTCAATCAATATTATCCTAGATGGTAGCCTAACCTTCTCGACCATGTTATTATTTTTGGCACGACTATTGAAAGATGAAAGAATTTAACATTTCCATCATCTTCCTTCCACCATTTTACTTTCTTTTTGCTTCCAAATATAATTGTTCCATCCTCAAAACTTGTTGGAAGTCAATCAAGAGCCATTTTCCCTTCTTTCCCATCTTCTCATTTAGTCAATTTTTCGTTATTTGCTTTTGAATTGATCCTTAATCGGTAGAGATGGATCTTTTTTGAAAGATTTTTCCAAGATGGTTTTTATTCCAAGACTCGCCTCCCTCTTGAATTTTTTCAACTTTTGGGACAATGTTTTTTTCTTAGAAACCCCTCTCTAATGCTTTCTACCATTTCTTCCAATTTTCTTCAAATGATGGATCTTGAAACCTTGTGCATGAACTCCATTATGAATGGGATTCCTTGAGATTTGTTCTAATTTTGAAGATTCAAAGTGATTGGCTCGTAATTAAACCCTACAAAGTGGCAAGATTATGATTGGATTTTTACACATTTAGTTCATGATCCTAGATTGATAAAAAATATTGTTTCCTATATAGATTGATCATCCTACCTTCATTCGATTATTCTATGCGAAGATACCCTTTTGGTTCCACATGAATAAAAGTGCAAATTGAACAAAATGGTAGCTAAGGCTAATGGTGCTTTGTGAGAGATGGTGATTTTTCCTCTTTTCTCTCCAAAGCCACTTAGAATGGCACTAAAATTGCCACCCCGCATGCATTCAACTTGAAATTAAGAATTTCCCTGTAAGAAGTTGTTGTGTTGCTTGTATGGTCTATTTGATCTTTGTATTTAATTTATAAAAATTAATTTATTATTTTTGATTGAAAAGCACACTTATATGAATAGTACATAATGATACAACGTTAATCATACAAAAAAATAGGTGGAATGGGATCACCCCAAAATGCGAGATCACTTCGAGCTATACAAGCCACAAGAAACTATAACTACCATATATCAAGATATGTGATTATTGCACTATTACATATTATTAATAAAAAAATTCAATCAAAAAAGTTAAAAAGAAAGGCCCAACAACACAAACACCATAGAACAAAGCAATTAAACAACAAACATAACAGTTGGCAGAGGCGGGGAGGAATGTCGATTTGCTACCCGGTCGTCACTAGGCGAGATCCATCGTGTCGGTGTGGGCTCCTAATCATTATTAATAGTCTATTTTCTTCTTCCTCGACCTTCCTAGCTAGTGAAATGGCAAGTGCTAGGTGAGGAAATTTATCATGAGGTGGGTGCCCAAGGATCAAAACCACCACTACTACCATCAATTCTTTTAAAAACTCCACCTCCACTACCACCACCTTTGGTGGCGAAGGCCAATGCGAGTGAGATAAGGAATTTCCTCATCTCTGCGGGCAGTGTTGCCCACGACCTTGTGAAGGAGAGTGATGATGGTGGGAATCAAGGGGCACCCAACTGATCGCACATGGGCATTCCTCTAGTGATTGAGGATTGAGGAGAGTTTGAAGGTGTTCCACCTCTGAACAAGCTTTTTTACCTTGCACTTGAATCTAAACTATAACTTCGAAAAAAACAACAATCTTGTTAGCCTCATAAAATTCTTTATGCGTAGTTAATTTATTAAAGATAACATGATAACTATCTCTCTAGATGTGAAATAAAATATCGCACAAAAACTATGCCAAATTTGTTTGAATTTTGCAAGTAGCATGGCCAAGTCCCTAAGAGAACCATATTCCAAGTGAGCAAGTATGGGAGGAAGGGTTGGAACATGGTATGAATCCACCCTTAGGAAGAATGAGTATGGGGACAAAACTAGAACAAATGTTTGATGGTCTAAACCTCGTGGCAAGTAGGGCTTAATTGGGATTTGGAATCCCCATATGCTTTGATCTATCTCCAATAGGGAGACCCTAGTAAAGTGTGCATCGTAAAAATGTGCTTTTGGGGCTCGATGATAGATTTCCATAGGTTCACAAAATGCCTAGCCCACACAAAATTTGGAGATGGTGGTTAAAGGTTTTAGTTTGGATATGCTAAGGGGAGAGAAGCTAATAACCGAGTTGGGATTTGTACTAGCAAAAAGGGTCTCAATTGACCGGTTCCAATCCTCCATGCGGGAACTCTAGAGAAAATCACAATTTTATGGAGGTGCTCATGTATGGTATTTTGAATCTTAGATATAGACTCAACATTGACATCAATAAGCTGAAATTCATCCGCGAGCGTAGTCTAAGGAAACCAACCAACTACGAGACTCTTTGCAAAAATGTTAAAGATAATTTTAATGTTTTATTTGAAAACCCTAAGACTTTTAATCTAGGAAACCATAGTAAAAGAGACATTGTGAAAGTTAAAAACATGAGAGCACTAAAGAGATTGAGAATTAAGGGATAAACCATTTCTAAACCCATCCCTTACCCAGATGAGATTGGGCTTGAGGAGTTCCCATGCTTTTCGGATGCTTTTGGCCATAAGGATTCTAACAATTTTAACCAGTACATAGGTGGTAGGAAGAGAATGAAACCCTATACCTTTTTAAGCCTTCCTACCAAGAGGAGAACCTTGAGAGATGAAATTTCTCAAGAGAATTTTCCATGCGTTAGTACCTTCCAAGATTTTGATGATACATTTTATGGCCTTGAAGCTTGATGTCGGTGACACCAAGCCCACCATTGTTCTTAGGTCTACAACAAATATCCTTAGAGACTCTGTGAAAACCTTTTCTCCCTTCAGATTGGCTCATACGAAATCTTGCCAAAGTTTCTCTAACTTGGCATAATCAACTTTGAAGGGTGCCCAATAGGAGGAATGTTAAACATGAGTGGCAAGTAGTAAGCACTTTAAAATATACCTAAAACTTCCTAGCCAAAGAGAAATGTTTGGTGATCCAAAATGCAATATTTTCTCAACTCTTAGAATAACATAGGACCATAACTTTGAAGGCAAGGTGTGGAGCTAAGGGGATGCCTAAAAGCTTGAATTGTTCACCCCTGTTGAATAGATTGCCATTGATATCCTTAATATTATTTATTACTTTATTTATCCTTAGTATTATATATTACTTCATTGAGGGTGTATGTGGGCTAAGAAGGTTTATAGATTATCCGCTTTCACTTCTCAACAATATATATTATGATATAGATAGAAGACCATTCAATATTTCCTTCATTGAAGGCGTATGTGGGCTAAGAAGGTCTATAGATTATCCTCTTTCTCTTCTCAACAATATAGATTATGATATAGATAGAAGACAATTACAAGGCCTACACATAAACAAAGATAATCAAGGGGTGCATGAATCATGGATCGAGAAGGCAATAATCCACTCTAGTAAAGGTGTATGGTTCCAAAGTCTAAATCTATGATAAGTGATGGAGTTTTACTAGGATCTTAGGTTGTAAGAAGATAGATCATAGAGATGTGCATATCAAGATATTTAAAATAGGGTTGTAAGATAAACAAAAGTCATAAGAGATAGATAAGGCTCATAGGCAAAGTGGCAGATAAAGGCAAGGACCAATATAAGAATAATGTAATAGACAAAGAATATGCTATTCTATTCTCGGCTACATACATAATCAATCAAACTAAAATATAAGATTAAAATCGGTAAAAATCACTGGTATAAAGTCAAACAATATAAAATCTAAAATATATAATAAATAAAAACTATTATTTTGTAAGTAATTTATTAGGAATCCATTTTTATAAAGCTGGATTTGGAAGAAACTGTGTGGAATAATTACCTACCCTCGAACCTTCATATTAAACTCAGGAATCCAACTCCCACTCTCCTTCCAACCAATCCGCTCAAAAATTAAACCCGCGTGTGGAGCCTCTTTCTATGAAAGTAAATCCGCGTGACCAGTCTTTTGGTTACACCATTCCACACGTGTCAATCTAGTCTTGTCGTAGTTAACACGTTTGGCTAAGTGTGCACATTACATTATTATTTATTCAGAGATTTTTAATCGATCGAGTACGTATCTTTAGAGACAACTCAAACTAACCTACTGATCTCTCCTCGGACATAAGGCTTGTAACCAGTTTCATGCAATTGATCATCAAAGAAAGCGAGAGTTTGTTGTCTGGAAGATTATCAATTAAATTGAAGTGGGTACGGGCGGATAAGCTTCTTTTCTTGTAGTTTATCAGTTAATTTGAATTGGGTACCGGCAAAGATGCCCGACGACGGCGGCTGCAGGCCTTTGGGATTTCTCTTGGGACTTCCCTTCGCCCTCTTGGCATTCGTGGTTTCTGTAGTGGGTATCCTTGTCTGGATTGTGGGGTAAGCAGTTTTGTATTTTGAATTCTTGATTTTGTATAAGGCCGATGGTTCGTCCAAGTCGCTAAATCAATGGATTATTCTGTTTTCCATCGATTTTAGCAGCCAATTTGATCGCTTTATTAAATTTCTCATGCCAGGAAAAGCAAAAGTATGATGGGTACTCTCTTTTCCTATTAATTAATTACCATAACCTAAAAAATTCAAATTCTTCTAGATGGTTAGAAGGCTTAACTAGATTTTACTGAGTAAATATTGGGTGAAGTTAGTTGGAGCACTTCCTCAAAAATTGTAAACATGGGTTCACATTAACACAGAGACTGCATCATATGATTACATCCTTAGGGTTTTGAAACTGGGTTATCAATGCGATTGGTCCTCTGTAGTCAGTTAGACCGCAACACAACAGGCTTTCAAAATTTGCATGTTTGTTGCGAAAAATTTACATATTCCCTTAAATATTGACCGATTATAGTTTTAATTTTTTGTTTTTTGAGATGTAAAGAGTTACTAATTAGTCTATACATGTGAAAACTTCTCGATCCCTTTTAATGGTTGAAGGGTTTGCTTGGGCACGACTTTTAAATTGATGGGTTTAGAATATCTTTCATGCTTTTTAAGTTGCTAGAGTAATGGTTATTTTCATTTTTGGGGTGGGAATTTAATGGGGTTTTGTGCTTTTGCAGGATACTTTTGAGTTGCATATGCCCATGTTGCATCTGTGTCACTCTTCTGGTGGAATTTGCTTTGGAGCTGATCAAAGCTCCCCTTCATGTAATGGAATGGTTTACTTCACAAATACCGTGCTGAGATATTCAGAAAATTGCCCAAAATCCCTAATGCTTCTTTTGTAAAAAATTGTATGATATGTGATAGACTGGGCGCGTGGGTTTATTCATTGATCTAGATTTGAAAAAGAAGTTTGATTGAACTCGTGGAAGTTTATTGGTGCAAATAAAATCGTGTATTTATTATAAATTTTGTGTGTATCTTTGTTGTTTTCATAAGACAGTTTTTTATTGTGTATAACCCAATGTTCTTGTGTACATATGTTTCTTCTATATTAAAAAAACAAACCCATTTTTTAAAAAAACTCGAAGGCTTTATCCAACTTCTTAAATTGGATGCTAACTAGTATATAAGAGCTACTCAAACATAACTTTCTGATTCCTTTTTCCCATATAACCAGTCATTTGTTTTGAATTGATTGTAATTAGCCTTGATTACTCTTGAAATCTATAATTTCGTGGTCATTTAATTTGCATTTAACGAGTTTACACAATCAATTTAGGTCTATCTGCTCTCTGATTTTGGTTGAGACTTGTGTCCAAATTCTGATTTTGAGTGTAGCATATTTCTGAAACATTTTTGTCTCCGGCAGAGGAGCTGAACAACACTTTACTTGTGCGTTCATTTTGAGTTTCTCTCCTACTGTAGCATCTTGGAATTGGTCTCACTTTGTAGCTTATTTGATTTTTAAGCATTCTGGGTGTATTGTTTATCATTTCTCCACTGCGGGTCCTCGAGAGTAGTATCATTATGGTTCTGAGTTGCTATCGGTGAAATATTTGTTGTATATCCTCTCTGATCATTTTTTGAGGCTTGATTTAGATATTGGTGTCCCTAGTTAAATTTGGTAGTTATAGCTCGGAGTATTTCATGTGTTTCAATTTTGCCATAAGTGTCATGGATTGAGTATCTGCTGATTGATTTACTTGATAGTCATTGATGGTCATGGGATAAAAGTTAAGTAGCCGAAATGTTCTTGATACGGGAGCGGGTATGTATCCGATATGCAGAAACGGTAAAAAAATTTGACCCCGGATACGGCAATACAAAAACTTTATAAAAGTTAAAAATGTATATAAATTTCAGCCTTCTAAATAGGAATTTAATTCATTAACCCACAAATTATGCATATGAAAGGCAAGTTATAAGTTAAATAAGTAAATAACCACAACAAACAAGTTAAAATACCTCGATAGAACTTAAAAGCTTAAAAATTAAATTAAAATACTTAAATCGAACACAATGTGAATGTCATGAATCTCAAGATATATTAAATTCAATCATAGATCAATATTCAAAGTTCATACTGTGTTCCATTGTTAATATTCATCATATTCTTCTTCATTGTCAATATTCATCATATTCCTCTTCATCAAGAGGATCAAGATCAGTTACATCATTATCATTACATATCATAAATTAGAAGAATATTTAATTTTTTTATGTTATTGGGCTTTTAAAACATGAAAAAAAAATAAAAAAATAAATTAAATAAAAAAACATGTTTAGGCTCAGGAGTGGCACGGGAGCGACAAGGGGACTGTGGAAATGCCCGGGTATGGCCTGTGCCATTTCCGCAGTCCCCTCGCCACTCCCACTCCCACAGCCCTAGGGTCCGGTTTCGGCTACGTAGGCTAAAAGCTATAAGGCTATTTCATAAGAGGCTAGAAAGATGTTTAACGTAGAGGTTCACAACCTAAATTTTTGGCCCTTTCCAACAAGGAAAATGACATTCTCTTCGGCACTTGGCTTAAATAGTGGGGTTCATGCACCAATATTATGAATAATAATCTGCAATGTATTTGACGGTTATGCAAAAAGAAAGATTGCTAGTTCATTTTGAAAGGAGTGCAGAAAAAAATTTAATTCGCCTCATGTTTAATTGGGTTCATTTAATGCTGAATTTCAGTCCACCCTGTAATTTTTCTAGTGAATGAAAATCGGTTGTGGTTTTTTTTTTTAAAACTTGGATGACCGTTCTCATTAGCAGATGTTAGTGTAGCTGGTTGATCTTTGGGTCTAATGATAATTCTTAACATATTTCTACAATTAGGTAGATGTTGGCATATTGGTTGTTTTAGACGGAGTTATTGTTTCACATTTTTAATTGAATCTTGATGTTGATACCGTACTAAGACAATGATTAATAGTATTTGGTCTTGGTAGTTGATACCATACAAAGATAGTGATGAATAGTGTTTTGTTAGGGCTTGATAGTTGAAAGTGAAACCATACAAAGACTATGATGAGTAGTATTTGGTATTTATTTGTTGGATTAAACACTAACTTTGTGAGAAAGCTTCAAGCTAAGCTCTAATAAAGAGATGAATTTAAATTATATGAAATGGAATTGGAAAGGTCCAAAGTTAATTTTCTTTTATTTTCAAAAGGGAAACATTGTAGTGCTTGGTAGGGGAGACGCCGAGGGTTGTGAAGTGTGGCCTATGCATTGTTTAACAAAAGAGCCCGTAATAAAGCATAATCTTCACGCCCAAGAGGCAACCCACTCTCTCATGACACGGAACAACACATTGCGGTACACCGGTCAACAACAAGCGCCTCCCTACTCTAACAATAAGAGCCATCATCCTTCAACCCAATTGAGATGTCCAGCTTTCCAAGCCATCGAAACTAGCACCTGGCATCTTTCCAAAGTTGAAAGTTTGAATCCTCCGGCATTTGGTGTCTTTCCAAAGTTTGAATCCTCCATTCTCCCACTTTGGTAAGATGACCATTGTTCTACTTGCTTCCATTCACCACTTCAAAACATATAGGAGAGAGTGTTGGAGGAGAGGATGATTGATGGCTCCAAGCTCAAGGAGCCATTGAATTTTGATAAAATTGCTTTGAATCGAGTATGGCTTATGCATGTTTCCTTTTCGGTCCCCAACGATGCAACCTGCTATTGTTAGACTGGATTGCCTTTTGATGCTCCATCAAATATAAGTTGAGAAACCCCTTAGTGGAGAGAGTGCCCATTTCACAGAAAATCTATTTTGTCCTTTAGTGGGGAGATGAATGCTTCTTTGTTTATTTCCAAGGCTTTTCCAAGATTTGTTTTGCTTTACATGGTTATTTTGGAAATCTTGTGCAAACCTTCATGGAAATCAAGCTGTCTATTACCGTGCTTTTTCTTAGTATTTCGAATTATTAAGACATGATCTCCCCAAGGATCGGTGGAAAACTTAAATCTTCTTGTTACTTTGGACAACATGAAATCACCAAACCGACATTTTGATGGTCTAACATCGCTTTTTTGTCTCTTTGATTCATTTAGCTTCAATTCATGGCTTAGGATGCATTTTTGATGTCAATGATTCCATTGTGTATTTATTTCATTCATGCACAAGAAACCCAATTCATCGGGTTCAACCGTTCAAAGGGTTTGTAAATCCCAAAAAGCAAACCGACTTTAGGTTGCACTAGCAATTGAAAAGCTTGTTGATGTTGCAAAAGGCCAAGTGATCTTTTGGATCAAAGTCACGTCGATCACTCGGAATCATTAACCACCAAGTGAGTAAACTTTCCATGGACTTTTGCTTCCCCATATAAGCAGTAATAAAAGTTCACTTCACCTTTTAACATATTGTGAAGTTTCTTATTTTTTAAGTAATTACTTGAATAAATGTTGACCAATTTAAATAGAAATCATATGTAATTTCTCTTGTCGATCGTAATGTATTGTCAATCCGAATAACAAAGTAATTATGTCGATAAGCATGCTCTTATTGGAATGGTGTGACCTGTAAGTGAAGATGGATGGTTGCTATCTCTGTTTATCAATGCGTTGATTAAATGAATCTTGGAGAATCTTTGAATTGTTTGTAGGAAATGATATTTCAAAGAATTGACACGACCGGCTAGTTGTGTGGAGTCCCTAAGGCTTACGCCACCACGGCCCTACGACTCCGGTGTTCGTAACCAAAAAACCAACCCTTAAAGAAAAAATAGGTCATGTTGATTGTAAAGTAGCCTACCCTTCCCCTTGGTATTTTACTCTACACACACACACACACACACACACAGGTATATTCCATAACCCCATTGCCCAAAGTGAGGTTCGGGCACCCCTTCCCTATTTTTCTTTGTCCAGATGGCACAAGTGCCCTGCTCCCCCCCTCCTCCTCCCCCTAAGAAGGAGCCCCAAGAAATGGCATTTTTTCATGATATTTACAATTTGTATTGAAGAGGCACAAGGGCGGTTATCTAGAAGGCAATGTGCTAGAAGGTGGGCGCGACCATATGTCGAAATGTGGACAAGTAGAGTTGCACCACCTGTTGTCGTTGTCGACGAGGGGCATAATTGGGCGGGTAGAAATCGATGGTGGCGATGACTGTTGAGGGGTTGGTTGCCTGACAAGGACCATTGTGGGTCGTCCACGTAATGGATCTCAAAGTAGGCTCTGCACATTAGGCCGTTGTTAAACAATGTGGTACTCACCACAAGGGTGTTGCTTTCATACCCTCGTGTGTGCAGTTTCCATAACCTCATGCTCACGTTGCATCACAAAGAGAAGGAGAAATATTAATGAAGGAAATATCGAGACATTAATTTTATTTTTTAAAAAGCACCAATTCCTATACGTTGGAGGAGGGCATTTTTGTGAGTGTGGAGAAGGTGCCCGCAAAGGTTGTGGATTCGGGTTTGAATCGAAAATTGCATATGCTTCACAACCTTCTCAACAAATCCGTTCGGTGCATAGTTTGTGTCATTGCATTCCATGAGATCACATTTTCTTCAATCCATTTTGTCAAATAGTATGTGTGCTTGTCATGTGCTACCACATCATGCATACATGTATGGCAAGAACCTTCAACCTTGTCTTCAAACCCACCCCACGAAATAAGTTCTATAGTTAGTTATGGTTGAGGTAATTACTTGGGTTTAACTTTTGGTTAGTTTCAAAGGTGGAATTTTGTTTTGGTTTTATAATGAAAGGCATAAATGCAAGGAATGGGAAGCGAGGTTGTTTGGAGGTAATGAATATGGCACTTTGGTGGAATTGTGTTTGGAAAAGCATCTAAATTGATTACAAGTGATATATGGAAATGAACAAAACCTTTGTTAAAAATGGTTTTTTGAAAAAAAGAGGAAGAACGATTTAGGCCTAGAGGGGTTAAGTTGCAAATATATTTTTATTTCCCATGAATATGATAACAAAAATTGGTAGGATTTCAATTATCACTTCATTTAGTGTTTCAACTTTTGAAGAACAATTTGCTTCCAATTTTAGGGCATCGAACTTATAATCCTTCCACTCAAAGAGAAGATTTGGGTGCATTTTTATCTTAATGATGATGTGATGTGTTGAGTCTTCACATATATGTGTTTGTAATATGATTATAAAAATAGAGTTTCCAAATCAATATCTATTATGATTTCCAAAATAATATTTATGTAAGTTTTGGGGCGGTGAATGTGTACACATGTCATGTTTTTCCTTTTTTATCTTTGAGTAATGTTGAAGATTCAATTTTCTAAATATTGCTTTGGTATTCTTGTTTCTATAAGAGCAAGATCATTTTTTTGATTGGTTGTATAATGTCTCATATATCCAACATATATTATATTGATAATAGATAAAATTATTGAATTTTCTATGTTCATTGCAACACGCGTTGAAATATGTTTTTAATATATTTTTAATTAAAATTTTGCATATATAAATCTTTTTGTTGTATTAGGTCAATGCTTATATTGTTACAACTCATGATAATGTAATTGCACTAATTACAAAAAATTACAAAGCCGCTTAAAAATAAGGCTTTTTATGGTTGTTTTTTTAGAATACCTATTATGGTTGTGGCTATTAATGTCTAAGTTTTTCAACCTAAACACTAATGACCCCTTTTGAGGGAAACACAAGGTATTTGACCTTGAGAATAGAGCCATATACCTTCCAAGTACTCCACTCTAAACATTCAAACGAATTAAGAATTTTAATTATAAAATCTTAGTTATATTTTTGTGTTATCATTTTTTTGCATTTCAATATATTTATAATTCGTTGAAAAATAAATTTTTACTTCATTGAACTATGCCATGACTATATTAGATTTAATTAACAATCACTATCATTATTACGCCTATAGTTATGCCTTCAACAAGATAAGTGTCCACGATGTTGACAAAAAATTGCATCAATGATTGAGGCGAGATACCAATTCAACGCGTTGGTGTGTGGCCAACCCCGCACGATCCACATGTCATGTACATTTGCACCACTCATGTTGCATATGTTGTTATAAAAGTTGGGCGACATGACATAATCTTTGTTCCCTATGTATGTGGTGGGAAAGCTCAAAAGTGTGGGGATTCAACCATATACGAGCTTCCCTATTTGTAGGCAGATGATAACCTATTAATACACCCACTGCGTTCCTCCTATCTTTGGCCCGCCTCTTCACCTAGGGCACCAACATGGCCAATGGAATGTTGTGTTCGGTGGGCACCACTGCCATGGTCACACACAGTCGATCACACACAACCCGTAAATTTCAAATTTTCCTAAGTAGTTTCAAACACAGAGGTTCTTTGCCTCTAAGGGCAGGGAGAATGTGGATGTCATGGGCAATGACTTGAGGCTTGCTCCCTTCAATCCAGTTCATAAAAAATGGTCAAATGTGCACTTTCTTCACTATAGGTGGATCTCACTTGCCTTTACTTTAGTTGGCTCCAATTGGTGTTGTTGCCTTCAACATACCTACCTCCACAATACATGTTTTCCTTTGTATACTTGTAAAGGAGATGAAACAACTTGAGGGGCAATCACTAGCTATTTTTCAAGATTCTCTCAAACATGTGAAACACATTTCGTTGAGGAAACGAACTTTTAGGCCCCAAATTGCTTCTCTCAGATCGACCAACACCTATGGGCCACAACATAACAAACTCTTTCGACTGAGAAGGTCTTTCGTTCTTGTTGGTGACCTCAGTCAACTTCCCCCAATCAAGGACATTGTAATGTATGCTAGAAATTCTCATGGTGCGGCCTTGTGTAGAAGATTCAACAAATTGATTATCACTTTACAAATTATCTTCTAACAACAAGGCTCCAACCCTACACAAATCTCATTCTGCCAACTCCTTCTCAACACTCATAATGTAGAGGCACACTTGAAGGATTGTGATACCCTCATGTTCCAGATAAATTCCTTCTTGTTGCAAGTTGAACTTTATGTTTTGCTCTCCTCCCTTCATTTGTTTGCAAAAAATGACTTTGTTGATAAACATAAGGAAATGTTGAAGTAATTGAATGCCTCAGTTGCACAGTGCAATGTTGAATACACAAGGCACAAATCCCAAATAGATTGAGATGACTAGTTGCAACTAAAAATTCTTCTTTGTAAAGATCAAAAGGTTATGCTTATTGTTGACTTGTGAGTTGAAGTTGACCTAGTCAATAGGTTGGGTTGTATCTAATGTAGCTAACCCCGACACTAGACCACCAAATTTGTCATCCTTTGTGGTTATTCTAGTTTGAGAAATGCATAGGCCTAACTTGGGATGTGTGCCACCCCCTTGATGTGCATGTCTCGTTTGTTACTCGAGTGGCCCCAAATAACTTCCCCTCAAAATGGATTGGGCGCTTACAATCTATAAAGCGGAAGGCCTTACATAACATAAAGCAACTATTTATATATTAGTGACAGTGAATGATAGAGCCTTACTTTCACAACTATTTCCAGTATGTAGATTCCACAACTTGTGAATCTCTCCTCCTTTCTCTTACCAAAGATTCTCCAAAATGACTCTTGGCCCTTATGTTCAAAGCAGAAAAAAAGAGGAGGAACGACTATGTCAAATGCACCCTAGCCTCCAAACCTAAATGTTCACCACTCTTCATAATCATATCCCTAAGACCTTTCCACTCCATCTCCACCTTCCCCTGCTCCATTTTTTACCTCTTGCACCGCTTTGTGTGATTGCTAGTATTTAAACACATAGTAATATTTAACTTTAAATTTGGTAAAGACTCTATTAAAAGGAGAAGCCGAGTTGGAATGCAGATTTGAATTTTAGGGTTCAATAAATTAAGTGGACATTCTTAAAATGTTAATTCTAATTCATTGATTATTATTTAGCGAGAAATTTGGTTGAGACTTTCTATTAAAATAAAATATAATTTTCAGTAAATGTAATGTGTTCAAGTTCATATTTGTATTATTGAAGTTTAATATGCTAAGTGAAAATTTGAGTAGTGGTGTTGTCACCAAAATTGATTCGGTAAGAAAATGTCATCGTACACTCGGTGAATAGTTTTAGTGGGGTTAAATAATATCAGAAATTTCGTGTAGTGAGATAGATTGGTAAGTAGTGTCATTTTCAAGTCGAGCAAAAGATGGAAATTGGGAGGATTGCATGCATTGTATAGCGAGAGATGTAATTGGGAAAATTGTAGAAATTGGGGTAACATTTCCAAATCTAACAAGAGATGGAAAGGGAGGATTGCATGCATTTTAATAAACATATATTCTCTATAATAATACACTAAATTCCATACAAAAACTCAATATGTTGTCTTCTAAGAAGAAGAAAACTACAAATAAATAATTACGATCTGTGTTTACCATAAAGTATGTTGTGGATCATGTAAGACATTTTTATGTTTGATATTTGTAATCAAAACTTAGTTCATGAATTTTTAAATCGTAAATATATATTAGTTTTGTCACCTAGTTTTGTCTATTGAAAAGTTTCACATTGATTGATGACTTTGTCACCTTCTCTACAAATTTCTTATTGGTTGGTGCTGGATTTCAAATTTACAGTTGACTATTTTTTTTAACATCTCACACTTTACACACTCCTCTCACCCCTTTGGTTGTAGGTTATAACAAATGAAAATAGCTTAAGAGTTTTGAATTGTAACTTATTAAACCAAATACATAGCAGAGAAAAGTCTCTACAATATTGATAAGATTTAATGGTCCAAAATTTTAAATAAGAATTCAAGTGTTGGAGAAAAATCATTGCATTTTCCTAATAACATGATTTTAATTCAATAGATTTTTTAAAAATATTTTATAATATTCCGATTTATAATAAATGCTTTATACATTATCCTTTATATACCTAAAAATATAGTTTAAAAATTATCGAAACACTAAAACGTTGAGTAGATCACCAAAAATTTCAACTAGACTACAAGTACCTACTAAGAACTAAGATACAACAAAACTCATATAATACTCTAAATACAATACCATAAAGATAAATCCTATAACCAAGAAGGCTATCTATGATATCAAGACTAGAGTACCCTTGATCAAAGGATTACACTTACAACCCTTTACCACGGACTAAAGACTTTTAGCAATTATCTCAACGCATAGACATACTAAAGACTCTTGCTTCCTAGATTCTTGCTTCCTAATTATTTGATGTAGTGAATGAATCCCAAACTCCCTTTTATAGGAATGAGAGGATTTTCACCGGATAACCTAGAGACCAAGAACCGGAAACCTTGATTACCAAAATATTCCCACTAAGAGATAGTGGAAGACAACAATGATGAGTACACACCACTCATCCTAATGCCTTTAGAAAGTGGGGAGGTCCACCATGCTTCAATGTGACATAAAGTATGTCACGTCAAAACTTTATTTGATTCCTAAAGGACTACTAAGGATAGATGACAACAAGCATGTCATCATGGTCTTTCCTTTTAAGATTCATAAGGACTATAATGGACCCTAGGATTATTCTCAATGTCAAAATATGATGAGGATGATGAGACGTATCTTTCAAAGCAACATACAAGTCTCTTTGATTTCGTTCCCACCACCATCTTGATGTGTTAGATCCATATGATTATCCCATTCAAATCATCTAGTAGGATAGAGGTATAGGTTTGGAATGGTCAGTATTCTTACTAGAGCTTGAGGAGGAATATTTGTAATGGAAAATATAAGTCTTTTTCATAACTGATATTCAGGATTTTGTTGATGATGAGCGACACCACCTTGTTGAATTGTGAAATAGCATTCCTTCACATACCATGGTATCTTGCATTGAATTATAATATTCTGACAATATCATGATGCATTTGCAACAAAGGATCATCAGACAACTTTGTAGGCATATATTTAGCAAGAAAGTATTTAAAGTAGTCTGGAATATAATTTGAGCTCCAAGCCTGGGATGTTTGTTCCATGCATCCTCTTGCAGGGGATGTTCTTGGCCACATTCTTGAAAGCTCAAATCTCCACATGGTATCTGGAATAGGAATTAATTGTCTAAGTCTAATTCCCATTATTGGAGGTTCTGGACACTCTGGTTCAACAAATTTGTAGTGTCTCCATGGCTAGTTTAGAGTGCATACCATTAAAGGATCTTGTATCGTATGATATGGAACATTTATGTCTTTGGATCAATAAATCTGATAAATTGTTCAATCATAGCATATGATGTGAGAAAAATAATTCTTTGATCCAAAAGATTTTGTTGAGCTTCATAAGACATTCTTTTGTCATTTTCTTTAAGCACTTGAATGGCTCTTTCCCTAGTAGCACCGCTCCAAATGGTATGAACAAACTCAGTAGAAACATGAGTGTAATTTATAGATTTTGAATGATTTAATTCTCTCATTGGAAAATTTAGCTAAAGAATTATCTTTACCTTTAATATACTCGACTTCAAAGTTGTAGTTGTCAAACCACATTCCCCATCTCTGCAATCTATTGAAGGAAGTCTTATCGAGGGGTCACCATTATTTAGTCGAGCCTTGAAATCCTTGAGATCAGATCTCAAGATGAAATGTTCTGTTTGCAGGAAGAATAAGAAAGCTTTAATAGCCTTCTTTGCTGCTAAAATTTCTTTATGGGCTAAATGATATTTTAGCTCCGATCCTTGAAAAGATCTAGATGCATATCTGCGAGACCTTTTCCTTTCCATCTTCAAGTCTTTCTTTTAATACAACACCCCAGAATTCTTCATTGACATCAATTTCAACAATCTTTTGTCCTTTTCTGGTAAGGACATGGATGGAAGATTTTGAACCTACTTTTTGATTCTTTTTTTACCTGAGTCATTTAGGTGTCCAATTTGGAGCATTCTTTCTTAATCTCTTATTAAGAAGAATTCTATCAACAGTAATGCCTTTGTAGAATCCTGCAACATAATTTATACATCCAAGAAATCTTTGCAACTGCAATTTATCAGTTATTTGATCAGGAAATTCTTGGATCTTTGAAACAATATGGGATTGCATCTCAATTGAACCATCTTTACAAGTAATACCTAAGAAATTTATTTCATCTTTAAATACCTCCATTTTTGTTGGAGATAGACACAAACCATTTTGGTAAACTATATCATAGAATTTCTAGAGATGCTCAATATGTTCTTTAGGAGACTTGGAAAAAAATAATATGTCATCTATGTATACAATCAAGAAATCGACAACTCACCAAAGATATTGTCCATGACTTTCTGGAAAATTGATGGAGTTGTCTTTAGGCCAAATGGAAGTACATTCCATTCATATTGTCCACTACAGGTACAACAAATGTTGTTTTGTAACAATCCTTAGGATTCAGAAAATTTTCCAAAAACCACTTTTGAGATCAAATTTGTTGTAGACCTTTGACCCTTTGATTTTGGTCAAGAGATCATCTTTTTGCTGGAATTGGATGTTGTATTGATTGGACATATTTGTTCAATGGTTTGTAGTCAACTACAAGCCTTTTCTTTTGTCTGAGTTGTTCACTTCTCTTATTGACATAGAATGTTGCACAAGCCCAATGAGAATTAGATTGTTGAATAAAACCACCTTGAAGTAGTTTCTTTATTTCTTCTTGGCATTCTTTTCGATCTTCTAGTATCATTCCTTTGTGATGAGATTTGAATTTTGGGATGATATTGTTTCCATCAACATCCTTAATAAATTGTAAATCAAGTGAACATAAATGTTTTTCTATTTATAAAAGCATGAGGATTTTCAAACACATATCCATTTTTATCTTTTCTACTATATCATCAATGTTTCCTTTACAAAGAGCTATTGACTTATGAATCCATTCATGATTGGATTCTTTATTTTGGTTAGGTAAAGGAATGATAGTTCGAATGAGTATTTTCTTGGGATCTGGACATCAAGATTGAATAAAGATATAAAATCTTTATTTAGACTAAAGGTTCCACATTGTTAAAGGGTATCTACTCCTAGCAGACAATCATAGGAGAGCATGTCATGTTGATAAAACTGCAATGTTCTTTGGTAACCTTCTATTTGAATAGGACATAGGTTGTATACCTAGATATGACTTCTTTTTTATCAAAGTTTATTTTGAGGTAGGTTTTTGTCCAACAATCTGGAGGGATAGCTCTAGTCCTAAGCAAGACTTATATCCACACCAAGTATCTATCATTGCATCTATGGAGTATGGCTTGATATTTGGAATGTAGATATTGATTGAGATAAAAGGATTTTGAGCACCTTTAATAGTACATACCTCAGTGTTGATTTCTTAATTGGTACTTCTTGTTCTGCTTCTTGATGTAGAATTTCTTGATATGCTTCTTCTAGAATTTTTTTTTCTTCCATCTCCTTCTGGTCCAAAGCTTCTTCTTCAAGTAGTTTTTTATATTCTTATGTGGCTTTTTCTATGACCTTTTGGAGAAACTCTATTATATTCCTTCGCCGCATTTCTCTAAATACCGGCTTAGGAAAAACAAATTTTGATTCATGGATCAACTTAAAATTCTTCTTCAATGCCTTCTTCTTTTGGGAATAAGAAAGGGAAAATTCCTTTAGGGGAAATTCTTTCCTCTTCCACATCCACGACCTCTTATAGTTGGTTGTCGTTGATGCACTTGTCTCTATATGAAAGGCCTAGAAAGATGAGGAAGATGCTCTAGAGTTGTGTTGTTGATTGCTTAACTTTTTCTTTTTTGTTGTGCATCCAATTTTGCATGGAGTTGGGCATGATATATGTCTTCTAGTTCTCAAAACTTTTTGAAACAAATATGTCTTTTTAGCAGTGTCCCATGGGGGACAACTTTCATACTCACTTTGTCTGAGCTCAAGTTGTTTCTTCAAAACCTCAAAAATGGTGGAATAAATGGATGTGGAAAGATGGCAATCATGTTCACAAATGATGGAAATGAATCATATCTTGATTTTGTGTTATCAGAATCTGATTCTAATTGTTCAACAATATTAATATGTATGTCTTCAAATGATGCATAAGATATATCGGAAGAGTAATAATCTGAGTCAGAAACTAGACAATATTCCTGATCATTTATGCCTTTAGATTCTAGCATATTGATATTTTCTTTGCCTTATCAATATCCTTCTTAGGACACTCATTAGCATAATGTTTTCCTTTACAGATGAAACATGTAGGCACAAATTTCTTTTTCTTACCAAGATATTTCTTTTTCCTGAAATATGTCTTTCTACTGGGAGGATATTTAGAGGAAAATATTTTCTTGAAATATTTCTTATTTGATTTGTACCTACCCTTCCCCTTTGAAAAAGATGAACAATCTTTACAAGGTTTTTTCTTGTGAGGAGAAGTATGAGAGGGCTTACACCCAAATGGATCATTATCCATTATTTGACATAGTTTGGCTCCTAAAGCCTTTTGAGCCTTTACAACTTCCTTTTTCTTATTTTTTTTTACAGAGACGAGCATTCGTCTCATCAATTATTTGATTAATGGCTCCAAAGCTTAGTTGTTTTGGAGGCCTTCCATGTATAGTTTTTTTATATTCAGTAGCAAAATATGCAAGAAAGGATTCAATATACCTAAGCTTCATTGTAGGATCATTTATATTTCTTGAATTATAATATAATCTTTGCATATAACATTGATATTCATTTTATTCTACTCATATCACATATTCTTGCTTTGAGAAACAGAGTAGTATTCTTATACTTATCATTATCCACAATGCCTAAGAATTCAACAATAAAGAGCAGTTAAAGTGCAAGTAGTACCTCCATTAAGTATTGTTTTTGTTGTGGGTTGGAATCCCACCATTCTCTTGCAATGCCAACAAATCCATTGGTGATAGTTTCAACAATAGTTGGGGATCTTGCGATACATGAGTAATTGAGTATTGGACCATCCTAACATTCCATGAATCATTTCCTTGATCTATGATGGAGTAGAACAATCCAACTTATACCAATTTGGTTGCAAGGGTTGAGTCCTTGTTGTATGATGTAGTGGCTCACTAGAAGAGGCTCCAAATGACTCATTGACAAGAACCATACTTTTACATCTTCGGGAGTAATAGAAGTCATACCAATAGTATTGCTTCTGGTAAAGTACCTTATGTTTCCTTGAGAATCAGCTAATTTAGTAACATGTCCACAAACCTTTTTAGACCAATCTAGAACAATTTCTTCAGGTTTCTTTGTATTTTCAAGTATTTGTTCTACTTGAGGAACAATTTCTGGAATTGGTTTGACTAATTCTTGGACATGATCTATTTTTGACTGACTTCTACAAAGGACTCATGTAATTGGTGCAAAGCTATTTTGCAGAAGCTTATGACTGGTTCCAATCTTTGAGGATATTTCTTTTTTGTATCATTAGACTAGTTGGCAAGGGTTGAATAATATTTGTGACTTCATTTGACACAACTTTAGGAATCTCAAGACAAACTAACACATACTTAGATACAAATTCAAGACTTTTATCAAAATTTTGTACAAAGGAGGACAAAGAATCAACTTTGGTATTTAACAAATGAATGACAAATTGCAAATCACCTTTCTGATGTAATTCTATGGCTTTAAGATTTTTTTCCATTTCAACCAATAGGGCTTCTTGGTTCTTAAGCCTATCATGAACTGTTTTAACAACTTTGTTAGTCCAATTCAACATCTTGGAAGATTTGAAGGATCAACTTGTCTCTGACTACTTTGTTCTTTGATACCAGAAAATGGCTTTTGCTTTTCATCAGAGGAGAGAATCTCACTACTTTCTAAAGGAGGTAGACTAGGAGGACTTTGTACATAATTTCTATTTGTTTAGAGGCCATACTGATTGTGGGTCCATTGGAAGGAACATATTTTGTTTAATAATTTGTTCACAATCCTTACACCAAAGATAATCAGTGTTTGGGTCATGGATCAGACTATTATGGCTATAGACATAGATTTGTTCTTTGCCTTTATTATTAGAGGGCTTAATTGTAGAGAAATATGAGATATCAAATCTAGAGGAACTAGATCTGGATAAAATAGGGAGAGACCTTTTAGATCTGAAAGACAAAGTTATATTTAACTTAGATTCATGGACTGTTGTAGCATTTTCAAGCTTAGGTTGATCTTTATCTATTGCCTTTTTTGAGAGGGTCCATTCCTTTGGGACTTTGATTTGAGACCAAGATATCATTTCTAGTTCTATTTTATAGCTTTCTAAACTAGCATGACTCACCATGTTGTTGCCTTTGGTTATGCCATGTTTTTACATGAGTACATGGTATTTACCAAACGATAAATGACCTTATAATGAATGGCTAAGGGACAAGATCTAGGCTTCATATGCAAACCAAAAGTGGCGAGATGCAAACAGAGAACTTGTTTAAGCATATCTTTTTTATGCAAACTAATAGGATAATTAGGAAAGACTTCAAAAGAGATAGGGCCATTATGTAAACCAGTTTGGATAACAACTAACAAATAATCTTTAAAACTATCAAAGTGGAGATTCAAAAACATAAAACTGAGGCATTAAGACCTCGACGAAACAAAGGAGTAATTCCTATTTGTACACAACCAATATGGGAAAACTTGAAAGTATTCTACTTCTTGAGGGCTTTGATATTTGCAAGATCTATTAATGGGATGTCATACTCATGGTTCCTAGATTGGGATACTTGAATTACAGACTCTCGTGTCTTAAGTGTAATAACAACTATTAAATGGAAAGTAGACAACTTATCATATACTTCATTATAGGGAATTTTAGGTAACTTCCATGCCGAAAGGGAATTAGACTCTTCTTGCACATCTATTGCAGAATTTACTGGAAAGACGTCAAATAGGCTTATTAGATCTTGTTCAACTTCCTCGCCTTGCATCTGAGTGCGGTCTTCAAACTCCATTGTTGGTACTTTTGGCAACGATTTAACAAATCTTATGTTATCAACCTCAACAAAAACTCACTCACCCGGAGACTTACAGAGGAGACTTGCCTCTTTACCCGACTTACGATGTATAAACTAAATTCACAAATGAAAACTCAAATACACAAATATTCACGAGAAAAAAAAGAGTTGAAACAAAATAACAAAATCTTCATTTATTAACCAAATAGATATATTAAAATTTAAACTGAAATTTACTGTTTCTACTAAAAGACGAATAATTATTTAAGTTGTCAATTGTTAACATGTAAGTGAAATGCTTTAACCCCTTTCACATTAAAACTAGAACAAGCCTTTCAAAATTGATAGTTATCAATATGGTTGAATTTAAAAGGAATATATTTTTCTTGTTATGGGAAAACACCTCCTTCACATTAATCTTTACCCTTCAAAATTGATCATTCACCAATAAGATGGAATATTAAAAAAATCCATTATGGAAAAACACTCGCTTTTACTGATTTTTTTATGTGTTTTTTGGGGTGTGGGTAGCTATCATTGATGTTATTTAAATCTAAAAATGTAAAAAGACCGCAAGAAGGAAATTAGCAAGAAATTTGGAAAGCATGTTGAACATATCAAGTAATACTTCAATGTTTATGATGAATCCTTTTTGTTTTCAAATTTTTAAAATTGTGTGCACACATGTACCCATATATGTCCAAGAAAACTACACGTTCTACGTTCTACGTCACACTTAACTTCCCAAAGTCAGAGCAGGGTGTTGGAAATTAATAAAAACAAGTGATGGGGTTCAAATTGGAGACCTATTGTTTATCAGGGTGCATTCCCACCAATCCAGCTACAACGTCACAGATGCAACCATATGTTTTCAAACTCATTTATTATCAAACAAATCTGTTTATGATATGACAAGTGACCACGGGGCCCATCCATGCATGCACATGTATGGCTTTTAAGGGGGCATGATGTAGGACCGTTGCATTCTATCAGGAGAATAGCCACTGCCATTGAAAAACTGGCTTCTTATTCACAATTTCAGCACAAACCCTAGACCACCATAGCTAAGCCAATGCTCAAAACAGGTAGCTTACATTGTTTGCACTTATTCTATATTTTAGTTTTCAGCCACTCAATATTCCAAAGTTTTAACAGCTAAAATACCTACAATGTTTTAGGTAGGGTTTGATCCATGCTATAGCTTCTCGCATAAGACCAGGCTATATTGCAATAGAATCTTAAAATGTAACCTTATATTTCATCTAATTCTATAACTTGCAAATATTGCAAACAAAGATATTACTTTATTCAGATCTGTTTACTTTATTCAGATCTGTTTGAGGAGAAAGAAACTATGTCCAACAGAGGGACAGAGCAAATAGTTCTGTACTGTAGTGTATAGATTTTAGTACTAATTATTCACACACACCATTGCATGATCTCAGTTGATCACCTTCCATTCTGATGGGATATCAAGATTCTATTGTCAAATAGCTGAGCTACTTATGAGAGAGATTATTATCGCGTAACAAAATTCCATATCAGAGATGCCACTATTGAATAGCTTGTACTTTATGAGACGCAACATGTATTATGCACTATCTGCAAACTGATCAATTATTCTTGATAAAATTTTGAAGAAGATGTGAAAATTACATCTATGTGGAAAATAGTTTTTATCAATATAAAATAGACAGACCACATGAAAGAATATATCTGTCAAAACAGGGTTCATCGCCTGTCAGATGATGATGAATCGCTGGAGAATAAGTACTTCACCCGTGACAAAACTGAATCATGGGTAGGGTCGTATGGATGGTCTTTTGATGGAATTTCCAGAATAGCTGGCACTGGTTTGTTGTAGCTATCTACAAGGAAACGAATCATGTTTGCAACCTGAGAATGAATATAGAAAAACACATTAGAAAAAGCATAGCTTGTAACAGAAACACACTACAATATACGTAATGCATTTTCGTTAATGTGTTAATAGGGCCAAGGTAAAAGAAGCTTAACAAGTTAGCAACAAAGCTACCATGTCCTTTCCATTTCATACTTCATATGCAGCTTAAATACTCGTGGGAGATTTTTTTCAGTTTCGTACCAGAGATCCAGCAGCAAAAGTATCTTGGATTCATATATAAGCCATATTAGAAAATTATATCCTTGTAACAGACTAAGAAGCTAGGATACCTAAACTTCTATTATAAAAAAAAAAGACAATTTCTTGGTGGTCAGAAGTAAATTGTGCCTTAGGACAGAAGATTCCTGACTTTGTAACGGTTGACTTTAATACTTTCTTAGTGTGAATAATGCGCATACATTAGATGATTTTGAACTATTACATGGAATAGGATGTGCAAGTTTTACAAGGTTGAAATATTGAGTAACAAGTTATCGTAAGCATTGATAAGATTTGATATTGTTGATAATAACATGTCAATTCAATACAAGTATCCAGAGCTCTCGGGTTTTCCTCATCATCTTACTGTTTCTTGCTTTGCTTTCTATTTTATTAAATAAGAATGTATCGTATGTGTTAGTATGTAACTCATGCTCCCACTCATCTGAAGGTATCTGGTGACCAAGAATTTTCACAATTGGTTCCCCTAACATGCAGAGCAAAAATGCTATATCATCAAAATTTATAAGTTATCCCACAGTTAAAGACAGAGCCATATAATGATCATGACTACCCTTTTTATCATATGGTAGACTAAGAGAATCCATCCCCGTATCATGACAGTGAACACTATGAAATTATGAATACATAATGACTATCTTCAGTGTCATAGAAGACTTTTAGTGTTGAGGTAAACTTGTGAAATTATGGGGGTTCCAGTCTCTTAAGACTAAGGCTTCTTCCTTCACCATTTACCCGGGATTTTCATTTACTCATGTCCATAGTATAAACACAACATTGTGCTGAGCCAAATTCAACAAGTGTGGAAAAACAATACGTATATCAATGAAAATCAACTTTATGGCCACATGATTTGCCTTGTACAAATATAATTATTTGTATTCATCAATAATATTTATTCCATTGTCAATGCATAAGTTTTCTACTTGATTGTATTGTGGCAGAAACCAGTCTAAAGTGACGTGGTACTTGACAGACAAATTCATTTCACTCCCCTCCTACAATGCCCAGAAAAATTGTGAATGATACAATTTATGGCCACATGATTTGCCTTGTACAAATATAATTATTTGTATTCATCAATAATATTTATTCCCTTGTCATTGCATAAGTTTTCTACTTGATTGTATTGTGGCAGAAATCCACCAATCTACAGTGACGTGGTACTTGACAGACAAATTCATTTGACTCCCCTACTAAAATTGTGAATGATACAATGAACAATCTTTTTCTTTCATTGTTGACAATGCACCCCAAGTCTATCATATCCCTCAAAATCCATAGCTTGAGCATTTCATTCCGTGCATGGTTTTGATGGCTTTAGCAAATACATCATGCATTTGGTCAACGAACATCAAATGTCAATAGTATTCATAAGAGAATAATAATGCACAAGCCTATGATTTTCTAGATGGCATAATTGATCCAACCATTGGTATGCGACTTTCATCCTTACGGAATTTTTAAAACATATAGCTTCATCTTTAGCAGACTTTCTGGAAGTTTGAAGACACGGAACATGCATACATTGCATTTCAGGGAAATATAATATTATTCCTTGGATGGGTCGAGGAAAATTTCATACGCCAAAGAAATTTACTCAAAAAACAAGCTACACAGTTTTTTGAAAAAAGAAATCCTAAATTATTTAAAATTAGTTTAAGTCCATAACAGCAACAAACAAAGTTGAATTAAAGCTAATTTAACACTGTAACCCCACATTATGATTCACCAATCTTCTCATCCAGCCATTGCGTTTCCTAAGAAATCCTATTAAATTTCAGCCCCAAAATCAGCCACTTTCATTCCAAACTCAAAATTACATCTGTGACTATATAGTATTGATTGCTTGTAAGAGAGAAATAGCACAATCTTGAGTGTGATTGAAAATAAGATAGTAATCCATTTTATCATTCATCAATTATCCTTAAAGTTGGCCTTGATATACTTCATATAGTTTCTTAGATACTGAAAAACATTTATAAATTTCTACTGGCTTTTCCTTTTTCACTTATTTATGAAGGCCATGACACATACCTGCCTTATGGAAATCTCAATAAGACATGTTGTCGAGATGAAAGTTGTTAAGACTCGCATACCATCTTCCAATAGTTTTTTTACGGCCATTTGACCTCTTTTACATTTTTTATATTACATCTCTCACTTGATTGGACCTACTTCATATCCCATTTATTGTTCATGACAGCCCCTTCTTCAAGTCAAACTTCATGTACATCTGTGTGGGCATCTGTAAAATCTATTTTTCATATGGTTGCCTCATTGTTCATAGATACTCAGACCAATTTATTAGGTACTGAAGCCAATTTAGTTCATTGTTGTAACTCAAATTCTAAACCTATTGAAGTTTTCAAATAATTTAAATAGTCAAAGGCATTCAGTAGAAGGATATTGAGAAGTCTTCTCTTTAGATTCCCCATTGTGAACACTTCTTTTGTTACATCTTTTGGTGCAGGTTGCTTCAACTCCTTTTATTACCATTATTGGAAGTGGTACTTCTAGTTCTGAGTCTAATTGAACAATTTTCATCAATTGTATATGTTAATATAGTTGTCTCTCTTTCTTAGTATGCAATCAAAGTTGACTACCTCTCTAGAGCAAAACAAAATCAGCATCCAATCAAAGACAAATCCAGAACAGGCAAGACCATTCACAAGCTTTCATTGCCATTAAGATGGTGGAGGCATTAAATCTGTGTTGCAAAATCTTATTGGATCAAATAATTTAAAACATAGAAACCTGTATCAGAGAACTATGATCCGAAACACACTTTTTCAAGATAAGAAAATGCTTCTTCCTTAACGTGCACATGTTTCAGACTCATATCCACAATATGGCCATAAACAAGCTGCAAAAGTTACTCGACAAAAGTTGTCTCACTATTGCATTACTTTATTATTTTTTCGGCACAAAGGCAACGTAACATACGTTTATAGTTCCCTAGAAAAAGCATTCTTTATGCTTTTGTTTCGAGAACCTTTCAAGAATGTTTCTTTTCTAAGCCAAAGAGAGGAAACATTCAGCAAGCCTTTGATATATTACTCTGGGAAAAAATTGTTGATTAGAAACAATGATTGCTATGAACCTCAAATCAATTACATTTGTACCATTTTCTTAGATGCGCACAAAAATGAGTAAGAAAGTCTGTTTAAGATAATCAAACAATTACAGAGTAATTGATCTAACTTACATATTGACTGATTAGTACAATGGCAATGTCTTCCTTTACTGTAAATTCCTTAAAAGCATCTTCAATGGCTTTTACTGTAGTCTCTGAAATAAAAGAAAGCAAATATTATTTGCAGTAGCAGAAACAATAGAAGTTTTAGGAGCTTCTCATTCACAAATTTAAAGATACAAATAATCAATCTCGCAGATATCGATTACTTTATGATCATTTCACATATCTTCCATACAACAAAAAGATCACTCTGCATCAATTGCAATGCAATAAAACCTGATCCATCCATTGGAAGTTGTAGGTGAGTCTTGATTGCCTCAAGGAGCGGAATGGTATGAATTTGGAAGTATTTTTCTAGGAATAAATATGGTTTTGATGGAATCGGTGAGACCTTTTAGATATTTTCATCCTCATGTTGATATGGTATTTGTGAACAAAAAATGCAGAAAACTGAAAGACTGAACTTCAGAAGCATAATTAAAGTCTCAAGTCGCAAGGTTCGAATTTGAGTTCAAGTTCGACGAGCATAAAATTCGGTTCGAGTTCGCCAATGGATAAAATTCGAAAAAAAAATCGTCATTAAATTCAAGTAAGAAACAAAAAAACAATTATATATACGTTAAATAAAGAAATATTATAAATAAATAATACACTAGGATTATATATATATATATATATATAATCTTATTCTATTTTTTATTTATATTGTTTTTTTACTTTTTAATTAATATTAAAAAACAAATCGAAAAAATAAAACTTAAAAAGTTGGTAAATTTTTTATTTTAAATATAGATAAAAAAATTAAATAACATTAAAAGCATATCATTTAAAAAAGATAAACTATTAATAAATATAAAATATTAACTAAAACAAATCGAATCAAAATAAAACTTTAAAAAGATAATAAATGTTTAATAAAATAAATAGAATAATGGATATATAAAAATGAAATAAAAACAAATAAATAAATAAAACTTAAAAGTAAATAATGAAAACTAAATAAAATATAACATCAAAGTTTAGACAAAATAGAGATTATTAAAAAACCCTACGCTGACTTTCTTTGGGCTGTTGTCCTTTAAACGGTAGCAACTGCAGCGATCAGCAAGGAAGCACGAATTTTGTTCTTTTTTTCTGTGGGAATAGACGCAGCAGGTGGAAATGGGGGAATAGACGCAGCAGTATTTTGCAGAGACTGAAGTGGTTAATAAACAGGCTTGAATCCAAACGTTTTCAGGTTTTTATAAATAACGAGACCAGATTTGTTATTATTAATTTCGAGGGACATTCTTTTGCCAAAGAAATGGCTTTTCCAGACACTAAATTCTAAGGCCACCACACTCAACCCAGAGCCACCACTACAGACATACGAACTGCAACGATTTTCAACGAATTTTTTGTTAACTCATTAAATTCGATGGATTTGAAATTTTTTCATTAAATGCGGCGAACCTTGTGACATAGATTAAAGTTGAAAGGCAATTGGAGACTGATTTAGCAGCACCATCCATGGTAGCCAGACCCAAACTCAGAAGGACCAAATATCCAAGTCCACTTGTCCTCAACAGCAAGATTCAGTTTTTTTGAAAGATCATAAGATAGAGAAATTTCACCCAAAAATTATTTTTCCATTCCTCAACAATTTAATTTTAAAGACAATGAAATATAAACAAATTCATGTCAAGCTATGTAGTAAATATCAAAATGCATGTTGATAACTTATTTGCAAACTAGTAATCGCACATGAGTGGTGCAATGGAGACGCTAAAAGGGATGTGTTGAAAAAGATAAACTTGAGGGGAGAAAACATTGCAGGAAGAAGAGAGGCGATGAAGGGGATTGAGGGAGAAGAAGTCTATCTACGTGGGGAAAATGTTGGTGGGAACATATGTGAAACTCTTCTTTCTTACGAGAAGACACATATGAACCACATCCCATTTTTGTCAATCGTTTAAAGGAGAAGGGGGTGTGGTGCATAGATCATTAAGGCAATGTACGTTAGAGATATTTGAAAAACAACACCTTGTCGACCAATACTCCCAATGTCAATAGTTGTTTTTGTAATGTTAGCCCTTGTGTTTTGTGGGTAGTTAGAATACACAACAATTTTAAGGGAATCCACTTGTGCATGTCATGGAACATTTTAGAGATAGGGACATGTGGAGGGGACTTGGCATTCCATGTCAAGTCGATGTAGTAGTTGAATTTGATAGCCACAAAACATGGTCAATCATGTGGTTTTGCACCATTTTTATAGACCATTATCTTAGGCCATTCTCCATGATTGCTCAAGCAACAACATATATCTCAACAACTAGAGTTTTCCTTGTGGATTTTTAGTTGACACTGCCTCCTCAACATTCCAGGCTCTTGACACTCATTAAATTTAAAGCATCATCATGTGTATAATCTTATGCCTATTATTTTAAAATTTTGGCATAATGGGGATTTGCAAAGTAAAGAGGAAGAGGTCAAAGAAGATGAGAGAGGACCAAGTGTATGGGTGTTCTCATAAATTTTGTTGTAAGGAATTCATTGAAAGTAAATATACTAACTATTGATTCATTAAACGTTGTATTTTAATTATGTACATATTTTGTATATCACGTAAGATTTTCATGACCACCACGCTTTCGTCGAATTCGTCGTTGCTAACAATGTTATTGTCAAGGTTTGAACACAACCAGGGACTGCTCTTATTAATTTCTTGTTTCTCAATCAAAGACTCTTGTTTCTCAATCAAAGACCACCGCTCGTCTGCGTGAGCTTACTGACACCCTCCAATTCCAATGAAAAGAGGGAATCCATGTATGCAATGGGGAGTTCCTTGACTCGACTATTGTCGTCTCTTGTTTACGAGGAGAGAATATTGGCCAGCTGCAACTTGCACACCTCCCTCATGCAAATCCATTGATTGGATAAGGAAAATAAGGGAGCCACAATGGGAATAAAATCGTCCATGCACAACTCCAACGAGAGAAAAACCTCCTTCAAAGTGTGTTTGTAGACGAAATACCGCTATTATGGGGTGACAGGGTTAGTCTCAGTGGCACCCAACGTGGCAGTTGGGTGACAGGGTTAATCTGTGTGACATCCAACATGGACGGCTACAATAAGGTAGTACGCAAATGACCCAATGAATTGCAGTCGTCAACTTCTCTGTTGCATGCCAATAAATTAGCCCATTGCAATTCTTATTTGGAACATGCCTTTCAAATAGTGACATTAAACATTATCGATGAATACCATAATAGTGACGTAGTAAATACTATTAGATCCCACACTCACAGTTTTCTTTTTGGTGAACCTAACTTGTAACTTTGTAGAAATTAGTTCTTGATCATAGAATTGGATGTTTTAGGGTTTGTATTTTTATTTTTATTTTGTTATTGTGTCGATATAGGTTTTATATTGGTCTTTACATGTTAAATTTGTTATGCTCATTCAAAATGATTACATAAAATATGAAGTATTAGATTAAATTTGAATTCAATCGATTTTTTGAAATCTCTTTTATTAACCTTAAGCTTTTTTGAAAAATAAAATGGCAACTCTCAATAAGACTCGTCTTGATCTTGAAATTGTACCAACCCTCCCTATTGAGACTCCTATGAATGATGGTGCTTTAAATGATTCCCCTTTTCCTTTTCAAGGGCATAGTAAAAGAAAACAAGTTTTTTTAAGCACACCGAGATAGAATTTGAGGCTTAAATGACCTTAGACATTGTGTCTTGATGAATCCAAATGTAAAAATAATCAACTTGTCGAATGCAATACTAGGACAAAGAGCTACCAATGGTGTTCTTTATTCAAAATAAGGCCTACAAGGTGAACCCTAGATATCAAAACTTTTCGATACTTAGAAATTGTATATCAATGACATAGACGACAAAAATTATACAATAAAAATCCATGTGATTTGTGCATATACAAAGCATATCGTAAAATTTGAAAAACAGAAAATTAATCTTCCATGTTGAATACATTTTTATAACACCTACTGGAAGGATAGTTCATGATTATAAAGAAACTCTTTTAACATTATTTGACTGGTAAGTGATGCGCTTCATAAGCCAGAATGTACATAATGAGAATGTTGTGAAAACCCCCATATCATTCTATCAAGTTTCTTCATGTAGTGTATACAACTCTGTGTGTGGGGACAAGACTAAAAAAAGACTAAATATTTTACATTTTTCCAACCAAAAATGTGCCTTTTTATTTTCCGAATTGCTTCACTATTTATTGATACAAAGCAGTGGATTCCTCCCTAGTTTGTCTATTGAATTTGGCGATAAACTCATCCAATTTCCTTTGCAATTCATCGGCCGACATGGCTGTTGATTCAGCAGACAAAACTTCTATCGTGATCAATGAACTGGCCATGGTCGTCACTTCAGAGTAAATAAAATACCGAAGACCTCAGATTCTGACAATGTTGGCAACAATTTTAGTGTGAGCAATGCCTCATAGACCACCTCTCTCTCATAATTGTTATATGCCACAAGTTAAAGAGGAAAGATGTGGCATGAAACATGAATTAGGAAGGAGGATGCTAACAAATCAACTAATTTTCATTAGTGGATTCCATTTTTACATTTAGGGATGATTTATGTCCATAAGACCACCAAGGGCTGAAATATTCATGCATACTCCTCTCAATGGAATCCTGCTTTAAGGCAGCTCGTGTCAGCTGCTAAACAAAATTTTAAAACCTACATGAATATATCAATCATTGAATCCCACCTTGTGAACATAGTAGCAGTCATCTAAAATAAAGAAGGGTAACTTGTGGAAGATTTAAGGAGCAAGGGGATTGGAGGAAGTGATATATAACGGACGAAGCAATATATAACAGAGGAAGTGATGCTCAAGAAATACCCTTCCCCCAAAATATTTAACATATCACTAAGGCATTGTTTGGAATCTAGACTGTTTGCATGGGTACGTGTTCGGTGTGCTGAAACGGCAAATTTTTAAAAACCTCGGGTACGGTACGCTTTTGGGTACGTTATATATATATATATATATATATATATATATAAAGAAACATTTGCATACTTATTGAAATTTAATACTCATACAACTTAAAATCATTCATAGAACATGAAAACAAATTTCCAATACTTTGAGAATTGAGACTTGAGTTTGTATTGATTCATAATGTTCAAAACATAATAGTTAATAACATAGACTGTATTATAGATTTGATAATTCATTATTAATGCCTTAAGCTTGAGTTAGACGTCTCATTGGACATTAAAAAAACATTTAAAGTTTGTCGCTTGTTATGTAACTAGCTTGGAAACCATAAGAAATTGTCCTCAATTCTTCTAAAATTGTGTTGTTATGTGTTCTCTATGCCTCTGCCCTGGCATTGGTGCCAAAGATTTACCAAACAGTTGGACCTCCATGCCGGCAAAGGGTATTCCAAGAATCCAAACCCATTCTTTTTAAAAACCTCGGGTACGGTTCAATTCCAGTCAAAGCCCTCATGTTTTATTTATTTTTTTGCACTTAAAAAAAAGAAAAAACTGTGGGTACTCTGTGGGTACGTACCCATACCCGAAACATACCCAGCCTGGTACGAGGGGGTCTAGGGCGTTTCCGTGCAGTCTAGTTTGGAACAATTTGTGTGTTTTCTTGATGCTTCCATGTTTCACATACATGGATATTAGGCAATCAAAACTACAAACCAAAAAAACTTCTAATCACATTTTTATGGAGCTTCATACGCTTTTCAGAACATCTCATTTTGGGACATGTTATAAGGACGGTGGAAAATGTTGCCTAATATCGAGCTTTACACATTATCATGGCATTTCTTAAAATTTTCCAAAGCTTTATCAAAAATTCAGTTTTAGTATCTCTAGTCATGATTGAAGTCCATGGGATCACATTTTGTTGAGGCATTTTGTCAAACAATTTGCATTTCTTCCCCATTCTTTACAATACTGTCCTTCATATCACTGGAAGCAGTTTTCAATAAATGCGGTAAAGTGACACGTTTTTTCCTCGCCAATTTATCTATTAGCAGTTTTCAAAGTCTCTGTCTTGCTTGTACAAACCACTCACACTCGAGCATGTGAAACAATTGGAGAAAAGAAATTTTGGAACAGCTGCAATTAGTTCGATTTTTCAATGACCAAATTAATTGCGGCTGTCAATGCTCTGCTGTTTGTCAAAATTAGCCTCTGGCATCTCTAATTTGGAAAATGCCGAGTTCTTTTTTTGTATTAAAATTTCTAGAACCAATCTACAGCATCCAAAATCCACAGCATAAAAACATGGACACAAAAGCAGCATGCAAGAAAGGTGCAGCTGGGTCCAACGACACTCAGTCCAGCCCTCTTAAGCCTCAATTGTCTTGGGAATAATCATAGGTGTATCTTCCAAATTGATTGATTCTCCCTTGGCCTCACCCATTTTTACATCCAATCAGTGAATGTCCTCTATCATAGTTACCATGTTTGTATGAAAATGGTCAATATTCGATTCAGAGCAATTTTTTTGGGTGGACGAATAAGTTCGGTAAGTTTGAATAAGGCTCAAAATCAAAAACAAAATCTCAGATTCAAAACAATGGCACAGCCAAAGGAAAAAGAAAACAATGCTTCCACCTCTACAGAACGTGAATCAACTGTGCAGAACGATATTCCATGTTGTGCAGAACACGAATCCAACTATGTGGAATAATATTCCAACTGTCCAGAACACAAATCCAAAGGCAATGAAATTGTGTGCTGTTCAAAACACGAATGCAAATGAATTTGGAGCTGTTTCTATTGGTTCAGTCTCAGCCCCTCTCTCCATATGGGGAGAGTATTGTCCTCAAGTGTTTTCAAGCTACATCAAACGGAAAATTTATTCCCACAAACCCCTGTTCAAGTTGCAGATTCATAATTCATTTGCACTTGGTTTGAACTAGGGCTGGAAGCATGGATGGTGGGACATAATTTATGTCGGATAAAGTTTGTTTCAAATGTATTTGTATTGTAAACTTTAAAGTAAGTTACTATTTTACGATCTATTTTTAGTACTACTAGTAACTATTTAGTTAATAGTTTATTAGTTTGTATCTAGTTTAATAATAATTTAATTTTTTTAGTCCCATTTTTTTATTTTTAAGTTATAACATTAAAGTTTTAAACTTTTTTAAAGTTGTAACTAATGACATTATTCTTTATAGATATGTATAATAATTATTTTTATATATTCTTTAAATTTGTAAATTTTTTGAACTGAACCAAACTTTTTGCAAAATCTTGAACTTTCAAACAACCCGAACTTTTCGAACATGGTAGCTATGTCCTCCATAGACTCAAAGATTCAATCTTATAATGGCTCAGCCTCATCAAACCGAATGGAATCCACATAAGTTCCATACAATTGCTCATGGAGGAGTCCAAGGTTGTAGTTAACTGCTACTAACTCATTCAGCAACTTCCGAGTCAATTTAAATTTTATTGTGTTTTGCTATCCCCACTTTGTACCTGTCATGGGTCCACATGTGGAATGGTATTACCTAGACAAACAGAGACAAAACAAATTCCTCAGTGACATGTCATGGCTACTATTTGCAAAGGGTACAAAGGTGTATTATGTCCACATGCTTAAATTACGCCCTAAACTCTAGTACACATGTAAGCAGAGATAAAGTTGTCTTAGATTTTAATGTATATATTTTTCTTGAAGGATGTACTACGAGTCATATGAATAAGAGACATGGGTTGTAGTCTTGTAGAAGATTTATGCAAAAGGAATTTATGTATGCCATAGTCACCAGAAAACACTAGTTTAGGGACAAAGACTGCATTCTGGTTGCTGTACCCACATCTTTTAGTGGTTACTTATATATAATATAGCTGCACCCTTATTCATTTACTCAAAGACCCTTTTTTGATACCCCGATCTCAATGGCATCTCTGTCCCAGTACCCCGCATCTTCACACAACTATGATTATCTCTTTTGATGGTCATGTCATGATACACTTGTACATTTCTATACATTGCTACCACGCAAGTTACAATTATTTTTTTGTAGAAAGAAGTTCACACCTTTGTTTTACTCCACATTTTTGTTGTCTTGTCTATTTTATTTTATTTTCCTATTTCTTCCTGTTTTTTGCTATGAATGCATGGGTGCATGCAAAGTATCTTGTGAATGAGCTATTGAAATAACTTTGCAAGACATTTGTTTAGAAAAATTGCGACGGAATAACCTCTTCTAGAGTTACTGTACATGACTCATTTCATGTTATCCATTGTATTTATCTCAAGTTCAAAGTCGGAGGAGAACTTGGAGAAAACTGTGGGTTTCAGTAAAAGACTTGATGAGCTGTGCACCACTCATCCATTAGACTTGGGCCCCAAATTTTCCTTCTGTCAAGTTAGAAAAGGGCTTTTAAGAAATTATAAGTTCGTTGTAGTTTCTAGTGAACTTTGTGACATTTATACTTGGAAGAATTGGGAAGGTTTGAGCAGTGGTGAAATTTATAAATGTCATGTCCAGCCATATCTATAACAGGGGGGTCTTGAAAATTTAGCATATCCATATCAGATGCCGTATCCATTTCCACGTAACACTGATTGTCCGTGATTTTATGAAAAACGTTTTCTACCTCCACCTCCAAGACAACCTCCTCAAACAAATCATAAAAGCAAATCAACATTTTTTATTTATTTGATGCATCAAATGATCCCAAATTTCAAAAGCACAGTAACCCCATCGATGAGACAAGGAAGTTCAAAATTGCTTTCTTCTTGCTATGAGTCCATGTATCATACATTGTGGTGCAATCCCTTTGTTGTCCAAATCACAAAATGCTCTGCAATTAATTCAGTCACGCCTTCCATAGCATCATCCAAAACTCTGCCTTTAAGAGCCTCGTAACTAGGGGCTTTAAACCACGTCACAAATAGAAAGAATGTCAATCATTGCTCGCCACTTTGGAGATCTAACTACATTAAAGGGAAAGTCAAAACAGAACCCAAAATTTATGAATGCTTTCCTCACCTGTTCATGTTGGCTTCAGGTCCAGCCAGTGTTTTTAATTGATGGTGTTAAACCAGCAGTACCATGAGCGACGAAAAAAATAATGCAGGCCACTGGGAATGGGTCTGGAAGTAGTAACAGAACAGCTAGTACTAGTGGCTACCCCGCAGGTTATATTCTGCGTAATATGAAACCATGGTGTTTTGTACTACTTGCCTCAACTCCAACCTAGACATTAAGCAATCCTATTTTTTCCGTCTACTCTTCTTTTCCTTCTATGCACTCCAAAAATACATTCATTTCTTGCGCCTCTGGTGGGGCACGAAGACACAAGAATTCCAAGCCTTTCATTGAGATGAGTAGTACCAAGTCAAACATTACAAGGTACCAAGTCAAGCATCTGAAGGACACAAGTAGCTTGGAATAGTCTTTAGGAAACAGAACATCTATGAAACTTAAATCAATTTTCAGCAAAAAAATCCCATACTTGAATCAACAATAAGGTAATTTGTCTTTCTCCGAAGATCTACATTGCCAACTCCAGCCAGTAGAAACCCCGTCACTGTATCCTGCAGTGCAAATGGATTTATGAGTTAGATGGTTGTAAGCATGCCCTCAAAAAGTGTTATCTATCAAACAAATTTCCCTAACCACTACAGAAGAGACCTATGAAGCATATGTAAGCAAACATACCCTCAAAAATGTTAATAGTAGTTGGTGCAACTAACCCTTAATAAGCCAAAACCGACTATAAAGGTGCATAATTAATTGTAAACTTAAACTGCCAGAAGATTCTTAAGAGGTAAAGAAGTTTCTATTTTTAATTTTCCTCAAAATTAGAAAAACTGACATAAAATAGTTATTTACGTCCCTTCTTGCATCTAAAAAATTCTCATTCTCAAGTGACATCTTTTAAAGTTTAAACTTTTAAGCATATGCTGAAGTCTAGTATAAAATATACTAGATAAACTCGAGTAGAGATTTTAAATCATTGTTTTCTCTGCCAAATAAACATAAATTGCAATGGGATTAAAACTGTTCTTGTACTTACTTCATCACAAAACATCCTTGGCCAGGGATATGCTTGGTCTCAGAAATTTTAAGTGTAAGGATGAATTAAGCAAGCAAAAGAGAGATGTTCCAATCTTTACTGAAGAGAAGTTAATAGTAGAATGAATTTATTTTCGCAACCTTAATAAATATTGAACAGTCCTATTAGTCCATGCTATAACCATAATATAAGACTATTATAAATCTTTCATTTCCTTACTTTTAGATTCTTCTTGGGGAATATGTGGGCTCATCCCATTCTTATACATGGAGGAGACTATTCTAAGGGTGATCAATTATAGTGGAGACTAAGCAAAAAATACTTGTATGTTTGGTTGGTTATCTAAAGAGGGTAGTAGCACTGGTATTTAGTTGGGTGGTGAACAATGATGTCCTTCTCAGTCATTCAAGTTTCAAGTTGCAAGACAACTGCTTTTGGCCTTCTCATTGTTTAAGACACCGATTAATAAGCTGAATGCTCAAGAATCTTACAGAAGTCAAACTGGGTATTATAAGTATAATATCTCCTGGGGATTCATATACTTTAAGCAGGTGTAACTTAGCTGTGTAAGATATACTTTATCTCGGATTTAATATTTTTGAGGTCAACCCTGTTTTGTTATGTTCTTAATAAGGAGATGCTTTAGGCACTCTTTATATTGTTGTTGGTGCTTGTTTTACTTTTGAATCCCGTGAATCTATTATAATTTCTTTCTATACTTAAGAGTTAATTTTCATTTCTACCCTGTACCTGTTTACATGGTAAATGAATGCTCTGTGTCTATTGATCTGGGTCCAGCTTGGCCCAGGTCCTTATGCAGAAAGACCTAGGTGTACCAGAAAAAACTTATTTTTGTGAAAGACTTTCTTTTTTTTAACACTGCCTTTAAAAGGGGAGACTGCATTTGCTCTTGATGGGGTCTGTGACAGGTTCTAAAACCACCACCAGCAATGGAGGATGCTGATACGTTCAATAGGTAGGAGATGCATCTGTCCATCACTAATGATATGATTTATGAAACTGTCTGGAACAATGTGGAGCTTCTTCATATAATCACGATTGCCTGCTATGGTTTACTTCACTCCTCGAAATCCTTCTCCACGCCTGCAAGTTCATGGTTACCAGGTAATTATTATGCTAATAAATATTAACATAACAGATTTAAAATCCGATTAAACTACTATTCTTAGGGACATCCATATTGCAAACTGATAGAGACATCACATTGAACAGGCAAAGATTCTAATTGAGAAAAAATAAGGAGATTGCAACTTTAAATTATGCAGGCATTGCCTCAACCTATCACATGTATCTACTGCAGAAAGTTTGAGCACAGATTCAGGGGGTGAATATCCTCAATCCATTGTGGCTAAACAAGTGCAATAGATACTACAAGTCTAAACTTAAATAGGATGACTGTTTTGAGCAAAACGCTTTGAAACTATGTTTTGGAGTTTATTGGCTACCGTAAGAGAACCTAATCATTTCTAACTGAAGATACAATCATAAGTGATAATAATACACAGAAAATCTTCTCTGCCAGAACTTTGGATTTAATCTGGTAACATATTGCACATAGATTTTCCTACTGTTCTGAATGTAGTTGAATTTGATGCACCTGTGGAAGTAACAAACATGATTATATAGCATCTAACTAATTATCTTTGCTGAAACTGATGCAAATTAAGAGGAATAAGAATGAAGGGAAAGAACATGGTTCCATTTTCCATTTCCTTTGGACTCTTTTTCTGCCATGTTTTAAGAATATTTGTGCAAGGCAAAAGCAATGGCCAAAAATACTTTGAATATTAGCACTACATAGCAATTTTAATGTATGATATGCAGCAAGCAAACTGTTGTGGGGGATAGGAAGAAGACGTAATCATTTGAAAAACTAATGAAGAATGGAAAAATTAAAGAGATGTTAAAAAAGTAATTAACAGTAGAACAGGAAAAATTATATTCAGCAATGATGATTATTAAAGAAAATCTAGATATTTTCCCTTCAACTGCAGATATACTTTCACAGGTGTACAATGGGCAGTTGAAATGCTATTTTCCAAAATAATATGATGGCATATACTTGGTACAAGTGTTCAATCTGTTAAAATATGCGGAGAGAGAGAATAAAGAAAGATTAGAATGTACAAAGAATGGATGAAGAGAAACTGGAATGCACACATTATTCATTGTGTGCCTGTCCTTTTATTATGTGAAAGATGGTTACAAAGTGGTTGAAGTAGTTTCAACCGTTTATTAGTTAATATTAAACTAACACTAATAAATAAGCCTTATATTTTAATACCCCCTCTTAAGGCTTACTCTATAGAACATACTGACAGAAGATTAAAATAACAGAACCAAACAAGACCACGTATTCTTCAAAAGCTTTCCCTTTTGAAAACAATGCTTTGACCAGGTAGAACTCCATCAAGCTGCCTCCCTAACCCTCGTAAAGGTGTAGTTCCGAGTTGAATTCCAAGTTCTTGAATTCCACCTCCCGAACTCCCAAATTACAGAATCTCCCGAATTGTTGGACAACCATCCATATTGAGCTACTCCCATAGTGCTCCATCAAGTTGTCTCATGACCCTCGTAAGGGTAAATTCCCAAGATTCACAGACTCCCGAACTATCTAGACAGCCATCCATGCCGAGTTTTACCTACACTGGATTCCTTCATGTCTTCAAAGTGTTGGGATTCTTTTAAAATACACATTCTCTATCAGTGAGTTCATCAATTTCAGCATCCAGTGGATTTTCAACAATGGCTTCATTTGGTTTGTCTTGGAATTTTCCTCACGATCTTATCATCTCATGAAAAATATTTCTTTCAATAACTTGATAATGTAAACTTTCTTCACAATTCTTTATCATTGGCTCCAAGAGTAACATCTTTGGCTTGTCACAAAATTCAAGATTCACAATCCAGTCATTCCCGTGCCCTTGATATTTGAAAAATGCAAAAAAATATGCAGCAATGTCCTCTCGGTATTATCTTCATATCATTGGTATATCTGGTAAGTTATAAAATGACTCTATGGCCTCATTCCATATCACATTCAATATTCACACTTGAGCAAAGTGAGCAAAGAGAAGAAGAAAAGAGAGAAGAAGAAGAAGGAGCAAGAGCAAGCAAGAGGTATTTATAATTTTATTTGCTTACAATGCTTGATAATAGTCTCTAGTTTTTAAAATTTAGATTCTATTTGCATTTTTTAGGGGTTGTTTTTAAGTTTTTGTATCTACATTCACAATGTAATCATGTTTATAGTTTGTAGGATTTTACAAAATGCATATTGCATAGGGTTTGGTTGTTATTGGTTGGTTTTTTTTTTTAAAATAATCTTAAAACATAAAACTCTTGATTGTTGATTCAATGATTCATTGAATAGGTTTGGCTAGGTTTAACTTTACCATGATAGTATGATACACATTCCTAGAAACAATAACATTAGGAATACAAAAACTTTGATACACATGAATGTAGATACAAAAATGAAAAACTTAATACTCCTATAACTATGTTTGATGTTTTAGTTTTTGTTTTTGTTTTTTTTTTTAATATTTTTTTGCATATAGTTATGGGCCTAATAGCCTATGGCTTTTTTTTTAAAATCATTGTGATTGCAATTTGCATGTAGTTATAACTTATGGCTGTTTTTTTTTTTTTATTCATTGCACAATGCATATGGTTATGAATGTTTTACTTTTTCTTAATCATTGCATATACTATATATTATTGTTTTTTTTATTCATTGAATAATACATATAGTTATGGTTGTTTTACTTGTTTATAAATTAAAATTATAATCATTGCCTATACTTATAGTTATCGATTTTTTTAATTCATTACATATAGTTATGGTTGTTTTTTTTAATTCATTGCAGCCCCAACAATCATCACCATGAGTTCTTCTTTGAGTATGGTTATGAATCAAGGAGGAGAGGGTTGAACTTGAGATAGGTGGAAGTGTTGGTGATGACATAATTGGGGAGGTGGAGAAGTGAGACAAAATGTAGTGCCAACAGCAACTAGTAGTTCAGTTGGTAGTGCTACCAATTGCCCCTCTCAAATGTTGTCCATTTGCCATTGGACCATTTGATAAGAAGAAGCCATTGCAACAATTTGCTTGAGATACTTGAGAACCCCAAGTCTGGAGGGGAGTAAACTATGGAAGTGCAACATATGTGCATTGACTTGGCATGGCAAGCATCACCAAGACCAATGCACACTTGTTGCACCTTACAGAAGGGGGTTGGTCTTTGTAAGGCTCTTTCACTAGATCAAGAGAGCAGAGATGGTGAGACTTTTAATGGAAATACCATGAGACAACATTCAGAAGTTTGTGGTACTAGCAATGAGGCTAACACTCCTTTGAGCTCTCTTAGGACTGGCAAGAATACTTTGGCTAGTTCTAGTTTTGGAATGACAAAAGTGGAAAGCAGAGGGAAAGAGAAAGGTGTGGGGCAGCCCCCAATCCAGTTGTAGACATGTTTGATTCAAAGGCAAGGGAAGAGGCGGATGATGCTATCGAGAAATTTTTTTATGTTGTTGGGATCCCATTTCATGTCGCTCGCTCTCCTTATTACAAGGAGGCTATGGCCAAGGTAGCAAAAGCAAGTACAAGTTATGTGCCTCCCTGGAGACACCAAACTTAGGACAACAATCTTGGATAGAAACTATTCCAAGGTTAATTTGTTGATGGAGGAGATGAAGGTCACATGGGTGTCACATGGATGCAACATTATCATGGATGGGTGGACGGATATTAGACATCGTCCACTCATCAATATCATTGTCTCTTGCAAAGATGGACCGTATTTCTTGAGAGCAATTGATTGTTTCTGGGAAGCAAAAAGATGTTGAGTTCCAATTTCAGATTTTGAAGGATGCCATTGAGGAGGTTGGACCTTCAAATGTTGTATAAGTCATCACAGATGCAACTTATGTGTGTAGAGCAGCAAGCAAGCTAGTGGAGCATGCCTACAATCATATTTATTGGACCTCGTGTTGTGTGCATGCCATGAACAATGCATTGAAAGACATAGGAAGATTCAGTGGGTCAACAAGATAGTGAATGAGCCAAGGACATGTAGAAGTTCATATGTAATCACCACACATCATTGGCACTCTTTCAAAGCTTTTCGAAGAAGGAATTCCTCAAACCAGTTGACACTCGCTTTGCATCCTATTTTATTTTGTTGGATAGGATGTGCTTGAGTTGCAGGAGCCCTGCAAATTATGATTATGACACAAGATTGGACTAGGTGGCGTGAGTCCAAGACAAAGCAAGGGAAGAGAGTGAAGGAAGTGGTGGTGAGGGAAACATTTTGGGTTGATGTGAAATACATCACATCAATTATAACTCTAGTTTTTAGCGTCATCAAATATGGGGATTCTAACAACCCCAATCTTGGTGAGATATATGAGTGCATTGACAACATGCTTGGGCAAATGAAGGCAACTATTCGGGTGAGGGACCCCACTGAGAGTTCTACCATGAACATATTCAGCCCATCATTCAACATAGATGGGAGAAGTTGAACACCCCACTTCATATGGTTGCATATGCATTGAATCCCAAATGGTATGTGGAGAGGCTAGGTAGAGTTATCCCTTTGGATGATGATGAGGTGAAGAAGGGCCTTATGAAGGCCTTTAAAAAATGTATAGTCCAGAGGAGGCTTCACAAATCAGGTTGGAGTGGCTCGACTTCACTGAACTTGATGGGTACAAAACTTCAACAAAGATGGATAGGGTAACATTGGCACATGACAAGCCGGTGAGTTGGTGGCGACTGTATGGGCGTCCAAGACACTATGAACACTTGCAATTCACCTCCTTTCCAAGTTTCTAGCTCCTTTGCCTCTAAGAGGAATTGGTCTACATATGGTTGGATCCACTCTGTTAAGAGGAATAGGCTTACCCTGCTAAGAGAGCAAAGAAGCTTGTAGTTGTACACACAATTTGTGTCTTATGGATCGCAAGACAACTGAGTACAAGTAGACCCCAACATTACGGTGGGATGTAGATCCCGAGGAGCCGAGGCAAGTAGAAGAGGACAATACTATGCAATGGGATTGATTGGGCTTTCCTTTGAGGACGAGGATGATAGTTCCAACGAGGAGTTCATGGATGTTGTTTCAGATGTTGATTCTGATTTTTAGGCTGAAACTTGTCTTCTTTTTTGTAATATTGACAATTGTTGGTGTATTTGAATTTGAGATTAATGATATGAATATTATTGTCACTTGATCAATCACAATGGTTTTATAATTTATTTCAACTTATTTAATTTTTAAGTCTCAAATTGAAATGGTTTTATCAAATTAAAATGGTTTTATTAAATTATGTATAACTATATTTATTTAATAATTTAAATGTATTTGATATTTATGATTTCAACTTATTTAAATCTCAAATGGTTTTATTTCATCTTATTTAAGCACATCATCATCATCATCAATTTGAGATGGCTCCTCGGCTTTACATCCCATCGGGATGGACTCTCCTTATACGTAAGCATGTTGTGGGTTAATGAGACACAAGGCGCTATGTATAACTACAATATTTGCTTCCCCTAGAGGTAGGATTGTTCCACTTCATACGGTGGATGAAGCCAAAAGTAGACCAGTTCCTCTTAGGATCAAAACTAGAAACCTGGGACAAGTAGTGAATGGCTAGTGTGCTTATCAAAGAATTGGGTCCTCATGTTCCACTTGGCCTCTTTTGAATATCCCCTAAGAGTGGCAAATTTTGTCCACTCCATACGAATAGTGTTGGCATCTGTAGAATTGTACATTTTTGAATAGCCTTCATGAACCCCTCCTTCACCTCTGCATCTTGTAAAGGGGTAACTCTGTCAGGCCTTTGCATGTACCACTTCATAGGCAGCCATGTGCAAGGGGGTGTTGAGCTTCTCCCATCTCTGATGAATGATTGGCTAAATATCGTCATTGTAGAACTACAATGTAGGGTCAATCTCTTGAATAATGGCCTTCATTTGGTCAAGCATACTATCAATGCACTCATACACCTCTCCAAGGCTAGGTGCATTAGAGTCCCCATATCTAATGACTTTGAAGATTGGAGTAATGAAAGAGAATGTATTTCGCATCAGCCCAAAATGTGTCACTCTTCACCACCTCCTTCACCCTCTTCCCTTGCTCAGACTTAGAATCGGGTCACCAATTCCACTCAACTATCATGACCATTAGTTACAATGCCTCTTGCAACTTAAGCATCCTCTCTAAGAGAATGAAATACAATGCATATCTAGTCTCTACATATTTCAAAAACTCCTCCTTAAAGAAGGTCTTGAAAAATGCATGTGAAGTATGGCGGTTGCCGATAAAGATTTACACAACTCTAAAATCATTAACGACCTCTTCGATCCAGCCAATCTTTCCCGTGTCCTTGGGTGCATTATTCATGACATGCACACAAGGGTCCACCAAATGTTTGTAGGCCGCCTCAATCAACTTCTCTCGCAACTCGCATACATGGGCCATATTTGTCACTACTTACACCACATTCTCCGATCTCCTCAATAAGCATCTCTAAGGATTTGGAATTGAAAAGCGGCTTCCTTGTGGTGCCCCGAACAATCAATAGCCATGAGAAAGTAAGGACCCTCAAGTACATGTGACCATGATGTTAATGAGTGGATGATGCCTAATGTTTATCCATGATTATGTTGCATCTAGTAGTGACCGGTAGCCTTCATTTTCTCTATTAGAACAATAATCTTGGAATAGTTTTTATCCAAGAATGTTGTCATTGATTGTCTCCCCTAGTGGCGCATATGATAGTCTTGCTCTTGTTATTTTTGCCACAACGTCCTTATAATAAGGAGAGTGAGCTACATGGAATGGAAATCCCAGGCAAAGAAGAGTTTTCCAATGGCATCATCCTTATTTTGCACATTGAATAACTCTGTCATTGTGTTTGCAACATCACTACTACTTGTCATTTTACGTTTCCCCTTGAGCTATGTTGCCCCTAAAGTTGAACTAGATGGATAAGTAAGAAGTCATGCATCTTGGAAAGTCCTAACACTACTAGAAGTACCACTCCTTGTTGACAAAGTAGTAGATACAAGTTTTCCTTCTTCACACTGCAGCCCCACAATTTATTTATTTCAGCCCTCTTTTAGTGACAACTTGTCACATGCCCCCACACCTTTGCCTCAAATGTGAAGGAGGTGTGCATTAACTCTTGTAATGCTGCCTTGAAATTCAACTTGACAAAAATGACACTTCCATGTCCTAATGCCCCCTGTCACCCTCGGTTTTGTTTTTAGTTTGGTTGAAAAGGGGTTGAAAAAGGGGACTTTTATCAAAGGGACCCTTGGCAAAAGGTTCCAATAACTTGGAAGGGCAACTAAAGTGTCCAGTTGCACTCCCAATAGAACTACTTGCCTCAACCCCCTCACATTTGTACTCAAAGTCTCATACTCAACCCCCATAGGCTCTTGCTCTCCCTCTTCATCACTCATGTTGTGAGAAGTAGAACTCATGGTGACACTACAAGAAATAAAATTTATTGTTTAAAAATTAAATTTATTATTTTAATAATAATTTTGCAATGGCTCAATATAAAAGATTTTTTTCTTAGTTCAAGTTGCATGAAACACGTAAGCTAAAGGATACACAAAATAGGAATCCTTGTTCTTCAACCTTTGTCAAACAAAGATTTCACTTTTGTTTTTCTTACTTGTGTCGCAGGAAGCATAGAAGCGAGAGGATAAAAAACTAAATCCTACTTTGACTAGTATTAAACTATTAATCAATAATCAACTATTTAAATTTTTAATCCATATACAAATTTACAAATAAATATTTTAAAATAATTCAATTAATAAATTTTACAATAGTAAAATAATGAATATGAAGTTTAAATTTTAAAACTTTAAACTTATAGTTGCTTATAAATGCGTTAAGTAAAGTTTAAAACACCTAAATGTTGTTTTTAGAGTCGTGTAGTTGTTGTTTTCATAAACAACAGTTCAACAACCCTAAAATCGGCATTTTAATTAATTTATTGAACAATTTATGATTCTAAATTGAAATAAAAATTAAAAAAACTATGAAAGTTCATGGGTTATGGCTTACCTTTCAAGGCTTCATGAATGTGCTAAAATCTTGGCACTTGCTCTAACTCTTGTTGTTACTTTTTGCTAATGCTCTCACTCTTGCTTGCTAATGTTCTAACCCTATCACTCTTGCTTCAAATTTTTATAGTGATTTGGAGTGAGGGTGCAAGGCTTATTTATAATTTTCTTTTTGAGTGCTTAGGGGGTGGTTGGGGCCCATTAAGTATTAGGATTAGGTTTGGAGGCCAAAAATTATTAAACAAAATGATTTTAAAAACATTTTTCACAGGCTTATGCCACAAGGATGGCCAAGAGTCTTCGAGACAAGTCGAGAGACTTTTGGATGTCCCCAAGTCCCCAAAATAGGGGGACATCTAAGAAATGTCCCCTCTCTAAGGAAAACATTTTGGGGATGTCCCACTCCTACTTGGTGGTAGTGGGGGATGGGGTTGGACATTTCCCAACCTGTCCCCACGCCTCGAGGACGTCCCACCCAAGAGACGTAACATTTTTGGGAGGGACACATCTCTATGGAAAAGTGATTGTAATCAAGCTGGTAATGTTTATGTTGTGAGTTGTGCTTGTGTAGTGTTGTAAAAGTGAACTAGGTGTTGTTGTTTTGTGTTGTCAAGCGCGTGTTATGTTAAGAGAAAAAAAAGTTACCATGGTTTTGATTGAAATTTTAGGACCAAAATTGTGGGTATGACACGCCCAAAAAGTTTGGCCAAAAACCAAGGTAACTTTTTTTTGTCTTAACACAACACACTTACTACACAAGACAACACCCGGTTTGTTTTACAACACCACACATGCACAACTTCGAACATAAACATTATTAGCTTGATAACATTATTAATTCATACACCATGCACAATTTAATCAAATATTTATTCTTTCTTTGCGGGTGGAAAGACACTCGAGGAATCATTCTTAACTTTAAATAGAACGGAAGATAACAAAAGACAAGTCTAGGACGCAAGACTTACCTTTTCTCTAGGGTAAGAAGCACACTAGGCTAGGTAAGCTTCAAGAGACCAAAAGCATGATTTGAAAGGCAGCAACCCATTCACGACAAAGAGGAAAATTAACACGCAACAATGTGAGATCCACACAAGGGCCTTACTTTTAAGCCCCCACATGGGCGAGATAAAATTTCTAAAAGTAACACAAGGAAAAAAGAGACTCAAACAACCGAACAACCGAGGTACTTGAAAGAGCAATCATGACAAACCGCCACTCGCAGGGAAACAGAAACAACCGCTTATATCACACTAACAAGTGCACGAAGGATGCATTCATGGATTCAAGACCAATAAGACCATTTACCGTGTCTTACAAATCTATCTTACAAGGCTACAACAAGTTATGCTTCAAGAGCTTAAGATTTCATTTCTCAAAAAGAGGTTTAAAAAGAAGTCAACCTTAGTGTGTTTTAGAAGAGTGTATCTTTGAAACTTAAAACTAGATATGCTATAGGTTTGAAAGAGAGTTGACAATACCAATATGTCTTTTGCTATTTGTATCATTTTCTAAGTTAAAATTTTCAATAGAGTTTCTTGAAAAGTTAGAGTAGCATTTATACATACACCTAAATCATGCTTTCAATCAACAATTTTCCACATTTCATGTTTCATATGCATCACTTATTACAATCACACTACAACTTCCTAAAGTTCATTATTGCATAACCACTAGCTATGACATAATCAAGGTTATTCATCTACACATTGATCACACTTTCTAAAACATAAGTTTACAATTTTCTTTCTTCCTATCTCTAAAATAACATTTAATTTACAGTTACATCAATAGATAAAATCATTCATATATTGCTCATTAGTATTTCCTTCGTCTCATTGTCTCGCGCTGCTATGCAATAATATAGGTCAGCACAACGTTGGCATAGATTTCACTCTATCTAAAAACAGTATCAAACAATTAAACCTTTCAAAAACGAGGGATAAAAATACTCGTAAATTACTCATTAAGGTTTCATGAGTCATCCAATGCATTTAGAGAGAGAGAGGGAGAGAGTTTGTCTTATCTACCCGATTTCATATTTCATTTACATTTCCAAGTTTCAAAGAAAGAAAAGCACTCAATATTTCACACAAGTTCCAAGTTCATTTGCAAATCAAAAGAAGAGTTGAGAGAGGGAACATCATTAATTACACAATAACAATTTCTATTTATAATTTCAAGAAGGGTTTGAAGAGAGAAATCATCATTCATTTTACACTACTTTAGTTTCCATTCATACTATTAAGTTTAAGGAGAATGACTTTGTTTTATTCACATATTTTTTCATTCAAATGCAGGAGCTAGGTGGAATGGGGTAAAGTTTAAGCGTTCTCGTCTAATTGCAGCCACCCACAATGGGTAGAACATGAAACTAAGAAAAGGTTCAAAACACTTTACGTCCATAACTCGCTCATAGTGAGTCGTCACACCGGCATTTTCATACTAGCACAATCCACCACAACACAAGGGTCACCTAGCGGCCCTTAAGCTATCAAAATAACATTCAACTTAAAAGGGCTTTCAACACGTTCCCAAGGTCAAGGAAATACTTTGAAACATTCTTCTAAAGCAAACCAACAAATTCAATGTGAAACATCTTGTGGAGTCAAAATTGGATTAAAAATGACTATGTATCGATACAAAGTGGCTGAAGTGGCCCTAGAATGGCATTTGAAAATAGCATCAAATGTGTGTGCAAGAATTTCATCACTTCTACTCTCTTCTCTTATTTGAACAAAACATGGGGAAGCTAATATAACTGAAATACTCTAAATGGTGTTCATTTTAGACACCATTCCAAAGAGAAATAATGAAATCTGACAGTTTAGTTTTGAAACAATAAGCTGAAGTGGATCCAAAACAAGCACGAAAAAACGCGTCTTCCAAAACGATAAAATGAAACTAATTATGGATTCATAATCCTAATGCAAAACGGAAAAGGTAAGAGTTGATAGAACACAATTTCTCAGTCCACAAACATTTAATTTAGGTCAATTGCAAAGTGGTTTCGCAAAGTTGAACAGTCGTTTCCTACGATCAACTCATCAAAGTGGCTCAACAACCCACCTCAACTAAGCATCAAACAAAGGGATGGGTACAATTTAGGAGTTATTTTGATATCTCTTAGCATCAATGAACATGTTTAAGTTATGAAACTGAGAAATGGAAGGTGGCAGACATTTGTCACACATCATTTTCAGAGTGAATTTTAAACCTTAAGAGAGTTGCTTCAAAAGCCATAAAGTTGGGTTTTCTGAGTGTTTCACTCAAGCCATTTTGAGGCCCAAGCCACAAACGCGTGAAAAGTCACGTGTCATTTTGAAATTTATAAGGTACCTCATAGATTGTTGGCGGAAATAACAGAGTAAGGGTGTGTTGAAGGCCAATTTGCACATCAAAGTTATCCGTTTTATTAAAACTTATGATTAACAGGATTTCAACATTAAATCGTTTTGCACACGCACATTACCAATTTTCAGAATCCTATTATAAGCAAAACAAGAAAACAAATACAAAAACAAGCTAGTAGAAAGAGAAAACTGTACCTAACACACATTTGTTGCAGCAACATGAAATCACTTACAAGGAAGGTTACGCTGCCAATCTTCAAGCCACCGCACAACTTAAACTCACTTCACTTCCAACTCAACAAATCTCAAACTTTGCTCAAACTCTATTGTATCTTAACCCTCACTCTCTCTAACTCAACTCAATCATTGGATTGATTGAAACCCTTCACTCAGGAAAAAAATAACACATCCACTCCACCACTATAGGTTTAATCTCCATTTTTTAAAGTTTGAAGTTCAGTTTTCTCCAAAAACCCACATGGTTAGGAGCTAAGTCGGCAGGTTTGTGTTCTGGTTCATGTTCTGCGAAGAATAAAATTCGATACAAGTTCATCAACCGATAAAGTTCAGAGAAAAATTTGAACTATATAAATTTTCATTTTTATTATTTTATTTTCAAAACAAATAATAAATATACAAGAATGGTCGAAATATACAAATATTATAATATACATTCAAAAGCATTGTGAAATGATGTCAAAAATATTGATAAGTTGATCAAAATACTAAATAGAACATTACATGCATGTGAAATCACAAATTTAAAGAGGGTTTCTTGTTTCAAAAAGAATCTATATTCTAAAGCATCTAAGTTCTACCACTGTTCTCAAACTTTTGGATTTCTCCTTGATTTTTACATCAAAAAAGCTCAAAATCATCAAGAGCACTTGGCTGAGATGGCTCAATATCATCATCTTCAAATTCACTAGTAAATTCATCTTGTGAAAGCAAGTCGAGATCATCTGCATTTGTTATATCTTCTTAAATGGGTTAGAATTGTGAAGAAGTAGATGAGTCTTTTGTTGCTTTCTTCATAACCGTAAATTGTTGTAGATGTAAACAAGAACTCCAAACTTCCCAGACAACAACTTGTATCGTTTCTTCAACTGAATGTGGTCAAAGCAACTCCAATTCCTTTCACAAGTTGATGAACTTGCTCCCTGACTCAATACTCTAACAAAAAAGTGTTGTAGTTCATGAGTATCTGCTCCAAAATTGCTCCACCATCTATATCCTTCAACATCTGGGCATGACATGTCATACTTGGTTGCTGGAATTCCAAGCATCTTTTCTTCTAACCTGTATGCCCAACATTGATCCCTGATTTTACTTGCAACTTGTGGATCTGGTTCAAACCTCCCTATGGCTTCATGAAGCCCACTCGTGACTTCATTGTCACCATGTCCATCTAAGGGTTTAGGCTCCAAATAACAAGTTGTTGCATGCAAAGGCATGTGCATCGTTGTCCACCTTGAATCAATGATATCCCATATTTCAATATAGTCTGCTTCCACATGATTGAATGTTTTCTTAATGGTTTCCTTGCAATAGTCCATGCTTTCATAAAGCATACCAAGACAAGGTTTATCGCCATCAACCATGCGAAGAACTTCAACAATCGGTTCACACACTTTTAAAACCTTTGTTGCACTTTCCCAAAAATTGTTTACAATTATTTTCTCTATGTTCTTTCCTTTTGCACCTTTAGAAAGTGTTGAATTTTCCCACTCAACAGAACAAATAACTGACCTTACTGTTCCTTTCTCTTCAACCTCTCTTTTCAAAGTGATAAAATGCAACAAATCTTGTTTCACAAGGTCTCATAACTCTCTAGATGCATGTTGTCTTTAAATGTTCAATGTCAGGCAGTGGTTTATGATGAAATTTACAATTGTCCTTCCTCTGTGAATTGCTTCATGAACCCATGGTAATTTGGCCAAGTCATGAAGCAACAAATCAAGGCAATGCACTACACATGGGCTCTAGAGTATTTGTGGGTACTTTTCCATAATCAGATTGCCAACACCCACACAATTTGCAGCACTATCAGTTACAACTTGAACCACATTCTCTATACCCACTACAAGAATGGTTTCCTCTAAGATTTTGAAAATATACTCAGAGGTCTTCTTGTGGCTCATGGCATCAACTACCTTCAAAAACACATGTCTGACCATCCATCACTCAAAATAGTGCAACCTATTACGCTCCAGGAGGATTTGACCACTATCAGTTTCTTAGTCACCTTTCTTTTGATCTCTTCAAAAGAGTTGTCTTAAAAGCCTCTGAAGTAGGAGGCACATACCTTTTCCCAAACTCTGCAACTTTCTAAATTGCATTCTTAAAATGCGGATTCCTGCAACATTGAATGGAATTGCACTTGAATAAAACAAATCAGCCAATGCATCATCCACATGTTGTTTCTCCACTGGTTTCCAAAGACTGTTCAAAGTTCCACTCTTTAATCCCACATTTGCATCTTTGGGTGTAGGTGTGTTTGAAGAAGACAAAATTTGTAGTGACCCTAGACATTTTTTCCTGAATTCCCTACCTTTTTGTGTTGATTTATGCTTTCCTGCAGATGAAGAGGCTTGATCTTTCTCTAATGCAGCTTTGATCCTTGGAGTCACATTTGGGCATTTAATAACACCCCCTCCTAAACCAACCAATGTTTTAAAAATCGGAACCGGACTCGGAACCGGCCGAGGTCCAACCGGTTCAAACTTAATGAACCGGTTTACAAAAAAATACATAAAATTTTATATTTTTAATGAAAATAATATATTTGAAAGGTTAAAAACCATGATTCCAACAATTACACACAAAATATGCAAAGTTTGCTCTTATATATATGTAAGAAAGGTGTTTATAGCAAAATGGCACAAACTCCAATACACAATACATATATCATATATGAGATTCCAAAACAAAATACATAAACAATGAGGCTCTAAATGGCCTCCATAGTCCGAGACTCCAAAAACATGCTATGAGTATGATCATTGATACATTACAAATACTACAAGTTACAAAACTCTAGAATAAACTAGATGACATCAATGATCAATCATCAAACTCTGCACTGCTGGAAATGGGATCCTCAAGGTCATCCTCATCAATATCATCACCGGCCTCTGGCTCTAACTCGAACTCATCCAAATCCTTAGGTACATCTGCAACAACTGTATTGGAACGGGGTCGAGGAGTAGCACGAGTGCGACTAGTGCTTGTTGTGTTTCATGACGGTGGCGGCGGTGCTCGTGTTGCTAATGGCTCATCAGATTTCCGATCCAAACCCATCCACCCCAAGTCATCACGATCAAACTCTGTTGGCTGACTCTCCTTTACCCATTCTGAGGTTGGATCTATATCATCCAAGACAATGGGATCAGTATCAGGTCTTCGGTTCAACAATTGGTCGCGCCTTAACCAAAGTTGTCATTGCAGACAAAGACAAGATCATTCAACCATTGTTGTTCCAAACGGTTTCTCTTCTTCGTGTGAATCCGCTCAAAGACGAACTAGTTGCGCTCCCCCCGGAAGCACTGCAAGTTTGGCTCAGGATCCTAATTGCAAACTTTTTGCAATTGAGGACACTGACTACCAAACGAATCCCACCAATGTGTTGCGATAAAAAGTGTAAATGTTTAATTAGTAAACAATGACGATAAAAAGCTAAAAACACAAAGTTAAAAATTAAAAGTAAAACAAAAACTTATAACTTAAAGGCTAAAGTGCAATTAAACAAATTAGATTAAGATTATCTTATGCTAAAAATTCATGATTATTCATTAAAAAAATTAATCAAATGAACTTCAAAAACTTAAGAGTTTCTTACTGATTGGTCCACATCCCTCGCAATCTTTGCAAGGTTTTTCCCAAAGGTACTTGTGGCTCTATGAAGAAGTTGATCTGTCGGTGAACCTCAAGTTGTTGCATCTCATCAGGGACCATGCACTCTAGGCACTCATACAAACCATATTTTACTTCTCATGTTTGATCTTCTCCAAGCTGAGCTCTGTAATGATATTTCGGGTTCAAGAAATACCCAGCTGCATGTATAGGCCGATGGAGTTGATTGTTCCATCTATTATCTATGATCTCCCATATAGGCCCATACTTAGTTACCCTGTCTTTGTATGTTGCCCTCTTTGCTTGATCCATAGCCTCATAAATATAGCCCATGGCTAATTTTTCCCCATCCACCAACCACAACACCTTAACAAGAGGCTCAACAACTTTCACAATCTCTCGTGTTTTTCCAAAATAAATTATCAAAAAGTTTCTTCTTTGTGTCTTTCCCATCCAGTTTCCGGCTCCACTTTGATGCATTCCATTCATCACTTGAAAACATCTTTTTCAAGTTTTGTTGTTGGGAAAGAAGAGATTGCAACGTGAGGAAGTTTGTTGCAAATCTCGTGATGGCTGGCCTAACAAGTTCTTTGCCCTCAGTGTTTTTCCTCATTAAGTTCAATACCCATGAGTGATTGTAGATGTATTTGGTGATGTTTTTGCCATGCTCTATAATGTTCTTGATCCAATGATCCAACAGAGATGCCAAGTAGGTGATCCATTATCCTTGTGATACTCCCGACAAACAAATGACCTCACAAGTCACATTTGATATTACTCCCATCGTCTACTACGTGTTTCCATCCCTCAGCTTTCAATTTCGGGGGTGTCATTGAATTATGTGATGAATCGCATGTTTCGAAAAGAAAAGGTTTTGATAATGATACAAAATATAAAAATATAAAACATGAAAACCTTATTATAACTAATTAAAAAATCTTAATAGAATAAAAAATTAAAAAACACTAATAAATTTAAATAAAAATTAAAAACCTCCATAACTTCAATACAAAGTTAATTTCCCAAAAAATATCTAATTAAATTTGTTAAAACCCATTAAAAATAAAATAAAATAACTAAATAACTCTTTAATTGTTAATGTGGAAAAGATTCAATTCAATATTATTTTTTTACTTAATTTAAAAAACTTCTAACTATTTTATGAAAATAAAATATATTAATATTATTAATTTCCGTAAATTATATTTTAAATTTAGAAATATATTTAAAAACCTAAGTATTAAATAATAAATATGAATTTATATCAATGTTGTTACAAATAAAATTTAAACTATTAATTAAATTATAAATATTATTTATCAACAATAATTTAAAATATTTTTATAAACCTAAAATTTATAATAAAAATTTCTAGCAATGAATAATTAAAAATTTATAAATCTAAAACTAAACCTAATAAATTAAAATCACTAAACGGAAAAGCTAAATCAAATAATATTCATATAAGTTTATGTTATATTTTACTGAGACTTGAATGTTGCGATTCATTTATTCATACTTTGTATTTACATTTTTTCGAACTTGGAAAATACCTTTATTCCAATCTAGATTATATTTTAAGCTAAATACCTCACTACTAAATCACTAAACTACACCTAAGTATTGAATAACATATAATGAATAATGTACATTGAATATAAAATTATATAACGTTAAACTAAGCCTACCTATCCAAATTATTAAAAAAACATAAAACTAAACTTAAAGTCGTGAACAGAATAAACTAAACCTAAAAACTTTAAAGCAAAGCCATGAGCCGGAGGAGAAATACCTACAAGTTGCGGTGGTGAGGATGCACTGATTTAGACACAAATTCCAAAGATTGCAAAAATAAACAGAGATGATTTTGCATAGATCCTCTTGATGGCGACTTTGAGGCACCGACTTGCATACAACGTCAACTTCCATAGGTGACATTTTGCCCAAGAGTGGTAGACTTTCAAGCTTCAAAAGTACTTTTCACAGCCTTTGATTTTTTCTTGGTTTTCCTAAACTGGAAGAGTCTCGTTATACTGTGTCATCTCAAGGGCAAGTGTTGTCTTCGAGAATCACCCCCGACTCTAGGTTCAAGCTTGGTAGAGAAACCACTAATTGATACCTTTTAGTGATAACCTTAGCAATACCGATCCCGCCACTTAAGGTTAGAATCTCCAAGGAATACTCTTGGTGAAAGCCGTTGGGCTCCACTCAGCCATACGAAGGCCTTACAGTAAACTCCCCTGGTAAACTCCCCTGCTGGTGAGAACAAGGACCAAGTGGAGCAGAAATGCTTCCAACAGCGTGCCTGACAAGAAGGCTTTTCCCTACACTCACGTGCATCGGCTTGTTGGTGGTTAGGCATCCCCAAGGCCCTCGCAAGGCCCCATTGCGACACACGCCTCTTCATTGTCCAACCCCGAGTGCTTTCGATACGAGAGGGAGCGTCATAGATAAGACGTTCGCCACAAGCGCAAAGCTTGTAGTTTCCTTCGATGCGAGCAATCACCTAACCAATACGATAGACATCGTTTGCCACACTCCCCACCGAGGAGTATCGAGAGCAAACCCTTCTCACCGACATTTGTTGGGGAAACACACCATAACTCTTGTAATACATTTTGAAAACCAGCCCACGTTCTTACTTCACGCTACCTAATGTGTTGGCACTTAAGGATGAGGTGAAGGAGAGAGTCCCCTCTAAAATCCCCACACAATGCATTACATGCATGACCAATGGCAAGATCAGCCAACCATTACCTAACAACGCGACTAATAATGCCAAACCCTCCCACCCTAGCATTGAGAAGCTAACAAACAACTTCCACGTATTCATTCTCATACCACTGAGCCCGCTTGATGTGGCTTTGAAAATAGATCCAAATCACAAATGGCAGGTAACAACGTTAGTAAACACTTCATAGTGTAGAAAAAACATATGTCAAGATCACTTTTATAACGAATTAAAAGCCTAACCCTTGCAGACATCTAAACCCTAAAACGACTTTTTAACGAATTTGTTCCAAATTTATTTGTCAAAGTTCGCAGATTTTGTAGGGTTTCATTAAATTTGACCAAAAACGAATATTCAAATTTTCCTTGTGAATTTTAACGAATTTTTACTAATTCTTTTGAATTCACCGAATTTCAAATTTCATGGTTGAAATTCAGCAAACTTTGTAAATTAGGTTTGGAACACCAACCAGTAGATTTAATAAACAATGATAAGTCCATTATCTGTTGATCTAGTTGTAAATTTTATGTTATTTTGGAGATAAGAAGAAGAGTAGAATGTGAAGTTTTGATTTAGAAAGTGTGATCAATGTGCAAACAAACAACCTTGATTATGTCATAGCTCATGATTATTTAGTTGTGAACATTATGGAATGGAGAGTGATTGTAATTAGTGATGCATATAAAACATGAAATGTGAAAAAATGATGATTAGAAGTATGTTTTAGATGTATGTATAAACGTTACTTTGATTTTTTAAGAAACTATATTGAAAATTTTAACTAACAAAATGATAAAAATAGCAAAAGACACATTGGTATTGCGAACTTTGTTTTAAACCCATAACATATCTAGTTCTAAGTATGGAAACTAAGTCCTTCTAAAACACACTTGATGGTTGTGTTTTTTTCAACCCCTTCTTGTAAAATAAAATCTAAAGCTCGTTAAACACAACTGGTTGTAACCTTGTAAAACAAATTTGAGGACGTAGTGAAGGGTGTATTGGCCATAAACCCATGAATGTATCATTCACGTACCTGATGTAATGTACGTGGTTGTCTTACGCCTATGCCCTTGTAAACCTGTTAATGGCAGTTTTGTTGCTCTGGCAGTTTTGTTGTGTTGATCTTTCAGGAACCTTAGTAGTTGAACCTCTCTTTTCGCTATTTGTTGTTTTTAGACATTTTTAGCTCGCTTGTATGGGGGATTGAAAAGTAAGGCCCTTGTGTGGCTCTTACACTATTGCGTGTTGAATGCCCTCTTTGTTGTGAATGGAGGTTGTTGCCTTTCGAATCACACTATTGGCCTCTCGAAGCTTACCTAGCCTAGTGCGCTTCTTACATTGGAGAGAAGTGTAAGCTTGCTTCCTAGACCCTTCTTACTTTGCCTTCCATTTTACCCAAACATAAGAATGAATTCTCGTGTGTTCTTCCAGCCTGCAAGTTATACGAATTAATTTTGTAATCAGTCCAGTATTGTTATATTGCGAGTTATGCATGTGTATTGTTGTAAAAGCAAACTAGATGTTGTTGTCTTGTGTAGTAAGTGTGTGTTGTGTTAAAGGGAAAAAAATATTTATGTTGGTTTAAGGCCAAAATTGTGGGCATGACAAGTTCACTAGCCCATCTCTTAGTCTGAATCTTGCTTCTCAACTGCCACCTTTTAAATGATATACTCTCACCTTTATCCTAAATCGCTAGTAATTTCTTATACACTTACAAGCTGATAAATCCTTGGATGATGTGCCTCTTTGATGATATCATTACTCCTATAATTCTTTATGGTTTGAAGATTTGGAGCCTAAATTGGCATTAATTGTTTGAAGTTCAATTAAGAGTGTTCAAACTATCATGCTTCAATGTATGATTCAATGCAAACATATAGTTCCTCCATGCATTTTCCAGACTTGTCACGCAGCTACTTCACTTCGAAAATATCCTCAACCTTACTTTCCATATCCATATGCTTGTATCCCAAGGTGATTCAACCTTCAGTCATGTGGATATGTATTTGACACTTTTCTCTTTACAGAGGATTGTTACTTCAGGACTCACTACGCATCATCATTGTTGGTACTCTGAGACCAGTTTTCTCTTTCAATCTATTGACATCTCTATTGATTGGCTTCCGCCAATCTGAAATTCCTTAGATGCCCCCTCACCTTCTCTCAAAGGAGGCTGTCAATGCTGTTGTTAGAGAGGACATATACTCGCCATACAATTTGATCAGTTGGACAACTTCTCAAAAACATCTCAACCCCGAGCTTATTTTCTGTAGTGTACGGCACCATCATTCAGCCTACGTATCTCCAAAATCATGTCACAGAACAGTGGATACGAAATACAACATAACTAATGAATATATATATGCACCATAGACGTGGATGAGTAGGGGTGTGTCTCTACAATATATAATGTTTTGATTAATTAGGTTCAATACAATCATATTACTCAAATAGGGAAATTCACTCATCTTAATGTCATTGTTTCCCATATTGTATATTATCAAATGAATGTCTATATACTATCTTAAATTAAGTTCAAGAGATAATTAACATGAAGAGAAAAGCTTCAACGAAAATCTCACTCCCATGGTGCAACTAAATTGCTGCATATTTGGAACATCAAAAGAACAAATACCTCATCAGCAATCATTGCGATGATTGCAGAATTGTTGGATGGAATTTGAGGTCTTCCGGCCATTGCAGATAAAATCTACAGCCAAATCACATAAATATTCTCTGTAAATATTTTTAGAATGACAAGTTAGAGCCAATACATGTAAACCTTCAAAATTATGACTAACTTGAAAACACCAGCTAGCAAATATTTACAAATCAACACTTACATGTAATGAAATAATTCTCGGAAAATTATAACTGGTAAAATCAGGCTATAGAAATGGTTCAAGGACATTCATGAGCAAATTGTAGAAAAATGTGAAAACAAAATAAAGGAAGACAGAAACCTGGTAATTCTTGAGCAAGTTGTGTGCTTTATCTTCCTCGTTTTGGACAAAGGCCTACTTTACCGCATCCCAGACAGACCATAGCATTTTTGAGATAAAGAAAATAAAGCAGTCAAATAAAAGCTAACAAAGTGGAAAGAATCGGCTACCTTAGCAATGATTCGCGTAAAGGTAGATTCAGAGAAGGAAAACCAAGATGGAAACAAGCTTACATTGTAAAGCTTGAAAATGCACCAAAATTTGAATTACAGGAAAAACCTATATATGCACTCTCTGCTATGAGTATAAAATGTTTGCCAAGAAGTGTAGACATTCCAGAGGAGAAATGCAGTTTATTAAAAGAAGGTTAGAAAAATAAGATTTCCATAAGGAAACTCAAAGAGTATAACCCCAACAAGAAGGAATCATCCCTCACAGATATTAAAAGATTTGATGTTATTCAAAAGTACATTAAAAATAAAAAGGTAGAGGTCATAAGATTAAAATTTAGATAAAATGACTCCAATCTATGGCCAACAGAAGCTCCCAAAAACAGATAAACTCTTATCAATATCTGGGAAAAGCCTCTTAGAAATTGTGCAAGGCCGATATCTTTGCAAGTTATTACACATCAATTTAGCATTGCAGCAATGCTTCCTCAGGATCCTAGAATAGCAATAAGGTTATCTACAAAGCCTCTGAGGAATTGCACCAACTTCATCTTGTGATGTTTTTCACAAGAGATTCAGAAAAGGGTGCTTGTTTTTCTTTCAACCGTGGCCGCATTAAATGATTGAAAGGAGCTCGATTTATCTATTCAGCAAAAATAAGCATGTTCAAAGGAATTTTGACATCAATCATCCAACTCAATGTTCCACCCGCTTACAACTATGTATCGGAGATCAGGATGCTTGTAAATTGTGGAGTAAGGAATCGGCAACTACAGACCAAAACAGGAAATTAAGTACAACTAGACATAAACCAATAAAACAATATCAAGTGGCAGCATATCTTCAAATCTTACAAAATCTGGCAGCCAAACCAAACAACACCTATAGGTCATCCCTAAATTGAACCATGGCATTCTTTAAATTGTGTGTTTGGTTCCTTGGACAGCAGTCCAACAGTTTTCTGCTGTGGAATCTTAGTATTGTCTCTTTTGCAATCATGTAAATTTCGGCAATTATATGAAAGACAAATGGAAAGCAGACCTCATTGATTTTCGATTTTGAGCTAATCTCTATGATAAGTAAAACTTTTGTATCTTTAAATAGTTGGTCCTAGGTTTTGTTCTAATCTTTTTTTTTCAGGCAACTTCTAGGTGAGGTTATGGGATGTTTTTAACACAGTTGAACTGCATTATTGTGTGCGATAATGCTCAAGTCACTTTCTTAAGATTTAAGCTTAGGTCATCCTTGAATATACTCCATATACGTTACACCACAACCTCACCACATCTCCACTGTAGTTATGGACAACCTTATTGCAGTGAGAGGGATTTGAACCTGGGTCTTGCTCTTGTGAGTGTCACCCATCACAATTATACTACAGACTCTTGGACATAGGATATTGATCCAGTGTTATTCTAAAATCGGCAAAATGTTATGTTGTGACCTCTGTAACTAACATCTTACTTTTAAAATATTTTATTTTCCTTGTAAAACAGACAACATTCAATGTTTTCATATGACCAGGTTCAGCCATTAATGGTTACATGTTCACTTATGGATGTTGGTTGGGTTAGCTGACACAACCAAACATCAAGGGTGTTAATATGATTTAATCAAACGGAATTTTTGAGATATCACACAGAAGCTCAACTAAACTTTTCAATTTCGTTGTTTTTACGTTAATGGTTACATGTTAACTTATGGATGTTGGTTGGGTTGGCTGACACAACCAAACATCAAGGGTGTTAATATGATTTAATCAAACAGAATTTTTGAGAGATCATACAGAAGCTCAACTACAGTTTCCAATTTTGTTGCTTTTATTCTACATGGTTTTAAAAAGCAAGCAATAACAATCTTTACCAAAGCCCTTCTTTGTGCATGTTCTAGTTGGATGAATCTTAAGGAAGTAAAAGCACCAGAAAATGACATTCAAAGTTCCTGATGAAAAATCTGTTAATTTGAATGCGCATTCTGGCAAAGAAAGCTTTAATATCATCTCCCAGGGCAAGGAAAATTTTATGAAAATTGAAAGAGATGAAATCAGATTGCTCTCTGGTGAAGACTCTGTATCTTGAACAAGATACTCTTGAGAAGATTTTATGTAAGGAGACAGATATTGAATTTTTTAATTGAGCCTGCAGCAAAATTATCTTAAAATGCATTGTGTATGTAATGATAAACAACCATACTCTTGTTTCTTAGTCTGAACATATAAAAGGAACATGAGGTTCATAAGAATGGTGATATCATCCAAACTCTTGCTATTGAGAAACTAAAATCAAAATGATGGACATGGTTTATAGGCTGTAAAACAAAATGCATAAAATGAAAGGTTATTTACCATCAATTTGTAGTGGTTTGCTTGAACATTTGACTATGTTACCAGGAAACGGATACATGTACAGGTACAGGTATGAGAAACACCAATTGTTTAGAAACACCGTGTACAGTTCGTTTTGGAAATGTACATGCATAAAATATTTTTCAAAATTAAAATATAAAGAAATATTACCATAATAACAATTTTACATGCATAATCGGCATTAAAATCAACAAAAACTATATAATTCAAAATATCATTTTTTATATATAAATTAACATTCAGCAGACCCCTGCATGGGTTCATCTTGGAAACAATCTGGAAATGCCGTTGGACTTTTCAGAATGTTTCCAAAAAGGGCCCAGCAATTCTAAAGAACCCAGTACATTTCCGGGAGAACCAGAACCATGATCAGTACCAAAACGTTTCATTCAGGTACAGAGGGGGATCTGGAGAATCCAAAAACATATTGCATAGAGTTTATTAAACACCATTTTGCATTTATGAAAAAGTTCGTTCATTTGAGAAATGAGTCTGTCTTGAAATTTCCCCAGGAAAAGTGGGAAAAGGTCGGTATCCTAGTAATGGTGAGAGATTTTGAAGGAGACAAGATGTGGTAAACTTGGAACCAAATTAATTTGGAGATTGGCTTCTATTTCTCATCATATATACAATTACAAAGACATCTTAGTCAACATTTTATGGGGATACATTAATCTCCAATGGGTGTCACAACCTAATTAGGAATTCCATAGTTTCATTATCCGAACCTTAAACAATGCCCTTATGAGCTCATAGTGGATTCGCGTGGTGTACTTAAATAGGACTACATTGCATTGTAACAGTACAAGCAAAGATATCTTGTCTTTACTTTTGTGTACAGGTACAAGGTATGAAAGTTCTGTTAAATTTTGGCTTTACCAACATACAGACATGATGAGCTCAACCCAAGAATAAAACGTCTTGAAAACAAGCATACGAATACTACTCTAGGCTACTCTTTCCATTTAAGCATATTGATATCTATTTCAAGGCAACACCATGGTAAGAACCAAAATCCACGTATTAGGTCTACAACTTCCACCTACTACTGTAATCCAATCTCTTGAACCCCCAGAATTTTCGCTATGTTTCAAATAATAGACAACTTTAACATCAAGGGCAAGAATACCCTTTCTTTATATAAACTTATATAGTATTGATTCTTATACCACCCATGAGACTGATATCATAAAGAGGGCAAAATTAGCTATATGAACCTGTGTTAAACCTACACCTTCTCCAACTGACCTGTAATGAACATGGTCTATCGCCATGTATATGTGGCATGAATTATATTCAAGTAGAAGCACAATATTTATTTTTATAATTGTTAATAGTGTTAGCAATTGAATGTTGCTTTTCAAACTTACAATCATGTTAGCCTCTCAATATGTGCACCATATATATTGTTGAATAAGAAGTAATATGATATATTCAAGACAAAGAAAAAATAGTAAAGGATTAAGAAAATCCCACCACAAGGTTGTTTGGCTGGATGAAGTTAAGGATGTCATGGTCTTTCAAACATTTGAGTGATTATTTGAGGATAGTTGTTATGATGAATCAAGAGTCAAGGCTATATATTAATTTCTCCAATTGAAAACAAAATGGCCATCATGCCAGTTTCTGGACATGTTTAATCTTTGTTAGATGCGAGGTTAGGCATTGTAAAAGTAGTATTTAGGGAGATCCTTTTGGGAACATCTATTTTAGTATAGGCTACTTAATGAAGAGAATTTGATCTGATAAACAAATACGAGAGAAGCAATACATCACAGAATCTTTAAGGTAAACAAAAACTGAAAAATGGCATACAAAAGATAACACAGTACACAAGATTTATCCTAGGAAAATCCTTTCAGGAAAAAACCCAGCGCCATGACTTCTCTTATTCATGGCATTAACTCAACCGATTACAAAACAATAGTGTACTTCCAAGTTTTGCATTATCCTATTGCAAGTTCCACTATATGTAAGCACATAAATAGGTAAGCTTCATAGAGGCATTACAATACAATGGGTACCAAATGGGCCAAGAATACAACCCATAACAATTCCCCATAAATCATGAGTTATCTAACCCCCCATTAATAGCATAAGTTAAACCATCTTTACAAGCCCGAAAACATATATAGGGGACCATAAAATAATTTCTTAAGAGCCAACCCCTAAAACCCCGATTGGAAGGGAGGGGCGGAGGCGGCGGGGAGAGGGGAGGGGTTGTTCACCAAACCCCTAGCCAAGGCAACACCCTAGACCCCACTAGTCGAGCCGGACTATACGTTGTGCCTGACTATAGATCTAGAAGGGAGTAACTCGTGGAAAATATACAACACATTTCCAACATTCTCCCACTTGTTGAATACTTTCCATAGGGGTATCAAGGCCATATAGTCAACAACTCAAGCCAGTCATGCCTATTAATTTTTTGCACAAAAGAACTTTCTCATTACTTACATCCTTTTGTCAACGAATCAGCAACATCATCTTCTATGTCAGCCTTCTCTCGACAATATCTTCTTCTCCTCCACCATTTCTCTTACAAAATGGTATTGAACATCAATGTGTTTCATTCTAGAATGATACTCAAGTTCTTTGTTAGACAAATTGCACGTTTACTATCACAATCGATCCTTACAACATTTCATGTGAACCCAACGATGGAAATCAGCCTTTAGAGCCAAACTGCTTACTTGCTTGCATTAGTCGCCATGTACTCAATCTTTGTGGTAGATATCACAACAATTACTTGATGTTTATTCATACAACTTACCGCTCTATCGAACAAGTTGAAAACATACCCACTAGTAGATTTGCACATATCAGGATCTCCACCCCGGTCTGAATCCACAAAGCCATGTAGATTAGATATCTTGCTTTCACTAAAATTACCCAAATAGCATATTGCATATTCAAACATCTCACACATATACTCGAAGATCCTCTTCACTGAAGTCCAATGTTCCTTTCCAAGATTTGACATGAATCTACTAATTGCTCCCACTACATGAGCACTATCAAATCTAGTACAGACCATTGCATACATCAAACTACCAACCGCACTAGCATACGACACCGAAACATGTCCTCAATTTCTTCTTCAGTTTTAGAACATTGTTCAACTTATAATTTTTACCAACAAAAAGGGAATATTGACAAGTTTACTTTCCTACATTTTAAACCTTTGCAATATCATCTCAACATACTTCCTTTGATTTAACCACAGTTTCTTGTTTACACAATCTTTTTTTAATTTAAATTCCCAAATTAAATTTTGCAACACTTAGATCCTTCATATCGAATTGAGATGAGAGCTAAGACTTAACCTAACTCGATCATTTTCTTACAATTACCAATTAACAACATGTCATCTACATACAATATTGTGATAACAAAATTTTCACCTTGTTTAAAATAAACACAAAGATCAACTTTGCTTCTTCCAAGCCCGAGTCCCAACACATACTTGTCAAATTTCTAGTTGCACACTATTGGTGATTGCTTTATGCCATAAAGAGGTTTTTTCGATTTGCACACCAAATATTCTTTTCCTTTAACCTTACAACTTTTTGGTTGTTCTATTTCTAGATCAAAAGCAAAGCAACAATAGCTAGAAGAAATCTAATAGAATATAACTAAGCAACAAAGCAAAAAAATCTCAACAACGCCAAGTCCCTCTACATGCGAGAACCCCTTTGCTACTAGGTGTCCTTTATACTTCTCCATTTTCCCTTCTACATTGTCAGACTTAAATACCCATTTACAACAACCAGTTTTCTTCCAAGAGAACTTTTCCAAGTCTCGTGTATAATTCTTGTTTAAGGACTCCATTTCTTCCTCCATAGCCTTCTTTCAAGACTTAGTTTCTTTTGAATTAAAAACTCCTTCAATAATAGACAAGACTGATAAAAGAAATGCATGACAGAAATCATGAGGGTTATACATTTCTGGTACCCTTCTCACCCAATCTGAACTTCTCAAGGCTGGAGATTCCAGTTCTTCATCTTTTGGTTCCTCTACTTCATCTAAATCTTACTCTTGCAACCCTCTCTCTCTAGTTCATATTTTGCAGTTGCATCAAATTCTAACACAAATTCACCATGTTCTAGTTCAACATGAACTTGTTCATGATCATCCATTGGTTTTGTTTCCTTTTTGGAATCCCCTTAACTTCTCTGAAGATTACATTACGATTGTAAACAACCTTTTTGTTTTTGGATTACATAAGTTGTTTCCTTTTACACCATGACAGCATCCAATAAATATGCACTTTGCAGATTTCTATCTGGCTTTGTCTTTTTCTCTTTCAGAATATACATATAAGCAATACAACCGAATACCCTTAACTATATAGAGGGTTTCTTACCAGTCCATGCTTTCTATGCAATCTTATCTTCAAAGGTTGATGTGGGCTATCTATTGATTAGGTAACAAGTAATTGTCACTACTTCCAACCAAAATTTCTTGTCGAAACCTACACCATTGAGCATACTTCCACCCTTATCCAACAGAGTTCTATTAATTCTTTCTACAACTCCATTTTGTTGTTGTGTATATGAAGTTGTTGTTTGCCTTTCTATTCCACACTATTTACAAAATTGCTAAAAGGCATTTGAGCAATATTCCCCACAATTATCACTTCTCATAACCTTTATCTTATTTTCTGTCTAATTTTCGACAAGAACCTTAAACTCTTTGATGTTATTGAAAACCTCATACTTTTTTCGAATAAAAATAAACCCAGACCTTCCTTGAGAAATCGTCTATAAAAGTGACATAATACAGAGTTTTTCCTAGTGATGGAACTTTCAAAGGTCCAAACATATCACTATGTATTAAATGTAGAAGTCCTATGATCTTGTAGCACTGCTAGTAACCTTTACTCCAGTTTGTTTTCCAAACACAAAGTGCTCATAGAAATCAAAATTTTTAGGACAGACAAAATTTCCTTCAACCATACATTTGGTTTTTTTATGCATGAAGGCCTCTCTCTAATATGTCCCATCCTTTGATGTCATAGCATCGTCTTGTGTTGGAGATGTAGGAGTCAAATTTGTTGTTTTCTTGTCCTCCGTAACCACAAAACTATTGCACTTATCACTCACAGTTGCTTGCCTCAAGCTTGAATAGTGTTCTTGTACAAACTCCTCTTGCCAATACCAAAGTGCTCCCAAACCATCTTCTGCAACTATCCTTAGTAAAACTACATGCACACCCGCATCATTCATCTTACTTACAAATATTAGGGAGGGTTTTAATCCTTTCATCTTTGAACCTCAACTTGACTCTCCCACAATTGTAGGTCGAGTTGTCTCCTAAGAAGACTTTACTTTTGTTGATCTTTTCATGGTCACACAACCACTCCTCGCGAGTCATGAAAAGAAGCGCCGAGTTATTCAATAATGTAATCACATGCATGCAAGCTAGAAGCCACCAAGAACACATCTCCTGAGTCTCACTAGAGGTTTCATATCTAAAGATCCAGCATCGTCAGATGACTTGCCCCTTCCCAACTTTTTCATTCTACGGTCTTTCTTGAAATGCCCCAATTTATCATAGTTCCAAAGATTTCATCTTATCTTTTCTGTAGTCTTGAATTACTTAGGACTTTGACTATCCTTACCCTTTTCTTTTTTTTTTTTGGGTACAACCTCTCACAAACAAGGCATCCTTTAATTGCTAATCCTCAAAATATTTCCACCTCATTTATTCCAACAATAAAGTCGCGGCTACATCCTCGATTACTAATGTTGTTGTAGTACTAGTAATAGCTATGACTAGATTCCCAAGATTCGAGTAAAGAACGCAACAAAGTAATACACTTATCCTCTTCTTCCATTTTAATATAAACTGAAAATAACTAACTTACCACAATATTAAAGACAATCAAATGTTCAGCCACACAGCATCATTGTCATTCATCATCAATGAATATAGCTTCTTCCAGAGAAACAGTTTGTTCGCTAGAGACTTTGTCTAATACAAATCCCCCAACTCCTCCCATAGTGCATGAGCGGTTTTCTTTGTTGATATGTTCAGCAAAACTAAATCTGATAGACATAATCTAACTAAACTTTTCGCCTTCCTATCAACCTTTTCCCAATCCTCTAACTTCATACCGCACGCACAATTCCAGCATAACAACCCATTGATCTATGTCCACAAGAAGATATTCCGTTTAATTTTTTCATCTCAATCCTTTCGCCTCCAGTCATTTTCTTTAACTCGAAAAAATTCTCACACGTAAGCAAACAAAAGCTTATCACAAGTTTCACAAACCCTAATTCTTCACACAAAGCTAAAATTTGGCTCGATACCAAATGAAGAGAATTCAATTCGATAAACAAATGCGAGAAAAGCAATACTTCATAGACTCTTTGAGATAAACAAAAAACCAAAAAAATAGCATACAAAAGACAACATGGTACACAAAATTTATCCGGGAAAACACTTTTGGGTTAAAAACCTAACACAATAACTTCTCTTCTTTATTGCATTAACTCAACCATTTACAATACAATAGTGTACATCCAAGTTTTGTATTATCCAACTACATGTCTAGATAGATGTAAGCACATCAATAGGTAACTATCATGGCGGTATTATAATACAATGGGTACCAAAACCATGGGCCAAGAATACAACCCATAACAATTCCCCATAAAACATGAGTTATCTAACCACCCATATAATAACATAGGTTAAACCACCTATACGAGCCCAAAAACCTATATATGGTACCCTACAAAAAATTCTAGAAAACATAAGCTTGCTTGTCACATTTGACATATCTAATAATACTTTCTAAATTTCATGTGAAAATTTGTGCTTTAAATAAATTTACAAATAATTTTAAAAAATCTATGAAAATTTTGCAAAAGGTTGAAAATGAAGGAAAAAAACTTCTTACTCTAAATCATTGATCCCCTCATAGAATAGGGGCCACACATGCACAACATATCCACATAGTTTGTTGAAAAAGGCTCAAATGGAGACTCAATCCCGAACCAATCTAAAATTCACTAGATGGTACCATTGCAAATCAATGTTGCATGGTGGGGAATACCGCACATATTATTTGCAATTGGAGGTATGGTTTTCCAAACAATTTCAGATCTTATTTCTGTATTATTGTCAAAATTCATCTAAATCCTCCTTTTACGTTTGATTTATAGAATTTTGCCATAATTTAAATAACATTTGTTCATTTGTAATTCAAATGTGTTTAGTTGAGATAGGGCCTTAGAAATACAAATCAATGTAATTATTAAAGCCATCTATATTGAATTTATCCTTTGTTAGGTTTTTTTGCTTGTTCTTTAGGGTTTTGGTGGAGTTTGGCTTGGGAATTGTCATAAGATATACAAATATACCAAACTTCTTTTAATTTTTTCAAAGAAATGCATCTTAAAAAAAAGATAAATCAATCCTATAATAGGATTTCACTCGTAAACATAGCTAACCTATAAGGCGTTGCTCTAAGAAGCATAGACTCAACAGCTTTGTTGATACTCCTGAATTTACCTTTAACAAGCAATGTCGCTTCTTTCTCAAATGTTTGTTTTTAATATGTTGTCTTACATATTGATTTCCTCAAATCCTATGGCCATTAATCGCACCATAACAATTGGCATCTATCCTTGATCATCTTGTTGTTTCTAAGAAAAAGAACATTTTTCTCGTTGGTTTCTTTTGGCAATTCTACCTTACATTTATGGAAACACCAAATCTTGGAAAATCGATAACATTCTTTGTCAAGATCATAATAGTTTGTTCCGATTTGATGAATGGGAGATTAAACAATACTTCTAGGAGGCCAACATGGTGGCTGACTTAGTGGCTAATCATGGGGTTCATCAACATATAGATGTGTTTGTCAATAATGTGATAGAAACTTGGCGTGGATTATGGGTCCTTTTGCCAAGTATTTTCCCAATCTTCCTTTATCTTAGGCCCACCCCTATTTATGTCTCAATCTATTCATATCTTGAGGTGGGGCTTATCAGGTGTAGAATTTCACCTCCACATCATTACCATGGGTGATTTGGCATAATAATATTGCATGGTCACTCATTGAAATTTGAGGAGGAGGGTGGTGGGGATGGTTGTAGGTTCTTCCAACACATGCGAACGATGTGCTTATTTAGTATATGGTTGGATTTACATCCACTCTCATCTAACATGATCTTTTGGTATTATCCTCTTGGCTTCTTTCTTTGTCCATGGTGGATTTTCTAGTCCCCAGATTCATCTCATTGGTCTCTCAAGACAAATGGCTTTTTTCTCTTTGTTTTTGGTTTGACATCCCCATTTAATTTTCTTAATTATATTGGAGGCAATGATGGTGGCCATTAAAACTATAATGGGGGAACAATATTTGCCCTTGACTTCTTGGTATCGGTCAACTTGAAGGTGTCATTTGTATTCCTAGAAAATTTCTCTATATTGTGCCAGATAAATCAATTGCTCATACCATCATAATATTTTCTGTCAAGGATCCACACCATCATGGATTCGATGGGGAACTATAAAGGGTTCTTTTGGTGGCACACCCTCATTTAGCTACATAAGATATGCTAAGTAAAGTTCCATTGGAAGCTTTTAGAGAGTTAGAGGAACACTTTGCAACGGTCACCTCCTTTTCCAAGAAAATTAGCATGCAATATTAAAGTGACTCGGAGGTGGGTATTACTCTCCTTACATTGGACTTGGATTCTCTTCATCAACCTATTTTACTAGTCAATCCCTAAATCCTCAATACCAAGCATAAGGTAGAAATGGTCCATATGTTTTTGGCTCAGCGAGAAATGGTTGGTGTCTGTGATAAGTCTATTAGGGGTCAAATGATGGTACCACAGGACCTTGGTGATGCTCTTATTGCATTCAATGCTGAAAGGTGGATCTATTCTTCTTGGATTCTATAGACTACTTCAGTAATCTATTATTAGAATTTTGTAACTAATATGGTATTGGCTATGTGCCTTTTATCATGCTAGTGTTCAGCCATTGTAATGGCCTGTGAAGCTTAGTTTGGTTTTTGTTGGGTCTGTTTGGTCTGTGGGTCCCATTAATGTGTTTATATCACTCTAGGTTTAGGCATAGGTTTCTTTGCTTTTGTGGCCTTTTTCTCCTTCATGTCAGACCTATAAGGTCTATAGATCTCATTTTAGATTGTAATATCTTTTAGAAGGTTAATAGAAATGGGAAAGGGGCCCACAACCCTCATTTACACAAAAATGTATACTTAACTATGTAAATTATGTGCAGTTTAAGAACACACAATACGGATTTAATAAGAATATATGAATCATGTAAATCTAGAAATAGGTAGATTACATTTCCAAAATCCGTGTATATACTCTTCTAGGATCAATATTGTACAATCATGGTAGATGAGGTGTAGGATATATCTGATTTCACCAAGTTATTTATCACGTCTTGGGATCTGAAGACATTTTCCACATTCCTGAAATTCCTTGAGGATATTTGGTAAAATCCGTTTATTGTTGTTTTTGGAGCGGAAGGGTACAGACCTAATGTGTTTGAACAAAGGCCTTTGTTTATTGGCATATTAGGATTATTCGTGGTTCCGTGGAAACCCAGCTTCAACTTTTCAAAAGAGGACCCAACAGTCGCCCCCATCTGGGTAACACTTTTTAATCTCCCTGCCCATTTATGGGCTGAAGCCATTTTGTCAAGGATTGGTGGATCCCTTGGGGAGTTGACGTGTATTTCTTCTAAAACCCAGGGTTAGAAGCAAATTGCTTATTTCAAAATTTGAGTGCAAATGGATGTAAGCAAACCTCTTCCTAGAAAAATATGGTTGAAGTCCAACTCTTAAGCTAAGTTCCAACCCTTTTACATTGTTAGGTGCTAACAATCTTAGGAAACAAAGGTATCAGAAAACTCCAAACCCTCAAAGGAAGTTGTAACCATAAAATCAGGAGGAAACTGTGGCCACAAATTAAGTGGAAACTGTGGCTGAGACTCAAAATGTGGAAATTGCTACTGTAACCGGGGTTGCTTAAATCCTTTTAAATTGTTAGGTGCAAACAACCTTAGGAAACAAAGGCACGAGAAAACTCCGAACTCTCAATGGAAGTTGTAACCACAAACTCAGGAGGAAATTGTGGCCGCAACTCAGGTGGAAACTGTGGCTGAGACTCACAATGTGAAAATTGCTACTGTTACCAGGATTGCTTAAATCCCTGTAACCAATAGAATTCTCGGGTTCTGCAGCACAACCAACAGGAGGTATTTCGGCAAGAATGAGCCCATCATGTGTTCTTAAAAGAAGCTCTGAGCTTCTCTATTTTCTACTTATATTAATTTGCTGTGTTTAGCCAGCTTTCTCTATAGTTCGGGCTACCTATACCAATCAGTTGCCTTTTGTCGCAGCCATCTTGTACTTCATAATTTTTTGCATATAATAAATACAGTGATGAGATCCAATTTTAAAAGCAATTATATTAAATTTCACAAAAAAACTAACTAGCAAAAAGAACAAGGACAGATCCACCTTTAAATATAACACAACACAACAGGAAACAAATGTACATAATGAGGAAAATAAGCCTTAAGAGCATAAACTTTTGATTTAGAGTGGAGAGAGAATATGATATCACTTCAAAACTTTTAGCAACTACTAAATATTCAAATATATAAACTTATAGACCACAGATATAAAAGATTCAACTACAACAAAACAAGAAACGGAAGGCAAGTGAGAAACCAAAAACATTAAAAACGTACTTTACGTCCAGGGCAAATAATACCACTTTAAAAATTGAGTGTGCAACCATAAAGTTGAAGCAAAAAAATAAAGCACCTAAAAGGCTTAAGAAATTCTTAAACACATGACAAACAACTGAGTCAAAACATCAACTCGCCAAACCATAAATCTAAATAACAATTCAAACTAACAAAAACAAGAAAGAAAAAGATATCCACAACAAGAATCAAATATTGCATATAAAAATTTAAAAAAGAACAATTGTCCACGATTCTGATCCTTAAATCATTTAAAACATTGAAAACGGATCGCATTTCAACAAAAACAATCTATTGTAAACAAAACATTAAAAAGTGGAAAAAAACAGTAGATTTATTCGAGCAGAAAATTCCATGCCACTTCAAAATATTTCACCAGTAGCTTTTATTTTTGCAGTTCAAACCCCAAAAGGCACAGAAATTCTATAACACAACAAATTGTTTTAATCAAAACATTAATTATCCACACTAATGTATATGGGCACAGCGAAATAAAAACATTCAAAAGGAGAGAACAAGGCACCTAAGGAACTGGGCCTCAAAACGCTCCAGACAGAGTATCTAGTTTTGCTTCAAAAAAATCAACATAATCTCTCAATTTTCCTGATTTGAACCCTATGAACCAATACGAAGAGAAACAAAACCAAGATCCATCCACAACAGAACAAGAAAGAACATAAAGCTACATGTAATTTACATCAACAAAACCTCACTTTTTCCTCGATTCAAACCCAAAAATATACAAACGAGTGGCTAGGCAAAGAAAAAGTATTCCCTTCTAGCACACTACCAAAGCAGCATCTGACTTGGCCATAACCTAAACAATCAACCTTGGCTTTTACCTAGCTAGAAAAAAACAAATGGCTAACCTCTCATTTTCCGATTTCAAAAACTAAATCTATAGATAATCGAACAAATAAAGGTGCATGAAAGTAACAGATCATCTAAAAACTTGGATATTTAAAAACAGACAAACAGATTTTGTGAACCCTATTGATCCAACCAAAATAATAAATAAAAAGTTAAGCATAAAACATACAGACCAAGCAGGGACAGTCAAAAGGCAAGGAAGAATCGCCCGGCCTAAAACAAACACGATAAAAGATTTTTAAAAAATTCAAGAAGAAAAATATTTAGCATTTGAAAACCCTGTTGAATAAAGCTGAGTACTTACCACAAATAACTAGGTGGGAATCGAATGCGGAACCTCCAAGATATGAAAAAACAGAGCAAACAACAACAAGCAAATGATGTGAAGTAAGCCACAAAAGAAGTCAATGGGGTCTTAGCTGATTGGTAAAGTCCGGGCGTTTACTAAGAGGAGGTCCAAGGTTCAACCCCCATTGGCATGCCCACTCGCAAGAGGAGACATTCTTGAATGCTGCCTGAGTAGTCCGACCAACGTCCCTGAGTGTGCACCAACTGTACGGAAACTTGAGCACCTGGTGGTCCCCTCCTTACGCCAGGTTAAAATTAACTGAAGCTGGTAGCAACTGTGCTAAAACTGTAATATGTAATGATTCCTCTAATATCAAAAAAAAAAAAAAAAACCCCCATGGCTGTCCTTTTGAACAGGTTGATTGACCAAAGCAATCACCTTTGGGAGGTGGGCTTCTAGAAGATCTGGCTGTGTGGGCATTACCTTTGAAAGTTGTGTTGCCTTTTTTCACATTTAAATGTAATTACGATTTTCTCAATATATACTATTATAAGAGAGTATATTATTACAAAAAGATCTTTTTTAATTAGTAGCAACTCTTCTGATTTGTTTGCATGTTTATCAAATATATATAAATTGTATAAGTCTTAAAAATATATATAAACTAAATGTGTAAGTCTTAAAAATGTATATAAATTATAAACTAAATGTATAAGTCTTAAAAATTATTAAATTGGTAAAACTATTTTAAATATGTTTTTATGGAAAATAACAAAATATATATCATTTTTGGCGTGTTAGTTGTTTTCTAATAGGATTTATATCAAAATCAATTTATTTTCTTTGTGGTACATGTTCTTGTGTCGAGCTCAAAAAAATATTTTTGGTAACCAAAGGTCTTCAAACTCCATTGTATGCCAAGATATCGCAATTTTTCAATTAACTTTTCCACAAAAGGCCTAAGGTGAGGGAGCAGCAGAAGAGGGAACACGATTTTCGAAATGTAGAAGTCGTCCGCAAATATTCCACCTACAAGTCTCGGTTGCCGTCGAAATAACCGAGAGTCTGAGCATTTGGTAAAAATAATTTTCTGCACAATCCAACAATGGTCGCTGCCATCGCTGCTTGCAATTCAAAGTCCTATTGGCATATCGTGTCTTATCTCAAGTTTGTAAATTGCAATGTAAGTTAATGTTCACTGGTCATTAAGATAAACTATCCAATATTTTTTAATATTTATATAGATATATGTTTATTTAGTGAACGAGCTTACCTATCAAACCCCAGAAATGACAGGGAATCGCTCCTTCTGTTGGGACAACCATCCCACACATCTAGACCATTCATCATCAATTTAATGCAATGTGGAAAAATATTTGTGTACATGGACCTTTTATGTTGCAGTTTTTATAAATAGTATTCATGCCCAGAAGTAACAAAAAATAGAGGAAATATAATATAATGAACCCCTACAGTCCATGTGCAATAATAATTTAAAATTTGAGTCACTTGAACTCGTATTAACTCTCTACATATAGGGTCCATGTTTATCCCATATTCAATATGAAATGAACAAGATTGTTATTATAATTAGTTCATGTTTGCTAGCATGTTCTCAACGAGTGTTAAAATAAGAGGCTTGAAACAAGGCACAGGCATACACCAAATTCGAGAAGGGACAAAACATTTTCCATACGCTATCGTTGTAAGTGCTTAGGTAGATTAGTATACAAAATGTGGAAGCATGCAACTTGAATCAGAACTATGCGACTAGACGCTTAACAAAAATGTGGCCTCGTGGATTGCAATGATTGCAGGATATGCACAAAATGGGACAACCAATGCAATTGATAGGTGTAAAGTTAGACTCCACAGCCTTTGCAAGCATCCTCCCAACCTCTTCCAAATTGGGAGATTTAGAATATGACATGGACATCCATCAAAGTATAATGGATTGTTATTTTTGTTAGATTTACTTGTAAGTGTCTTTGTAGGCATGTACGCAAAATGGGAGACCATACACAAGGCACCTGAACTATTCAAAAAAATGCACTTGTCAGTATGCATTTAAAATGCGGCAATGTGGCCAATGGCTACACAATGTTTGACAGAATGCTTGTACAAGATGTCGTTTCTTGGTCTGCAATAATTGCAAGGTGTGCTCAAATGGACATGGAGCTGAAGCCCAAATGCTCTTTTCACATATGCAACGGGCAGGGGTCAAATCCGATAAGTACATCTTTGCCACTGTGCTAGGTTTTTGCATCGTTCTAGAAGGATTAGAATTAGGAAAGCAAACCCACTCTTACAAGGGGACATGGCTACCAAGCAGAGGAGGCTAAAGGTGGTTGAGGATTGCAGATTGGAACAACCCAGTCAGAGCTATGAATGGTGGTTTCCTCAGACCTTTCCCCTTGAAATAAATGGCTTGCTTGCATTTACAACTAAGGGGCATGAATTTAGAGGCACAAACTCTATGAAGGACATCCATCAATGAATAATAGAAAGTGTTTTATGTCGGATGTTGTGGTTGTACAACATTGTTTGCTCCTCCCCATCATATTAACTAAAAACAATTTAAGATAGCATACATTTTACCGCAAATTACAACTTCAACAAACTTAACATCATTATCCTCTCCGGCGTAGTTTGCAACTCGTGTGCAATTGTTAGTTCGTCAGAGGCATCTTCTCTAGGACGCACCTTGTTGGGAAGTGTCTACTTCCTAGTTGCTCTTCCTTGAGATGCCTTTTCGGCACCCCTATTCCGTTGTCAACTGAGCATGCATGGCCATGGGGCCCTCCTTGCTACCCTTAGCGCCTTCCCGTCCCTTCATGTAGGATACGTGACCATGAGCGCCACCTGTACACTCTACAGTAGGTTGGTTGTGTGCTTGCGTCTTGTCAGCAGGCCCTGTCTGAGTGTTGGCACTTCAACATCCACCCTCTCCTCCCATTGCCATGCATTTGCACCCCACCATCAATGAGGCTGGTGGAACAGTGGCGCCTTTGTCCTTGCAATAACTGCTGCGAAAATCTGCATATCCCTAGAAATCACATGCCCATAATTCTATTCTTACCCTGCAACTTACACACACACTTTGCATTTTGACCAAATTTTACAACTACTTCCACTGCTTTGAATGCCAAATACACATCTTCAATAAATTTTTATTACTTTCATTTGCAAGCTTTATGATACATGGTTGCCTACTGACAATGGGTTACCAAATTGTGGGCACCTGTAAATGGTTTGTCAAAATATCTGACAGATACACAGCTTCATGGACTGCAATTATAGTAGCATATGCAACCAGTCGACATATTGATATGCATCTTGCTTAATTATAAATTATACTTTTTTATTAGTAATCAACCTTATGTCCCTTTCTTTCTTGAGGCATATATTCAAAATGGGTATTGTCTTGGTCTCTTTCTATCTTCTTAGAACAGTTCATGAATCCTCACCAAATGTGGTCATCTACCACCATAATATAGTACAATGCATGCCTTCCAATTACTAGTAGCATCTAATTTATCATGCAACTCAAAAGAAATTTATGTTATTTGTTACCTGGGTATTTATCCCAAAATACACACACACATATAAATATAATCTATACACACACATAGAAGCATCTCTATTAAATTTGTTTTTGGGCCTCTTCTCAATGTCCAGATTTGGCTACATTACTTAAGAAAAATATATCTCCATTAAGTGTTGTTCATTTTATGGAGCTTAAGTTTGATAGAATTGATTTAGTAGTTTTGTAGAGAAGAATTTATTTTAAGTTTTTATCTATCCGAACAAAAAAATAGTATCGCACACAAAGAAGAAGAGCACAAACTACATTGCAAAGAGCTTCCCCTTCACATACAACACATATAGGAGGTTCGAGGAGCACGGACTATGTTGTAAAGGGCTTCCTTTCACATACAACACATATAGGAGGTTCGAGCTATATAAAACACATAACTGTCACTTTCATGTTTTAGCTTGTAGGTCACGTTAGTGTTTACCAATTTAGTTTCCACCTCTATATATATGAGGTTCACTTCAATCTATAAAAATGGAAGCCATCTGTAATGCAATGAACTGCCGTTGAAATTAATATAGATATCACTTTTGGTTGAGTTCATGTGTGTCCATACAGTACCGTATTTGTTTGTGTTTTCACATAGCACACACCCTCCACAAGGATTGACAAATTCATTCCTTCAAATTGGAATCATAGCTTTGTCTTTATGAGTCTCAACCCACCTCACTCATGGCGGCCATGGGCAGGAGTACTCAACCCCAAATCCCCATTTCCAAAGGCGAACAATATGGCCACTGCTATATCAAAAAATATATGGCCATTGCTATATCAAAAATATGTGGTCCAAGCTTTTGTATAGGCACATTCATATCCTCTAATTTTCCTGGGACCAAAATGAAAAATGACCCGAAAAATATGCAGAGATCTCTATTTCCTAGTTAGACAAAGTTGCATGCAGTGATGAAGACGTAATACATTGATCCGAAATCATAAGCAAAATTGTCACATGCATCCATTATTTCACTTTAAACAATGATTTTACGGATTAAAATCAACAGAATGACTTTTTTGTATTTTTAATTAAAATTAATAGGCTGCAAGCACTGTGAAAATCAGAGAAAATAACTAGGAAAATTTGACAAGAGTTCAACACCATACGTGATAACGGAGCACTGACGGCCTATGTCTCCGGGTCCAATTCAAGGGACCGATCTATTAAAATCATATAAAATAACACTTACAATGAGTATTAAATGATTTCGATCTTCTCACTAGATTCCTCTTGCAAAATTAAGCCTAGTCTCCTTTGGCACTTTCGCCAAATTCTCCTCCTAGCTCGCTCAATAAGCCTCCTTAATAATAACACAGTCTTTGCCTCCTTCTGCTCTTTAATTACAAGGCGACCCCTTTTATAATGTTTCTAAACACCATGGCCTATCAGTGAGGCCTATCTCTTTTGGGCAGCCGACCATGGTTTGATCCTCCACTTACCTTGCTTTTTATAAAGTGGGATTCACATTGATTTGCCATTGTTTTAAAATGATACGCCTTTTGTAATGGAGTGCCCCCCATTGGCCCACGTGGACTGCTTCTTGGTGCACGGTTTGGTGGAGAGGTTGTTTATTTGTCCCACATACGTGGGAGTTCGAGTAGGAGAGGCCTTTTTAAAAGGCTAAGCCGACCAGCTTAACTCGTGGCTAAGGCCACATTTGGTATTTTGCCCCACCCTTCAATTGCATTGGCCACGTGGTGTTGGTGCTTTGTTGGTTTGGTCACCCAATGGTTTGGGCCGAGTCGTTGGAAACTTGGAGCCCGCCCGAGTTGGATATGCATGGATTTGTGTGGACTGCCACATATGTGGCCCGAGCGGTGAGAATTAGTATGTAATGCCACATATGTGGCTTGGCTAAACAATGTAGCACATAGCTCGCCAAGCTATGTGGAGAACTCACCCAATGCAAAATAGTAACTCGCCCTCCAATATAAATATGGAGCTCGCCAAGTTAGACCAATATGAAACCGAGTTGGCTCGGTATACATGGCATTATACGGCGGCAAAGGCACCCCTCCGTGAAAAGAATGCCTTTTGCCACCTTTTGCCACATGTCGTTGTCGTGTCGGTCAGTTGACCCTCCTTGAACTAAATGTCGACCAAACTTTCAACAGCCATAATTTTTGCATACGGGCTTTGTACTCGGCAAACAAGATATCGTCGGAAAGCTCCAATTTTCCTCTACGCAATGCAATTGCTGGAAACTGATTCTAAGGAGATTATAGATCGGTGTTTCTCAGCGAGGATCCCCTAGATCATACATAGACAAACATTCCACACGGTGGAGACAAGAGAAGGCCACATACCACTAAATTGATTATTTCACTATTTAAGGATCTCACACATATAAAACTGCTGAAAGTGTATTATGTAATAATGTTGGTTTCAATTTATAGATAGGAAGGTCGACGCATGATCATATTTATGGGTAATGATCCATGTATGTGGAAGGTTTCACCTTAAGACCCTAGAACCAATGTGATAATAATCATGTAATGGGCCATACGGATTAATGTTGAATTTTGTAATAATCATATGATAAATTTTAATAAGAATTTTCAAGGTTTATGATGATTGTGTAGGAATAAAATGACATCAGAGCTGGAGTTGAAGATAGTAAACTTTAGAGAAAAGAGATTAAAAACATACATTGAAATGGTGCATGATAAATGTCAATTTTGATGGTAATCATGTACTAATGAACAAAAATAAGTGTCAATTTACATAATTATTGTGTAGTAAGTAGGAAAGAAAAGTGCCACTTTTGATAATGATTGTGTAGTAATAGTGCAACTAAGGGCCTAAAGACAAACTTTTACTAATAAATTGACAATAAGAAAGTGAATATAGCTGATGTATCAAATATTCTGTAATAATCATGTAATGAAATGCCTAAGGATGATTTGATATGTATCATAGCATGAGTTTCAGAGATGAGACAATCAACACGTAAAAAATGTCATGTAACCAGGCGACCAAAGTTAAAGATGTAAAAATGATTATTTCATTTATATTATAACTTGTTAGGGCCTTGGAGCCTAAAAAAAAGGTGATGATGTGTGATAATTTCTTCATAAACATTATTTTAAATGTTAATATATGAAAGTTTTTGGTCAATGAGTTGTAATCACAAGATAATTGTCAGATGCCCCTTGTGATTTTGGGCCAATGTTCTTTTGAATTTTAGGTTTTGTTATATGTATTAACCTATTTAGTTATATCTTCTTTTGTTCAAGTAGCTTCTCATTTTATTTTTTAGTTTATATTACATTTGCTTGAAATGTAAGGCGCTTTCAACAGCCCCATTTACTGCAGATGCTTCCACATTTTGCATACATACCTATCGGGGCACTTGCAATGAAAACATCTCACAGAAGTTTGTTCTCCATAATGTATTGGTGGATGACCATACCGCTTTCAAAGCACCTATTTTGGCAAAGGCTTGGAGTATGTTAGAAAAGGTGAATTGATCCGATTGGACACCTGTTGGTATGTCCATACCCTGTTTCGAAGCTATAAGGTTGGCACAGGTTGGGAGTATGCTAGCAAACGAGAACTGGTCATAGTTGCATTTGGTGAAACCGTGTCAATGCTTCGTGAGGATGCCCATATCTTCTGTTAGCTGCAATTATGATATTCCATGCTAAAACAAACATGAATATTCTCGAAGGCAGGGCAGTGGGCCAAACTGGATTCCCAATACTCTAGATACATAAAAAGCGCTTACAGGAAAGAAGATAAAAACCTGAATGAAGGACGGAAGTCCCTGCTGTAGGGCACATGGTGATCATACGAGTGGTCCCGTTTGCAGAATCGGTATGGACATTTTATAGCTCACTCACTATGGATTAAATCATATCTAGAGCTCGGGGTTTATTTGCACAAACCATAAAGTATAAAACCGTCTCCAAATTCTGGAAGCTGTCAATTAATTCAGGGTTTTCAGTTATGAAACATGGAGGAAAATAAAATAACCTTCACTCACCAATTTCACAACCTTCCCAAACCGATTTAAATCAACAACAGGGTCCTAAATGCATACCCAGATGCAAATACAAAGTTGTGCATGCCAAAAACGAAAGGAAAAAAACAGAAACGTAAAGCTACCTCTTCTAACAGGGGCGGCAGATCTGCTATAGTAGATTTGATATCTGCTAGGGCACATGCAACTAAAACATCTAACGAAACCAGGTGGAAATCGAACGCGCAACCTCGAAATCTGAAGAAACAGAGCACACAGCAACAAGCAAATGATGTGAAGAAAACCACAAAAGATGATAGGTAGATGAAGAAAAATTTAATTCTTTTTATAGTTTTTTAATATTATATTAAAAATGTTATTATTTTTTATGGTGGGGCAGAAAAATGGAAGGCATAGGAGAATGAGAGAGTACACCACTGATTGGTTTGATGTTGTGTGTCTAGCTTACCACCAACTCCCAACCATAAAGGAATGAATGAAAGATTTTAATAATGTCCACGAGACCAAGCGGTCTATGGGACCAAGAGCAAGCAAGAAGACTATTTCGTGTCAACACAACCAACTAGCACAAGTGGCTGCCTTATTATTTTTGCTAAATTTATGGCCTCTTCTCGATTTTAAGTCTTTTGTTATGGATCTTGATTAGGAAACTTGTTGTTTTGTTTAACCTTGCCTCCTCAAACAAGTCGATCAGGTTGTCGACCTATAGGTTGTCTTTGTACTTTGGATACGAATGTCGCTGTACGTTGCACACTCCATGATGTAATGTCATTCTATCTCCACTACTCCCTCATCACAAAAAGAACAAGTTCTTGTTTCCCATGCCTCCTTAGGCATTGTCCACTGTCAGATTTCACATCTAAGATGGTGGGAGTTGGTCCTTAATTGTGCTATCAACATCTTCACTTTCCAATCAATTTTTGCCCCTATGTATGCCTTTTCTTCGTGGTCCCACGTGGGGTTAAATTCTTTGATGTAATATGCCTTCTTCCACCCTATTTGTTTTGTCCACATGATACCCGAATTTCTCTCTCACATACTTTTTAATTTCTTCCTTGGTGTTTGGACATGCTTGTATGTTGATGTCCCATTTACTCATCCATTTGTTGTTTTGTTTCATCCATGTGTTTTTCTTTTATTTAGCTCTCTGTCTATTACCATTTTGGTTTGTATTTGTAGTTGGTGCATGTTATGACGATTGAACTCATATGTGATGGTGGCCTCTCCTCCATGGATAGCATTCATTGGATTAAATATCTTGAACCGTCTATCTATAAATAAAAACTTCCATGGAATGATTTTCTTACAACTAAAATCGTTGAGATATAATATTTATAAGAGGAAATTTAGTGACTTGGATTAAACAATGAGCAAGTGTGAGCACTCAAATCTAAGGAGTATGTGAAAAGGTGTTTCATTTACCCATTAAATGAATTGTTGTTTCTATGTGGGTTCTAATCTTCATTTTTTTGGTATTTTACTCGAGTTACTTATAAGCATGGCCACAAATCCTACAATAACCATAAGTTCCATATTATTTATGCCTAATTTGACTAGTAGTCCTTATTGAGGTTAGTGACCATTTAATCGAATGTTTCAACCCGACGTTGATGGCACAAGTAGCATTCACTTCTATAAATGGCACATCTAAATGTCTTGCATATCTAGTTAATTATCACAAACATGGAGTAATTCAAAAATTTATTTGCACCTTGGCCCTCGCTTCTCCCTATAGACACAAAATCATGCACATATTACTATTTTGCTATACCGCCAAATATGTTGTTATATGCATGAATCTCGAGTAAGAAAAGTATTCACTGGTGACACATCCCCTAGTCCATCTACATGTTTTGGTTATTTTTATTATCTTTATCTCTCACATATGTCACTTCTACACCCACCTCGGTCAAAGTCACGGGGATCCTTGCCTATCGGCCTTCTCAAATTTTTCACAACTATCACAAGACACCAACGCCTAATCTAAACACTAAAGCACTCCAGCGCTCTTGTCCTCTTTGTTCTTGTTCACATTTTTTACATTTGTGGTCGGCCTTTTCAATTTTCTTACTCCTATCCCGAGGTCTTAGTCGGCATGTCATGTCACTAGTGTCGAAATTCAAATAAGAGATCCTTATATATACACAACATGCATACCATTATAAGGGCGAGCAATTCTTAAGGGCAAACATACATACATACCATCGAAGGGACTGCATTTTTGGGTTGATTACTCTGCATACACTGCATAGGAAGGGGAAGTTCTAAATTCCATCCCACAAATTTGCATTTTATCTAGTTTTAGCTCATTATCTTGGTGTCATTGGCGCGAGGACAACCTAAGGACACTATTTCACACACAAGCAACATAACTACATGAAGTATGGAATGTAGTGTAGAAGGCCAATATAAGTTCATCCTTCGGATGACCTCTCGAGGTCATCGACTTCACATATTGCATTTTGTATTCCAAATTGATGTGTTTGTGAGCTTGTGCATGTAGTTAGGGTTTTTGTTTTAGGTGCAGATGCCTCGGCAATCCAGTGTGACATACAAAGGGCGACCAAAAGTGAATAAGTGTGAAACTCAAGCAATACAAGAAAAAGTAGATTTTGAGCATTTGCATAGTCACCAGCGCCCAAGAGTGGTCTCTGGCACTTGTGTCCAACTCTGTCTGTGACTTCCATAATTTATATCGAGCATTTCCGACACTCGCCCACTGTTCATAAGTCATTCCAGCTCAAATATGCCCCCAGGATAAGAGAAAATCAGATAAGTGCCCTATCTCTCTTATTTTCTTGTCTGGTTACATCTTTAGAGTGTTTAGCATTTGTATTTTGTTGTATATTGCCATAGTTGTGACTCGAAATTAGATTTAATATTCAAATTTTATTAAATCATTTGGTGAACCCCTCTCTTAGAACTCTTTCCCTATGATCCACAAAACCCTCATGGCTAAAAATAGATCCTCCTCTCCTAGGAAAGTTATGCATCATGTTAGTGTGAATCTTATCCTTGATGATGTTGTTGAGGTTGAACTTAATGCTCTTTATCACAATGTTCGATTTGATGACAAAGTTCAATGACTGCTTATTGCTCACGAAAATAATATTCCTACTAGTTTTTGCAACTCTAGTGTGAGCATTGTTTCACCTGACCAAAACTTCACTTCATGCTCTCCTTGTTCTTTTATAGTCACCAAGGTTTCTCCACCTTCTTTTATTCTGTTACAACACATGATGATGCTCTTATCAATTATATGTTTGGTCTTGATTGTGCCACTGTAGATGCAAATAATGTTATTTCTAATGTTGAAAATGTACATGTGCATGATGATGTTTCTCATACTAGTCAAGATGAATGTAAAGTTGTATCTCATGTTTCTTCTACTTCTAAAAATATTTCCAATGATTGCAAAGATATATCTTATGATAGTTCTCCTCCTACTTCTATATATGTTGATGACTCTCTTGATGAAATACTTGCATGTGAAACTTTGTCTGATAGTGATGTTGATTATATTTTTGATCATGAACATGTTAGTGAGGATGTTACTTCTCTTAAGACTATTGAATGTGAATTTTCCACTCCACTTTCTTCTACTTCTAAGGTTGTTTCCAATGTCATTCGCGATAATTATACTCCCCTTATCACTTCCTTCGCTTTCTACTTCTACCATTTATGTCAATATTCCATGTTCCTCTCCTCCTCTTCCACCTCTTTCTTCGATGATATTCATGATGGTTCTACCATTCCTCTTGGTACAACTCCTCCGATTTCTTTGGCATCTCCATATAACATCCTCATCAAGTCTCCATCTTCCACTTCTTCTTCTCACATTCCCATGATCACTCACAATTGCAAACTTCAACCTCTTCTTGTGCCTCTGACTTCTTCTACGATTCCTTCACATGATATTTTATCACTCATGTATGTTGTTGGCCATTTTCAATCTCAAGTTCAATATACTACTCTCAAAAGCAAGGCCTACTATGCTTCGTTAGGAAATAAGGGATAAATATGCGGAATAATCCCTCACTTAATCACAAAAAGAGAAACTAATATGCGTAAATTATTACAGATCTCAAATAAAATCGTAATAAAATAACGTAACACAAAGAGACAAAGATTTAACGTGGTTCACTCAATTTGGGCTACGTCCACCAAGAATCACTTGCTCGAATTTTATTACAAGCCACCGTTCTCTTAATAAAATACCTAGATCCATTTGGGAGCTATGCTCAACAAACTCTACAGTAATTCACAAACCAATTCAAAGCACATCTCGCAATGTTTTTCATTATACCCTACCATATTCATAAAACCATATAAGTAGTAAATCTGCTTAGCAGCTTTTACAATACCATAGGTATCAAAACCATGGGCCAAAACCAATTTAAAACCTATGGGTCAAAAATCTCGCCCATATGAGAAGAGCACATTTATTGATATGTCGGGTGCATTTTTTCGAGGCCAAAAACAATTTACATGAAAAGTGTACAAGACTCTTAGTGTATAGTCTTCAACACTTTCACACATGAAAACAGCTCCACAACCTAACAATCTCCCACTGAGACTAGTTTTCCTCTCGAGCAAGCTTCTCAACCCTTCACTAGTTTCGTGAAGACCAACCAAAGCCGAACACGCCTTCGCTTTTTCCTTGTGACCACCTTGGTCATCATGTCTGCAGGATTCGACTAGGATGAATCTTCTCTAGCTTCAATTTCTCTTCCTCCAAAGTTGTTATGATGAAATGGTACCTTAACTATATATGCTTTGTCCTAGAGTGGAAAGTAGAGTTCTTAGCTAGGTGTATAGCACTCTGACTATCACTATGTAACTTTCCTTCCTCCTGCTTATGCCCCAACTCCTCAAGTAATTTTTGTAACCAAATCATTTCCTTTCTTGCCTCTCGTGGCAAAGCAACATACTCAACCTCTCGTGGTCGACAAAGCCACCAACTTCACCGTAGTTGTGAAATCCAAACTTACTATATTGCTCCACCACCACAAGTGTAAACATAACTGTTGTGCTCCTCCCGTTGTCTACATCTCCACCATATCTGAATCTACATAACCACACAAAGTAGTGTTTGATCCACTGTAGCACAAAATTGTCCCCATGGTCCCTCTCAAATACCGAAGGATCCACTTTACTACCTGTCAGTGATCTCTACCTGGATCACTCATAAATCTACTCACCACTCCCACTGCATGGGCAATATCAGGCCTAGTGCACACCATGGCATACATCAAACTGCCAACCGCTGATGAGTAAGGTACCTTAGACATCTAGTTTCTCTCCTGCTCTGTCTTAGGACACTATTCCTTTGATAACTTGAAATGGCTTGCCAAAGGAGTCCCAACCGGTTTAGCATCCTGCATATTAAACCTCTCCAAGACCTTCTTAATGTACTCTTCCTGAGATAAAGTCAGCTTTTGTTCCTTCCTATCCCGAGATATCCTCATACCAAGGATTTGTTTGGCTGCCCCCAAATCCTTCATAGATAAGGATTCACTTAGTCAATTTTGCTCTTGAGTACTTTTATTTTCTCGCATGTTTTTACTCGTAACCAATATGTCATCCACATACGACAAAGGATAATCTAACTGTCATCCTCAAATTTCTTCAGTATACACACAATGGTCGAATGACATCTAATATAACCTTACTCCATCATGAAGCTATCAAATTTCTTATACCATTTACGTGGAGCTTGTTTCAAGCCATACAAGCTCTTCTTCGTTTGCACACCATCTCCTATAAGGATATTACTTGTATAAATCGTAACATATACGGCGAGAATAATATGAGAGAACACCAAAATATAGATAAATGATGATAATATGCTCATATAATAGCTTTGCCACTTCGAGGGGCAACCTCCAATACCACTTCGAGGGGTAGCCTCCAAACCATACAATAACACTCTAATACTCAATACGATAATTAACTATAACCTTATAACCCCTATATATACCATTCTAACCTATGGCCAATACTGAGGCCGACCTCCTAAGCATAATAAATCATAAATGAATTATATAATAAGATAAGGGGATGTGTGCCACATGTCGGCATCTCCATCAATACATATACATCATAACATTATATCCCATGTGAACCCATACATATAACTAAGGGGATGTGTGCCACATGTCAAAGATCTCCATCAACCCATATACATTATAATATTATATCCCAAGGTACATAGCATTGCCTCCCTCTTTGACATGTTTCGTCCGAAACATAAGAAGAAGCCATATAATGAGTGTGCTTTAAATTATTGCACACTTGTCGCCAAGCTCAATCATCTAACCACCATGTGAAATCCTATCTTGTGTAGCAGCTTCATCATCAACATCTTCTTCTTCTTCTTCTGATGTTGCTTCTGCTTCTAATTCTTCTTCTTCTACTTCTTCTTCTTTTTCTTTTTCTTCTTCTTCTTTTGCTTCGTCTTCTTCTTCTTTTGTTGCCCATCTGTCCATGAAAACTTGTTTGAGTTCTCCTGCAAAACCAATTAGACTTTTCCTTTTCTAACTTAGAAAAGAAAATCTGTGTAGGGCCACTAATCCACAACTTGAATAACCAAATATCTGATGGTTTAGAGAATTTATCCCTAAATTTGTTCCACCATTCTCTAGCATCAATCCTGCCATCTCTAAAAAAAGCTACCATCCCCATGATCCACAAAACTAGGTTTTTAGAATTACGAAAATATTTTAGCAGATGGATAAAAACACAAAGAACAAACCCGGCTGAAATTTCAAGAGCTTTCCGAAAATATAAATTTTGCTAAAAATACCATAATTTGCTTCCCTGAAAAGTGAATTTATGAAAAACCTAAAACACCAATAACATCCGCAAAACATATCCAATGGAGCTGAATTTTTCAGATATTCTGACTTAGAGTGTTTCCAAATTATGATGCAAAAATTGGGAAAAAAATTGATACCATCTTCAAGATATACTCGAAACCAAAAATTAGGGTTTTTGCCCTAATTTTGGTCGAAATCACTGCTCTGATACCACTTATAAGGATATTACTTGTATAAATCAGAACATATACAATGAATAATATGAGAGAACACCAAAATATAGATAAATGATGACAATATGCTCATATAATAGCTTTACCACTTCGAGGGGCAACCTCCAATACCACTTCGAGGGGGTAACCTCCAAACCATACAATAACACTTCAATACTCAATACGATGATTAACTATAACCTTCTAACCCCTATATATACCATTCTAACCTATGGCCAATACAGTAGGTGACCTCCTAAGCATAATAAATCATAAATGAATGATATAATAAGATAAGGGGATGTGTGCCACATGTCAAGCATCTCCATCAACCCATATACATTATAATATTATATCCCAAGGTAAATAACATCTCCTCTTTACCTTTGACCTCGTAGCCCTCAAGTTGCTTTGCATATATAGTTCCTCCTCCAAATCACCATGGAGAAATGCGGTCTTTACATCAAGCTATTCTAAGTGCAAGTCTTCTGCTACAACTATTCCTATAATAGTTCTAATAGAAGTCATTTTTACTACAAGAGAAAAATCTCATCAAAATCTATACATTTTTTTCTCGTGCAAACCCCCTGACCACCAACTGGGCCTTGATCTTTTCTTGCCTCCTTCCTCTTTGACTCGAACACCCACTTGTTCGTAATGCTCTTTTCCTTCGGGTAGCTTTACCAAATCCCATGTCTAGTTCTCCATGAGAACCCGATACTCCTCATCCATGGCTTGCTCCCACTTCTTCCTAAAGATCTACCCGCATTGCTTCATCAAAGCTTTTTGGTTCTCCACTATCAATGAGTAATAAATAATAAAGAGAAAACGCGTTTAGGTTCTCTTCTTACCCTATAAGACCTCCTCAATATAGGAGTTTGGGGTTCCTGTTGAGGAGGTTCCTGAACTGATTCATGTGTCACTTTTCCATCTGGAAGATCCTCTACCGTTGCATATTCTTTCTTGGATTCTTCCTTGTTTTCCTACAACTACTGCTTATACATGACTTTCTCATTAAAGACCACATCCCTAGATTGAATGATTTTCTTGTCCTTAATACTCCAACATTTATATCCAAAGTCATCACCACCATAACTAATGAAAGTACATTTTTCTGACTTAGCCTCTAGCTTGGTCCTATCATCCTTGTCTATATGAACAAACACCTCACACCCAAAGACTCTAAGAAATGAATAATCAACTTTCTTACCATACCAAGCCTCCTCAGGTATGCCTCCATCCAAGGCACTTGAGGGTCCTCTGTTTATCAAGTACACAGCTGTGCTCACCGCTTCTGCCCAAAAAGAAAGAGGCAGTCCTGCATGTAACCTCATGCTCCTAGCACATTCCATTATTGTTCTGTTCATCCTTTCTGACACCCCATTCTGCTGCGGAGTTCCTGGAACCATCTTTTTCCTGTGGATTCCATTCTTAGAACAATAATCATCAAATTCATTACTGCAATACTCCCCTCCATTATCTGACCTGAGACATTTTATCTTAAGACATGTTTCATTCTCTACCAAGGCTTTCCATTTAACAAAAGTGTCAAATACATCATATTTGTTTCTAATACAATAAACCCAAACTTTCCTTATTGCATCATCAATAAAAGTAACATAATAACTTGAACCCCAAGAGATGATACCTGAGTCGGCCCCCACACATCAGAATGCACCAGCTCTAACTTATTCTCTTTCTTTATAGGTCCAACCTTGAGAAACCTTACTCGCTTTTGTTTCCCATATATGTAGTCCTCACAAAACTCCAAACCTATTTTTGTATATCCAGGAAAATCCTTCTTTATGATCTCTATGCCCTTATGGCTCATATGACCGAGCCTATAGTGCCACGATGTTGTATCTACTTCTAAAGCCACAAGATTACAAACATTAGTGCTATAAGTGGTTAAATACAAGGTTCCAACATTCTTACCTCTTGCCACCACAAGAGCACCCCGGTAACCTTCCAAGAGTCACCTATAAATATCACAGTACAACCATCACTTCCCAACTGCCCTACCGATATCAAATTTCGTCTTAATGTAGGCACATGTCTGACATCCTTCAATAGCCAAGTATTCCCATTTTGCATCTTAACTTGAACATAACCTTTTCCAACTATGCTACAAGGCTCATCATCACCAAGAAAAACATGCCCAAAATCTCCTTGAACATAATCAACAAAATAATGCCTATGTGGAGAAGCATGGAAAGAAGCCCCGAATCTAAAACCCAAGATTCAATAATATTGTGCAAAGAAAGAATCAAAGCATCCTGACATACATTACTCGTTGCCACATTTGCCTCCTTGTTTTCTTCTTGTTGTTTCTTCTTGTCCTGAAGCTCCCAACAAATCCTTCTTTACATGCCCAGACTTTCCACAGTGCCAACATACTATCTTGCTTTTGGATTTTGACCTTGCTCGATCCTTTGATTTTCCATGGCTTCCTCTATTCTTCTGTCTCCCTCTAGTTTCCACTTTCAAAGCATTCCCTGAAGTAGAAGATTCACCAGAGCTTTTTCTTCACATTTCCTTGCTTAGAATCACCCCTACAACATCCTCAAACTTCAACTTTGAGTTAGTTGGAACTAAGTTGCTTACCGCCATTACCAAGCTATTCCAACTCTCAGGTAAAGAGCACAGAACTAATAAAGCCCTAACTTCTTCATCAAATTCTATTGTAATCGAAGCTAGCATATTTACAACCGTATTAAAATCATTTAGATGATTTTCTACTAAACCATTCTCAGACATCTTCATATTAAACAACTTTTTCATTAAAAATATCTTATTAGAGGCAGAGGGTTTTTCATACAACTTCCCTAATGCATCTATCAGTTCTTTTGTAGTATTTTCCTTTGAAACATTAAATAATACCGAAGATGCAAGACACAACTGGATTGTCCCAAGTGCCTTCCTATCCAGCAAATCTCATTCCACATCTATCATGCTCGAGGGTTTGTTCACCTTCTCAAATAATGGAGTATAAAGATCCTTCTGATAAAGGTAATCTTCCATCTACATCTTCCAAAGACTCGAAATTACGCCCATTGAATTTATCAACCCTAAATCTTCCATCATCTCGCCATACTCACACTCAAGATAAAAATTTCCCTACGATTCAACACTTCAAAGAAACCAAACCTGCTCGATACCAATTGTTAGGAAATAAGGGATAAAATATGTGGAATAATCCCTCACAAAATCGCAACAATAGAAACTAATATGCAGAAATTATTACAGATCTCAAATAAAATTACAGAATAAAATAACGCAACACAAAGAGACAATATTTAACATGGTTCACCCAATTTGGGCTATGTCCACCAAGAATCACTTGCTCAAATTTTATTACAAGCCACCACTCTCTCAATACAATACCCAGATCCGTTTGGAGCTATGCTCAACAAACTCTACAGAATTCACAGCCGAATTCAAAGCACATCTGCAATGTTTTTCATTATACCCTACCATATGCATAAAACCATATAAGTAGGAAACTGCTTAAGCAGTTTTACAATACCGTGGGTATCAAAACCATGGGCCAAAACCAGCCCAAAAACCTATGGGTCAAAAATCTCGCCCATATGAGAAGAGCACATTTCTTGATATGTCGGGTGTGTTTTTTCGAGGCCAAAAAAACAATTTACATGAAAAGTGTACAGTACTCTTAGTGTACAGTCTTCGACACTTTCACACATGAAAACAGCTCCATAACCTAATAGCTTCCATTGATAATAACTCTCTTCATGGAAATCATATTCCCAAGAAAATTCATAATTCATCTTTTCCTAAGGATTTTATCATGCCTACCTTTTCATGTTTTAATGGTATTGACAATCCTTATTTGTATCTTAAGCATTATCGTTTAGCTATGACTTCTTATTCTAATGATCGATTATTACTAAAATCTTTTCGTCATAGTCTTGTTGATGATGATCTTCAATGGTATACTCATTTGCCTTATGGATCTATTAATACATATTGTGAAATGGAAGATGCTTTTCTTAGACACTTTTATACTTAACAATGGTCCTAGAGTTACACATGATCACTTACCTAGCTTACATCAAGGAAAGAAATAACCCATTATAGATTACATTTTATGTTTCAATTCTTGCATGCATCAGTTATTATTTCAACCTATTGATCTAGAAAAGCAATTTATCTTTTGTCGTGACCCGATTCTTGTATTGAAATAAAAATTACAATATGATACATGTAAATCGTTTATGCTTTTATGCTATAAAGTCATTGATCTAGAACATGATTTAATTTTTGCACTTGTTGTAGAACCCCATCTTATTCCTTTTATTGCCTCATCATCTTCTACTTTTTCTACTCTACCATCTATTAAACATCCTCCATGGTCTCCATCTCCTCCACCTCACTAGCAAGTTTCATCCCCTCCACCACATAAGTGTCCTCCATCTCCTCTACTATGTCGGTCTCCACCTAAGTATTCTCCATCTCCTACTCAAGAACCATTGAACTTTCCACATGTTAATAGGTCTCATTATGTTTTACGTGTTTTTCTTGATAAGCATCTAATTTGTTTTCCCTCTAATCAACATCATCCTCCTCGTCACTTACATCACTAGTGCAATCACCCTTATTACAATTTATGCCACATCAATAGCCACCACGACAATGATTGTTGTGCCCTTCATGACAAGTTACAACAATTAGAAGAAAAGGGTGTCATTTCCTTTGGCTCTCGCTCTCGTGAGTGGTCTCTTTCTCCCATTCCGCATAAGTGTGCTTCCACCGCTGTTCACTTGTCACCTCCACCAACTTCTAAGGTTGTCATTCATCCACCTCCTAAGATCATTATCCATCCATATCCTCCGTCTAGTTCATCCATTGCTACACCATCTAATCCACCTCACATTGCTATTATGACCCATTGGCTTCCTAAGTTTTCGGCATATGTGCTTCCCACCACTACATCTCCCATCATTGGCACCATTTCATATGACATTTAGTTTGGATCTTACACTCATGCTGTTACCACCTCACATGTTTCCACCATCCCTCGCAGGCCTCTTCATCTTTGGTAGGTTATTTCTATATGGTCACCTCATTACCCAATGACGCACTCGTGTTCTTAAGGTTCTTACACGATTGTTGAGGGAGTTGTTACAACAAGAACCTCGCTCATTCTTCACACTCGCTCTTCATGCTCTATCCTTCTAACATACATTTTCAAACCATTTCCCTATGACGCACTCTCTTGTTATATGGTTCATTTTTTACTACCGAGGGGTCTTATATAAATGAACCTCGTTTTCCTAAACACACACCGGGGCATCTCTATTCTTCCTCCCCCTTCTTCATCATACTCACACATAATTACCTACATCATTTTCATCCTACAACTAGCGAGGAATCAATCTTCTACTATTTCATATCATTTCATTCACATTGTTATTATTCATTACACACATCACATACATCTATTACTATTTATCACATATTCTCTGCTTCATGCTCATCCAAATACATAATCATATCATTACTTATCTATTTCTATCTAACATCATCATCCATTTATCAACATCATCATTTACACCATATCGATCACACAACAAAATCCAAATCACAATACAATTATCACATCATACATCAATGCACATCAACACAACACAATGATAACAACAATCCATATATATATATAGTCAAAAATCATAGCTACAAAAATACAATCGTTGGAGCTTTAAAACTAGATGCTTCACCACATAGTCATGTCGTTGGTGCGCCCTATATCTCTCCACGTGTGTCTACCTAATATAGCTACCCATGCTGATCGCTTCCACGAACCGGCCCTGTAGCTCCAATATTTCATAAATATATCATGAGCTAGGGCCCCTCCTCCTATGACTGTTTGACTCGCTTCTGTCTCTACACGAGCCTCATCACGCTCATTTAATAGTACAACATATGTGGTTTCCACTATCACCACTGGCTCAAACAAATGAGCATGTTTGCCGTAATCGTATCAATTTACTCTAACATCCCTCCTCCCACGAGCACATATGGCATCACATTTAACGTCAATGTGTGGATCAATGAATCAATGATCAAGGACCAATAAGCATCACCTATAACCATCCAATACCACATTAGTTATCACACACATTTACCAATATACAACAACCATGTAACAAATCAACAAATACCAACGAATAATACTTACGCTCAACTAATGCCATTGTTAGGCCATCTCCATTGGGGTAGATGCCTCTCCCTCTACTCCTTCAACCGGCGGTCCACCCATCGCATCTACGACAATCTGGAAATAATAGCACCCATCGATGTACTACCCACCACTCATTGTAGGTCTGGGTACGTCCTGCATCGTCCACCTTTGTTGGTTTTATGGCCACATCCATCTCATCTGGACTAGGATGTACTAGTTGTGATCCTGTCAGACTTGGCATTGCTCTGGGCCTCCTCGGTGTTCTAGTCACTCTCACCCATACATATGGCTTTGGGGGCACATCATAGGCCATCTCGAACTACCTTGACACGGGCTCGCTTCAAACAACTCGATCACTCCAGGAACCTAGCCCGCTAACCACATGGCATCTTGAATGCACCACAACTTGACTCCATCCTCTACCCAACCATCGTAGTCTCTATACGGCCTCCATATGATGGCCCCTAGTCCCATACGATCAAACATACATCTATAAGTAGTGATATCCAGCCTCCTGCTTTGGGTGCCTACCTATCTCACTGTGAATATATCAGGTCTCGCCCAATTAGCACATGGCCCACCGAGTGGCCACAATATAACAATGTGCTCATAGGCCCACACATGTAACAATGTGGTGGCTCCAAGTCCACCCCCATGGTCCTCCTACATGAATATGTATAGATCTCTGTATAAATGGGCCAACATACACCTCACCCATGTAAATCTTGGTCCCATGTTCCTCTATACATTGATAAATCTCATGCATCTTATACAAGATGCCCACTCCACCACCCTCTACTGCCACAAATGAAGCAATCACAACTGCAATAAAATTTTGCAACCATGGAACACCTAATCTCAATATGGCATCTAGACTAATATGGGTCTTTGTCTATACTCGTGTCCTTGTAAAGTATCACCTAGCTACTCTCATCTGCCTTTGAGCATCCACTACAACCATCACCTGGACTCCTCTCCCATAATTGGTAGTCACAATATATGATATACATCCTCTAGGGTCACTTTCATCTCCCCAATAGGTAACCAAAAAGTACATGTATTTCGCACACCACTGCTCACACAATACAGTCACCATAGGCATATTATGGGGTACCTCCCCAATCTCGCTATGTCTTTGCATGGCAGACGACACGGTCTAGTATTTCCCACTCAACATCAGATAATCCCAAAGTCAATAATGTGCTCAAATGCCAACCTCCACGGAACTCCCGTAAGTGTATATCTCTTTCGCACAAATGAAACACCAACAAAAATCTGCCATTAGTACCTCATACATATTAAAAAATAACTAATCGTAGTCGAAAAATTATTCAAAACACTAATATTTCACGTTGCACTATCAAAGCCATCTCCTAGGTCACCAACGCCTTAGGAGCAAGACGCAGGAGCCTAACAACAGGTCATTAGCACTGGAACTTGGTGTTGGCATCCCAAAGGACATCAACACCTTGGCCCCTTCTTGCCTGTCAAAAAGGTAAAAAATGTACAAAAATTCAAATTTTGCAAAAATTGACAAAACGAGAAAATTTCACTACATTTTTCAAAAATAACCATACTCACCAACTCCTTGGTCATTTCGTCGCCACTACCCTCTCACATTTGCGTCACTACCCTCTCAAAACTCCTCAAACTTGCTTCCTTAACTCGCAAAGATCTTCACACATTTCGTCGAGCTCCAAATCTCGGTGATCTCGATACAAATGAAATTTTATTCCTTTTACTATCACTATATATAGCAATTTTCAATTTTTCATTTACTATAGTTATTATTTGTACTTATTCTTCCAACTAATACATGACACATGGTTTAGTTAATATCTTGAGCTTCATTGATCCATTTTCTTCCCCATTTGCACCATTCAAACTTAGAATTTTTCATACCACAATATTGTCCACATTGCACAATATTATATTTAACTCTACCACATATACTACTCAAACATACACGTAATCCCGCCACATCTTCTATACTGAATCTTGTTCACTATTACACCGTTTTACCTCTAATTTCGGCTCAGCACTCGTTATGTCCACCCCTCACCCTTTCACCGAAAGGGGGCATACAATCAGGATCACCCTATGATCCCTCTCAGGCTACTATACGATCATTCGATACTCCTAATACATCATTATCGAAAAAATTTCTTTCACACCATTCAAGCAAAGGAACAAATCGATCTATTCAAATATTTTCTATCTATTCCCCCTAATGACCTAATCTGGGGGCAAAAACAAAAACCTCTTCATGAGTAATCTATCACATACATCTAATCTCAAAGCAATCTTTTACTATTCAAATCAAATCAATCAATTGATACGACATAACATACTTTACTATCTCTCCCAAATGACCTAACTTGGGAGCTACATCATTTTACTATATTTCCTAGATGACCTAACATGGGAATCACTTTACATTTTATATTGCTTCTAGATGACCTAACATGGAAGCCATCTAGTATTATACAAATCGGACACACTGTGGGAGTGGGGGAAATGAGATGTCATTTCCTTTCTTATACTACTCTTATATGGGTTATTCAACATGGAACTAAATGTGGTATTTACCCGTCTCGTAATGGTTGGCCCTTTTAAGGATGTAGTTATGAATGGAGAGTAAAACTAGACCTCTCTCCCCAACACTCTTCCTCTAGTGGCAGGACACCCAAATCCTCCCTTGATCGAAATTTTACAAAATCGGGTTGGGAATTGATCACTCCCTACCCCTTCAAATCTCCATCGACAACAATTCAAAATCTCCAAATTATCCAAATCAAATCATAAATTTCTCCAAGTTCTCCTTACAATAGTTCACTATCTCTATTTATGCCACATGGATCAACACGTTGATCCATGGTTCGCAACGCTATATGTTCTTATATTTCGTGCGTATTTCTCAACATGACTTCTTCGGACTTCTCATAGGGATGTTCCTTACTTCCTTTGCACTACATGAATTTCATTCAAATAACATGAAGGGGGAAAATGCGGACAAAAATCACACACATATCACTATTTTACTATACCACGAAGTATGTTATTATATACTTAAATCTTGAGTAAGAAAAGTATTCACTGGTAACACGTCCCCTAGTCCATCCACTTGCTTTAGTTATTTATATTGTCTTTATCTCTCACATATGTCACTTTTGTACCTAGTTTTGATCGGATCACGGGATCCCATGTCCGTAAGTCTTCTCACATTCATCATCGGCTATCCTAGGACACCAATGCCTAGTCCGGACATTAGCGCTCATGTCCACCTTGGGCACTCTTTTCCTCTTTGTTCTTGTTCACATTTTTGACATTTGTGGTTGGCCTTTTCAGTTTTCTTACTCTTATCCCGAGGTCCTAGTTGGCATGTCGTGTCACTAGTGTCAAAATTCAAATAAGATATCCCTATATATACATAACATACATACCATTATAAGGGTGGGTAATTCTAAAGGGCAATCATATCTACATACTATAAAAAGAACTACATTTTTGGGCTGATTGTTTTGCATACACTACATAAGAAGGGGAAGTTATGAATTCCATCCCACACATTTGCATTTTATCTAGCTTTATCCTCGTTATCTTGGCGTCAGTGGCGTGAGGGCAACCTAAGGACACTATTTCACAGACAAGTAAACAAAACTACATGGAGTCTGGAATTTATTGTAGTGCTCGATCATAAGTTCATCCGTCGAATGACCGTCGAGGTTAGTCCGACTTCACATATTGCATTTTTAATTCCAATTTGATGTGTTTTTGAGCTTGTGTAGGTAGTTAGGGTTTGTGTTGCAGTTACAGTGCCTTCGCGATCAAGGTGCGACATATAGGTGACCAAAAGTGAATAAGTGCAAAACCTTAGCGACACATGAAAAAGTAGATTCTGAGCATTTACACAATCACCAGTGCCCACGAGTGGTCTCTAGACCCTCACCCTATCCCGTGTGTCCATGTTTAGCTTTGTCCGCAGCCTTCTAGAATTTATATTAAGCACTTTCGACACTCTACCCAAATTGCTCATCGGTTGTTCTAGTTCGATATGCTCCAGACAAGAAAAAACTAAATAAGTGCCATATATCTTGTATTTTCTTACAAGGTTACATCTTTAGGGTGTTTAGAATTTGTATTTTGTTGGATATTTCCATAGTAGTGACACTAAATTTAGATTTAATATTCATCTTCTATTAAATCACTCCCTCAAACTCATACCTTACACGCGTAAGATCTTTTGCATAACATTGTTAGAGCTTTCAATTTAGCAACTAGTAAAGTCGTCAATATCTCCCCTTCATCATCCACCACTTTTCCTTTCCCTAAAGAATAAGAAGATCATTCAACACAAATGGAGACAAGAACATATATTTGAGACAATTTTTGATGTAAAGATTGTGCTTTTTGGTGCTCTTTCCTATCACTCGGGTCACTTTATAGTCAGTATGTTCTTGATTACACTCCAAATGAATAAATAAGGGGTTTGGTGTGGATTAATTTCTTATTTATTTAAAGGTGTAAGGGTGGTAAAATTTGCATATTGATCTAGACAACAATCTAGGAAGCAATTCTAGTGGGGCAACTTCCAAGAGTCATAACTTTTGCACCCTAGCTCCGATTAACTCCGTTCAAAATGTGATAGAAAGCTTGGAATGCGTAGAATATTGTGAAGGTGTGTGGAATTTTTTTGGAAAATTTTGAATCCCAATATCTTCTTCGAAAGGCCTCAAAATGTAATTTTTGTAGTGTTGTCTAAAAATAGTAATTTCACAAAAAAATTACATATGTAATTCATGAAATGTGAACCACCTTATCTCCTGAGAATGGTGACCTTCCACATTCTTATATATATCTCTCCATATTTATATAGTTGGATATATGAGTATATGTAATCTGAAAGGGAAGGACACACATCTCTTTGCAAAGATAACTATTGTAATATCAATCTTCCGAACAAAGTATACATCTCTTTTCAAAGACAACTTTCTTGTTTACATATGACACAATTGTTACTCGTCCTTTAATCCCAAAACCCCTATGTTTTGGTATATTTTGATTAATTAATAAACATTAATGCACACACTAAAATATAACTCCCAAAGTAATTTATAGATATAATGATAGAAATAATTGCTTAAGACATGAGAGGGAAGTGTACTTAGTTGATTACAGTGAAGCAGAGGTGTGATCTAAGAGTGAAGAGTGATTAAGAAGACTAGAAATGACCTAAAGGTGCTTCATCTTTAGAACTGTGACTACCAATTGAGCTAGTATAAATCGACAACATGTCCTAGAGTGCAAGATGTTTAGTCCCCAACCGTATCTTATTTCAAATAGGGATATGTTGGTGCTTTCTAATTTTTGATGGTCATCGGTGGTTAGAAATGTAATTTTTATTTTTATTAGGGTTTTCAATGTACAACACCTCCTATAGTGACTGTAATATATGAAAACCCTAAATCCCTACGCTAGTACTTTATAAACACAATTAGATTACAACGTGAGGTAAATTTATGTGTGATGGAGTTGGACAAACCCGATGGTCAATCCATATTGATTTATTCTAAGTGCTACACTACATACTCTCAAAGGTAGGAGCAAAATTGTGGTAGTTCTCCTAGTACACGTGGAGTTATATGCACAAATCTAAGTCAACCATCATATCTTGACCTTATGTATCTTGGCACAAAGATAGTGGTCATAACTATAGATAAAGTAGAATGTACCCTTCGTGATTGTGATATAATGTGATGTTTTTGCGAATTCTATATTGATTTCCTCAACCCTTAGAAAATTTTACAATGTTTTCTATTAGTTTACCCTTGTTACATGACTTAGTTTGACGTAGGAGGTTTATAAAATAAGAGGCATGTCTCTTGAACCTAGTTTAGCTAGTTCATACTTGTGTATGGGTTGTCCTACATTGTGTTGATGTTTTGGAGGTATTTATGTGATCCTAAAGTGTTTTGGGATTTTTTTCAATGAGTTTCAAAATTGAAAAGATTTTAATAAAAAAGTAAATATTTAGAATGTTAGATTCCAAGTTGGTATGACGGGTTTTACTATACAAGAATTCAATAAATTACATAATTATAAGGAAATATAAAAAGTAAATATAATGTACACATACACAAGATTTGAGTGGGGAAAACTTGTAAATAGGTTAAGAACCCCACTATAAATGCACTTCCAAGTGTATTAATCAATAATGAGCGGAACAATTGCTTGCACAACCCAACAAAAAGTCTTCCTTCCACTTCTTCACAACAACATCAATAATCAATACACAACAAAAATTGGCTCAAATTTTAATCTCGAATAGGAGATCACCCTATTAAAAGGGTGGATGATTTGGTTGCGACCTTCGATTAAACCGTTTCACTCTCAACAAAAATTAATTAAATTACTCATATACAATTTATAATATAAGTTATATATTAAGTTTATAAAACTTAGTTGTGGAGTCATTTTTAATGTGGTGACCATGGGAATGTATCCCTTTACAATATTATTTCTCTAACACTCCCCCTTAATGTTTAGTGGGGATACATGCTAAAGCCACCTTTTTTATACAAAAGGAATTACAATCCTTAAACCATATAAGATGATTTTAGGTTAACATGTATAAATGGATAATCGGACAAAAATGGCAAAGCAAACAAAATAGATAACTAAAAAGTGCAACCAAAAAATGTTGGCCTATAAATGGGAATAGTAATGATGTGGTAATATTTTGGTGGCTTGAAAAATAGAAAGGTATGGATATTTCCAACCTAGGCTTCTCCATAGAGGATGCCTTGAATGTAAACACATTTAGAATATATTTTAGGTTTGTAGTTGTAATTATAGTGCAACATATTTATTAGTTAGGTAGTTAGAGTTAAAGGTGGGTGATACTAACAAGCACATGTAGTGATGAAATGGAGACATTGATAGGGAGGTGTTGAAAAAGTTAAAGTTAAAGGATTGAAGATGGAAAATTGTAATAAGAAGGGGGTCGAGGGAGGAAAATTTATAAGGTGGGGAATCAATTGGAGGGAACATAGGTGGTCCTCTTTTTTCTTCAGAGACAAGTGATGTGGAAAAATATGATTTTGCGAGATTCTTAAAAGAGAAAGAGGGTGTGATGCATAGACCTTCAAAGCACCATAATTTGGAGATAGGTATAAAAGTAAGCCCCTATCGTTCAACACTTGTAATGTGAAAACTTGTTGTATGTGATGTCATCCCTTTGTGTTTTGTGGATAGTTAGATTACATATCATGTTGAGGGAAATTGCTTATGCTTTCCTCGGGAAATTGTAGAAATAAGGACATGTCGAGGGGTCTTGGAATTCCATGTTAGATTGGTGCGATTATTGTATTTGATAATCAAACAACATGACAAGGCAAGTGGTTTTGCTACAACTTAATATACAATATATTTAATTCAAGTGAGGTAAACAAAATACTCAAGCATTACTAACATTGTCTATTTTAATACAATTATTGTTAAGTATTAAAAATATCTTAATATCCAATAACCTAAAAATCGTTATTTGTTAGGGGATTTGTAACTTTTTGAGATTATTGCAATTGAAAGGAACGATAACCAGATCATACCAAGCCAAGAACATAGATACTAATCAAACACCACGATCTATAAGATGAAAGCAATTCGCCAGAATAACTTTACATAAAACCTTTGCAAACAAATGAGCAACAATATCATATATTATTATGGAACTCAATGCAATACATTGAGAATGTGCCTTGCTTCAATAGGCAAGAAATAATAATCTAAGAACCAGTCAAGGTCGTAGATCAAGCCATAAATCAAGGAAATAACTAGTCATCAAAGAACTAGTCAAGACCATAGATTTAGGAGAGAACTAGACATCAAGGATCTAGTCAATACCATAGATCAAGGAAAGAATTAGTCAATACCATAGATCAAGGAAATAACTATACCTAACAACTAGATAATATCTCCTAATATCTAAATAAGATAAAAAATATCCACACACATAAGTGGGTGAGGATAAATACAATAAAGGTAAATAAAGTACCTAGGTGAACATGAGCTAAGGTAAATACCTACTCTAACACCCCCCCTCAAGTGAAGCTAGGGGCCAAAATAGAAGTGGCATGTCCACGGTATGATTTCCAAAGAACTAGCCTCGATGAGGTACTCAGTACAATAAGCGGGAAAAAAGGGACACCGCAAGGTACCCAAAACCAGTAACAACAAAGTAAAGAGAGTAAAGATCCACTCCAAGGCATCCCAAGAAGCTCGGCTCAAAAAACTCATAATGTTGAAGAAGTTTGGTGTGCACTGTGGTCTAAATCCATTGCTCGATCACAAAACTCAAAAACAACTGACACTGGGCTCCACCAGAATAGCTCCATACAAGGAGACTATCAACAAAGTGATGTCGAAAGTGCAAAAATACCAAACATAATTCGATCAACTGCTTCAAATAGGTGTGCCACGATCCAAGAACAATAACCAAAGCAACAAGGCAAGGACACAAACTCCAGAGTGTCACGATCCAAGAAAAGCCAAGGTAATAAGGCAAGGACACGAAACCCAAAGAAGGGATCAACACCACACCCTCCCATACTGTTGAATGGGTGGAGTGATGCTACAAATCTGTATGAGTTTCCCAAAATCAACTACTCGAACACTGACAAAATAACACTGGACTTCACTAGAATAGATCCCCCACAAGAGATACTGTCAACATGCCAAAAGTGTCAAAAATATAGATACAAAATCTCTCAACAAACAAGAGAGATACACTACACCTGCTAAAGAAAAATGCTCAAAACAAGAAGCATCAGAATGCAGAAGGTATAGAAAGTGGAGCAAGAGGCCAAATGGTGGAGGATCCACACACTGTAGAGTCCTCTCAATGAATGCCTATGTCGCGCCACAAGTGATCGGGATATCCACCCCAAATCAACACAGATGGATGAAGAAGATGCCTGCATATGACTTGGTGCAAAATGCACAATGAATGCATGTAAAATAACATTAGAATGTGTGTCGGAGTTGATCATGTATGACAGCTGAAATCTCAGGTTTCTCAAGCCTGAGTGAAGGTGCAGAACTCATGTGTTGCTCATGATCCTAAAAAAGAGTCGAGCGAACAAAAAAATGAGCTCTGTTAATGTGTGATCCCAATGAAGTATCTGCTCGAAAACCAATGTCAAGACGAGAATTCCACTTAACACGTCGAATCAAGGAAACAATACCGTGAATGTCTCGAAAATGACTCATTAGTGAGACCCATAGAACGGAGCATGCGAGAACTAAATGCAAAGTGGCATGCTTCTTAAAAAGCCATATAGCTAAGCAGAAGTAGGATACACAACATGTGGTACTGTAATAGGCACATATGTGGAAGAGCATGCAATAACAAGCTTCATAGGTGTATGAGTATCAAGAGCAGGAACAAACTCAAAGATTGACAGATCGATGTTAGTGGGATTAGGAGCAATAGCTGCAAGTGGACTAGAAGCATGGATGTGGTTGTCCATAATACGATGGTGATGATGTAGGCTAGCAAGTTTGTTCTGCATGAAGTGTATTATGTATCCTTATTGTGAATGAGTGATTGTAGAAGAGAATTTTGTTTCTTGAGCGATCTATTTTCTTCCAAAATTTTATAATATCCTCTTGAAGTCCACATACTTCAGAGAAAAGCATATCATTCTCATAATCCATGATAGGTATAAACTGTAACTCCCAAAAATTTAGGACGTCGGGCTCAGCCGAAATTGCATCCACAATTGATTACAACACTCCTCCATATTTGACACTTCATAATTATAGTGAAAATGTCAAAATAAATAACTCCAATGGAAAGGGCACGAAAAACAAGCACTTTTGCAAAAAACGGCACTCAAAACCGAGTTATCGATCAAAAGATACAAGCTTTTTAATATTTTGCTTTGTTATTTATTTTAGTTGCCACTAAAACAAAATAAATTGTTGTTGCCTTCACCACACAAATAAAATTAAAAGGGGGTGAAGTTAAGCACCTACTAGTAGGAATCACAATGTTTAAGTCCTCATATGACCATTCCATATGACCAAGGGCTAAGGATTTTAATGGGTGTTCAATTGCAACAGAAAATTGCCCGACTACCTCCAGAAATGGTCAAGTTTACAATCGATCTTAGGGTTTTCCCGCCTTCTCGGATCCAATGGAAGCCTCCATTTTGCATAAAAATGCATGTAGCAACAAAATACGACCAAATCCTAAATATATGAATATACAATGAATTTATTTACAAAATAAAACTTACAGACGGATGTCAACAACAATCTCCAGCTCTGATACCATGAAAGGAACGATAACCAGATCATACCAAGCCAAGAACACAGATGCTAATCAAACACCATGATCTATAAGATGAAAGCAATTCGCCAGAATAACTTTACATAAAACCTTTGCAAACAAATGGGCAACAATATCATATATTATTATGGAACTCAATGCAATACATTGAGAATGTGCCTTGCTTAAATAGGAAAGGAATAACAATCTAAGAACCAATCAAGGTCGTAGATCAAGCCATAAATCAAGGAAATAACTAGTCATCAAAGAACTATTCAAGACCATAGATTTAGGAGAGAACTAGACATCAAGGATCTAGTCAATACCATAGATCAAGGAAAGAACTATACCTAACAACTAGATAATATCTCCTAATATCTAAATAAGATAAAAGAAATATCCACACACATAAGTGGGTGAGGATAAATACAATAAAGGTAAATAAAGTACCTAGGTGAACATGAGCTAAGGTAAATACCTACTCTAACAACAATCACATTATTATATGATTTAATAACATTAGTGATGTGTATACAAAATTTTTCAATTTACTAATTGTTGTTGCTTACAAACACCATTGGTATAATAGCTTCATCATAACATTGTCCTTGGGGATATTATCGGGAGTAGGGAGTAACAAGGAATTATTGCGTGAATTCTTTGGGTTGGTCAAAATTGGTTCTTATGAGAGAGATTTGATGTGTAGTCCAATTATATCATATATTTCATGCATTATCATATTGTTTGTAGCAATCTCTTGCATCCCCTTGTAGTTGGCTTTTAAAGTCTCCTTGCGATATTGTTTTTTTGTATTCTTAAGATCACTCTCACATCTAATTTAAGTAGGGACACCCTTACATTGTTATCCTCTTTAGCACTCTAGACTCTCTTCTTGTTAGTTTGACATGTTTTCTTGGTTTTCCCATGCTAGTATTCCTCTCCCAATCAACATCGATTGTGGTGGATGTTGTCTTCTAAGTAGAATTTCCTTGTCGACAACATCAACCATGGTTAATGCCATTGGGTTAGTATTTTCATAGCTAATGACATTGATATTTTCAACTAGCACAAAATATTAATGCATTCATTAGGTTTCTTAAACTAGTGTTTGCAAGAAAATTTGTCGGGGGACAAATTTGTGGGTTTCTTGCCAATGCTCTAGGAATCTAAGTCCCTCTACTTAAATGGTGCAACTTATGTATACACATGCACAAGTAAGGTGATTTTTATCCGAGTTAGCCTTGCGGTCGGGGATCCAACAGGGCACTCCACTGCGGCCTGCGGCAAAATCTTGTGGATACTTGCAAGAGAGGAATTTGCTAGGAGAGCGGGAAAGGGAGTGAGAATGTTAGATAAGAGGACTAATGTTGTAAGTAGAAAATCAGAGTCTTGCATACATCAGTTAGAATTTTCATCACATGCATTAAAATTAAGAAGAAACAACTCTGCAAATAACAACAAGACTCGATTAGAATTTATGAGCACAAAGTATCAATAAATTCCTCAGTCAAAAGAGGGCAGAAACTCCTTCTTTGTATTGATGCTTAAACAAAATTTGTACATAGTATGAGAATAGAGGAAATTTGAGAATGGGGGAATGGAAGAATTTTCTATCTCTTTGATTTTTCACAAGGATCTCTCTCTCATGAATTCACAAAAACAACTAAGAAGAACCTCAAATGAGGAGTGCATTACAATTTATAGAAGAACAACTCTTCATCTTCCGGTGATTCTTCATATGCCTTAATTTTGACTTTAGGTTATTCATATTCCTATCAAATATTAAGTCCCTTTTATAAAAACAAGGTGACTTAAATGTTACATCATGTTTCTAAAGTCACTTAAAGACATATCAAAAAGTGCAAACCCCAACGTGAAATTAGAACATTGAAGAGAGAGAAACGTTGGGAGGGAAGAAGATAAGAGAGAGAGAGAGGAGAGGGAGAAGAAGAAAGAGAAAGAATCATGCAGAAGAATGAGGTGCTCTATTAGACTTGATCTCGCTCCCTGACTGGTATCCATTTTGCGTTGTTGAGAAGATCTCCTTTTCTCCAAATTCCTTACTGAAATGAGCCGTTGCAGGTTCCACTTTGTCAGTGTGAGGAATACACACACAACTTAAAGTCTTTTTCCACCCGTTAGATACACCGTTGATATCTTTACACTTCCCAAACCATGATGGATGTTTCTCTGCCTGCAATGAGTGTAATGACGGCTCGGATCTCTGAGAGAAACTCCAGTGTATCCTTATTGAAGGATAACAAATTGCTCGCATATTTTTAACATATTCCTCAAATGGCCTAATCAAATCATCAGAATTGTGTCTTCTCCCATTGCATGCACTCCAAGTTTTTGAATTTGGTAATTGATACTATCATGTAACTTGTATGCTTGTTCCTCTTTATCATCCAACTCAAAAATGGCTCGGTTGATTGCTTCAAACCTGATTTCCAAGGCCCTTTCCCACATGCATGACAAGTCTTCAGAAGGGGTTCTAAAACTTTCTTATTAATCAAATCCTAAGAACAAGTGTTGCTCATTTCACTCACCACTTGACCCAGAGGGTCCCAAGTAATCCCTTTCTTTCTCGAAATCTTTTCTAAGCACCCACATCCTATTTGTAGTTGCACACATGTAGGCAAAGATTTTGACTGCCTCCTACAACACTAAATTTCCCTTTTAGAAATTACATCGATCCATTCGTTATTAGCTCATCCATACATCATGAGCTCATGCGTCCTCTTGATAGATTATGGATTAAAGTTGTTGATGGGTGTAACTTCTTCGATGGGAATTATTGTGGCATTTGGATCCACCAGGTGTTGCACATAGGATGAAAGAGTTTGCACTTGTTCTTTTAGCTCATAAATCTTCTTCTTATATTCTTTGTTCCTTGCCACCAAGAAAAGGTAAGACTGCTGATATATATAAATCCCCTTCATGAGTATCCAACCCTAGTTGGATTGTGCTCATTTCATAATTAGTCGGTGTCATTTCGTCCACTGAATTGATCACCTTTGGTCAGGCTACTTCAATATACTAATTACATGTTTCTCTATTGCAGAATTGTGAGGCCATGTGCGCGAGCTTCCTTTTCCTTCCCTTAGCCAATGAGGTAATTAATAATAAGTCAGGGGATGCCACTTGTTGAACAATGCAAGTATCAGGTGTTATCATTTCCTACATCCATGTGAACATTTCATCGGACTCATGATCTACGACATGTGCATCAATCGTTCAATTTTTGGAAGAGGAGGCATATCTTTGATTGGAGAGGCATTAGTGTCAACAAGAGGTGAGACCTCATGTGGTGGTTCAAAGAATGGGTCTTGAATTACGTGTTCTTCCTCCACTTGTGTTTCTGCCATTGGATCTTCTTCTTGCATTCCCGCAACCTGTGTCTTCCCTTGCATTATCGCAACTAAGCCCTCTTCTGTCTTGCCTATCTTTAGTGACTTTTCATGAGAAGAAATCTCTAATTCTACATATTTTTGTTTTGAACTTGCTTCTGATTGTCTTGAACTTGAAGAAACTTCCACGACTTTCAATGATGATTGTCGAGAAGCTTATTTCTAACTTGTGGGGGTACCTTGTGATTGGATGATCATGGCTCTCTTTCTTTGGAACCAATCCCTTGTTCTTTTGACCACTTTCTTAGTTTGTTCCTTTATATCCCCTGACTCATGAACGTGCCAATTGACTTGAGGCAATGGGGAAACCTTGATTGTTGTATACTTAGGATCATACATTTTTGTCCCATCATCTTGCAAAATATCTTCATACCAAGAGAACTGAAATTTCTTCATCTCATCAACTATCATCCTCATATGATCCTTCTCCCATACTTCAAATTCATCAACACAATTGGCCCAATATTCTTTGACTTGCAAATCATGGCGCAAGTCTAGGATATGGAAAGAGTCATGATCATCTCGGATGTCAAAATTGGGTCTGATAGTGTAGGAATGTAGAGTCAAATGCACAAAGGTAGCCTCCAAATGAGATACATCATTCACATTCTTACATGTGAACACCCCAAGAGAGTTGTGAAATGAAATGAGCTTTGTTTTCATGCTTTTGAGTCTGTTGTTTACCTGTATGAACTGCATGCAAAGCTCAAATAGTACAATTTGGTCACTAAGGTACTTGGGCAACCTTAGGGGAGCTTGTCAAAGCCGGAGACTCGCAAATAAGAGAAAGTCAAGAACTATATGAAACAGGAGCCATATTTTTTTATTAAGGATGTTGCTTATGGTGAAATCCTTGCCTCTAAATCACCCTCCAAAGTTTGGACCACATACATTGTGAATGCATCATTCATGTGGGTGAAGTGTCTGTGACTTTCTTCCATTACTAACTGTAGGAGTTTCTCGAATGCGGGCACTTTGGTAGCAATGTTTTGTGTGAGAGATAATCCCTTGAATGATCTTGAGATGACAAACAAATAGACCAAGAAGTCATGTGTAAATTCTTTTGTTATGGGCACAAGCGATTAGAGATGTAAATTGTCATTGATTATTTGCCCCCAATCAATTCATTGCTTTCCTTTATTCTATCACAAGATGAAAAGGGACACCCAAATTTGGAATTCCCGTGTTTGCTTCTCCCATCACTTTGTTGAGGAGAGCTATTGTGTCTGTATAGCCTTCAAAAACTCACTTATCAAAAGTGTTTTTGGCATCCTTGAGGGATTTCTCCCTGTCTTCATCCATGATCCTAGTGTAATCCCTTGCACATATGCATCCATATTTTCCCACTCGTGCACAACCTTTTCCTTCATGATGATGACCATGTTGGGTGATGTTGGAATTTGCAAAGTGAGTGAGATGGTTTTGGGGTTAATGACTATCATTGTTGACTCAAATTGTCTCGTGTTCCGTGCTCATAGTGGTGTGAGCAGGCCAAGACCAACTCAATGCTTTGTATGCAGACACGGGGTGTCCCGTAGCTGCGAACAACCCACTTGTGAATACTTGATATTCGATCTTCCCTCTTTCCTTAGCCATCATACGAGCCTTCAGATAATTGAAATCCATATAGGAGACATCACTGTCTTCTATCTCATATTCGGAGACAAAATTTTGTCTCGACTTTTGTCCTAAAAACTTGTACTTCATGGTTCCTCGACACTTACTATTTCGGAAAGAGAAACTTACTAATTTTAGTAAGTGTAAAAATCCTTCTCCAAACTCCAACTGCAAGTGCCAATTTGAATGTTCAATTATCGGAATGCTTCCTTTATGAAATCTGTCCTCCTGGAATGACTTACTATTTTTAGTAAGTGCCTATGAGATAACTTACTATTTTTAGTAAGTGTGAAAATTCAACTCTTTCGAACCTTGATTGGATGTGACAACTTGAATTCCTTTTTCTCCCTGTGTTCCTCTCACCTTCTTAACCAGTTTATTATTTTTAGCAGGTGCTCATGAGACCACTCACTATTTTTAGTAAGCGTCAATTCTAGACCGAGACGACCCTTTCAACGAATTTCACCTGCAATACCTTCTCTATGTTCACCGCCTCCTTCACAGTTTCTTCAGATGGTGGCTTACCCGAAATAGCAATCTCCCATATAGAAGGCCTGTTATTTTTAGTAAGTATGCTTCTAGTGGTTGGATCACGGTGGAACAAATTTTTCTGATATAGGTTTTTGCCCAATATCACCCCTTTGAAATTTCAGGCTTACCCGATCATTGGTTCATGAGATTTTAAAATTTAAATTTTTCACCTGGTAGCAATTACAAACATGACAACCTTTAATGGAGCTTGAAAATTGCAGGTCTGGTTTTCTCCTCCAATCGCGAAGAAAATTATATTTTTGATGTGGGTTTTTCTTTCTCATTCCACCGATGAATTTTCTCTTCAAACCAATTGTCGGTTTGATGAGAAATCTTATTTTTGTTTTCATTGTGCCAAGAAGGAGATTTCTTCAATGTGAACAATCCTTGCTGCAAATGGGATATTTTTGGTGAGGTTTTTATGGCCTTTGAGAATGATGAACACATCAGCAAATGGTTCTTCGATTCGTGCATTGGTTTGCAAGATATGTTGATTTCTTCATCTGAGCAATGAGGGTTTTCGGATGGAAATCTTTATTTCTTTCTTCCGTTCTTCGTTCCTTCGATCAAATTTTCCTTTGAGATATTTGTATTTTCATGATGTGGTTGGTTTGACTAAGTTGGTTGGGTGTAGAAATGGTGGCAAGAAGTTCGGACAAGAATGGACAAAGCTCGCAAGCAAGGTGTGAAGCTATGGAGAAGAAATGGATGGGAAAAATGCTAAGTCCCGACTTTAAAGCATTTAAAAACACATACCAGAGGTGGGGAAATTTTTTATGTTCTTGATGTATCTTTAGATAAAGGTACAAATGGGTCATCAAATTGCACATCATGCCTCCTTGCGACACTTGTCAAGATCTGGACGGTTGAGCATTAGGGCTAGGGAGCTGGGGAAAAGCACCTAGGGGCTAAAATTCGAATGTATGGAGGACTAGGAGGCATACTTGGGGCTGGGAGAATTTTCCTATCCCCTATGTACCTTTAGCTAAAGGGATGAAAGGGACATCAGTTGCACATCATGCCAGGTTGCGACACTTGGCGGTCATCCGTGCACTGTGAGGTTAGGCTCCGACAAGCACCTGAGGGTTGAACTATCGATGCAGAGGGTTCCATGGGTGACTTGAGGGATAAATAGGGATGGGTCAATTTTACTATCCCCTATGTACCTTAGCTTAAGGGATGAAAGGAACATAAAAATGCACTAGGCTCTTGAAGCTGACATGTATCCACTTCATAAATTGACTAACTTCTTGAAGCTTACCTTGAGGATAACTTGTGATGGCGATAACTTGAGCTCCCGATGGAGTTTTTTTATAAAAAAATTATATTAAATTGACTAAAAAGGCCTTTTGAATCCAATGGTGGGTGTCTCAACTATTTATTCTTCCATTTATGCCCTAAAAATATAATTTTTGTTCTTACTCCATGATTGAGCATGAGGAAAACATGATATAGACTTATTGTGCCTAGGTGTTCGAAAGAATATAATTTCATCATCTTGTAGGGATATTAATTGTATTTCTGAAGATGTATTTTTTAGCTACTAAATCCTTCCGGATCTCTCAAAATCACTTCCCAAATTTTAGTAACTTTTTTGGCCCTGTGCACTGCCTAGGCCTGAGAACCCTGTTTTTGATGAATCTACCCCAAAACCTCCAAATCTTTCCTGAATCTTCCAATATCATTTACTTGATGTTATTAGACCTTTGATTCATCTCCATATTGGATTTTTATCCTTTGTTCCACTCTAGGGGTTGCACTAGTTTCGAGAAGGTAAGTGATAGCCCTTCCCACAACTGCCCAAAATTAGCATTCTTTAAGAACTCCTAAAATCACCTAGGGGGATTGACTTGAATTTCCTAATTCACCTAAGGGATTGAGTTGACATCCATTAGGGGTCATTGGATTGACTAGGTAAGGTTGATGCCTTTGAGGATGGGTGGATGTGGGTTGTCTTAAAAAGATAAAACTTGAAAATTTTGACACGGGGTATCGTTGTCATGCTCAAAATTGTAAATTTTTGTATTTCACATTTGCATGACAACAATCGGCTCTAGCTTGGCGACATAGTATAGATGATCACAGTGAAGACATGGCATGAGGAATCCCAGAATCTCAACTTATAACATATTGACCAGTGCCTTATCCATTAGGCCCTACAAAGTCATGTACAATTTACAAGAGAGAGATAACCAAGAAGAACACACACACACCAAAAACAACAAAAAGAAAACACACAACACACAACAAAAAGGAAAACACACACACAACAAAAAGGGAAACACACCTAACAATCACCTATGGTACAAGATGGGGGATAACCCACTTTTACTAATGATACCACTTCAGATATTGCCCACTACCGTGCAATTCTAACAACGTTCCATCCATATATGAGAGTAGAAATACATTTTCACCGCAAGCCTCACCAATATGGAATGGGTTGAGCCACGATGAATCGAACTTGCCATGACCGCCTTTTGGTTCTCTCATTTTGTCCCATAGTAGGACAAGGTCTCCAACTTTGAATTCCTTGCCTTCACCTTTTTTAATCAAATATCTTCTTCACTTTTAGCTGATGCTCTTTGATACGATCTACCACCTGAAATCTGTTTTCTTCCAATTTCGCAAGAAATAGGATCCTCTTGTTAATAGAATCCTTGTATTGTTTGTCTTTTATTCCCTGGAGCAATTTGAGTGCTGACATTTTAATTGTGATGGGAATTTTTGCTTCAACTCCATACAACAATCATAATGGTGACATACTTATCGCTTTCTTTGGAGTGATCATGTCTGCCCATAGTGCATCGTACAACTTCTTTTGCCAATTCCTTTTATTTTCATCCACATGCTTGCGGAAAATGGTCATGACATTCTTGTTGCTGGATTCAGCCTGACCATTTCCCCGTGGATAGTAGTCTGATGAGTGGGACAGGGAGATTCCATATCTGTAGCAGTAACTCACCAACTCCTCAAGAACAATAGGTATCATTGTCTACTACAATCTTCCGCGACACTCCTTAACATACTATGATATTCTATTTGATGAAATTGCATACCGTTTTAGTGTTAGCTTGCTTGACTGGGATGGCCTCCACCCACTTTGTGAAATAATATGTTTCGTGAGCACATAGGTGTGCCCCGCGCTTGAGTGAGGATTTAAAACACCAATGAAGTCTAGCCCCCACTATTGAAATGGTTCTTTAATGATAACTGATCTAAGTGGTAGTGTTAAGTCAGTGTGGTATCCCAACAAATTGTTGACATACTTTGCATTTGGAACCCATTCTTGAGTATCTACAAAGAGAGTAGGACAATAATATCTTCCTCAGAGAATATTATGTGTAGTGACCATGGCTGAAAAATGCCCACCACACGACCTGGTCATGATATGCTTTAAGAAACCTTTATTGCCAAATCACTGCACCCTTCGAATGACTAGAATGTGAATAGGACATTCAATGTGATTGGGACACATGGGATCACCTCTCAAGCTGTGGGACTTGGGCTTGAGGTGAACCTCCGGAGAATGCCGACTTCCTCTTCTTAAACTAAGTGTTGTACTACTCCTAGTGTAACAAAATGGCTATCTAGTCCTATGTTAACATTTTCATGGGTTTTAGGGAAAGAGATTTGCAGAAATGAAACTATACTAGGGATGGTGATGCACCAAATAAAGGATGTTTCTAGACTCAGGAAGGGTTAATTTGAAGAGGGTGTGTGCACCACAAGTCAACTTCACCTACTGCAACTTAGAGAGGGTACATAATACCACAGACTAGGAAGCACACATTCCCTTTGTTAAAATCGATCAAACAAACAAGTTATCAGTCTTCTAGTGAAGAAGGATGAACTTGAGAAGGGTGAACAAGCACCACAACTCAACTACATGCAACACTCCACCACTTGATAAGCACAAAAATCCAAGAACCTGCAATAGAAACGTGAACTTGCACAATGTACCTGCAAGCATGAGAAAAGACACAAAGAAGTATAGAAGGATGAAAGGACTAAGATTAGTCACAAAACACACACTTTTATTGCTTCAATAACATGCACAATGCATCATACATTCAAAAGAGGCAATGGTTGCCATTACAATCTTGGAAAGGAGGCTTGAAAGTTCCCTCAACATACAAGGACAACTTGCAGAAGAAAGAGGACTCTTGAAAAACACACACTTGCCTAAGATGTCTAACTTTCCAACCTATCTGACTGTTGGAACCCTTTGGAATGAGCTTCCAACTTACATTTATAGAAGAATATGTGAGAGAGAAGAGGAAAGGTCATAATTACATTCCTAAATTGAAGGCACATGATGTATTTATTATAGTTGGTTGAACCACTTGAGAAGGTTCCATCATGTATCATTAATACCCAATTGACCTAGTTCTCCTTAATTAATTAAAAGAATATTTAAATAAAATATTTAAATAATAATAATAAATATTATTATTAAAATATTAATTTAATTACTAGTTTTGGTGGGCTCCCTATTGACTGGTTTGTGCTGAAGGGGAAAATTATGAGGAAAAGGCCAAAAAGACCAACTCGGTGGTTGGCTCGTTGAGCCAACTCACCAAGTTGGTCACGAGCTCCATCGTCATGCACCGCAAACAAGCTCCATTTCCACATCAAACTATTCTTCACGAGCTCTGTCTTGACTCACCCTTCAAGCCAAGTTACTCCCATTGGAGTGGCCATTGAGCTCCACATTTTCCATAACCATGCCAACTCGATGAGTTTGGAATCCTCTAACTCGGTGTTGCACTTGATCTTGAACCCCACACCAAGTCTTTCCTTACCTTGCCAATCGAGCTCTTTTGCATTGATTCCTCCGAATGGCGAGCTATCAAACCCGACTCTTATCATTCCCCTTGGCTAACTCGAGGACCTTTATACATTCCACATTGCCTTTTGTGAATCATTTGTGAGCTTCCCCACTTTTGAACCTACCGAGTTAACTCAGCATCTTTGTAAGTTTCATGAACTTGACTTTCATGACACCTTCTCTATTTTTCTTGGTGACTACCCGAGTTCACCGCTCATCGTGGCTTCAACATTGGGCTACCCTTGCATTCGAATCGTCCATCTCGATTTCCACTATGGTGCCTCATCTTTTATCACCCGATCACATGGTTTTCATGTCATGTGCCCACTTCTCTCTTAGCTATGTCGAATCACCTCGGCCTTTTGATTTTCCCATTTCTCTGTGACCAATTGACTCAAGCGGGCTGATGGGATACCCTTCCTGGTGAGTTTCCCATCATCCATGACCTCTTCATCCTAGTTGTGAGCTAATGCTATGCTTTTTGCATCATTGATTTGACTTACCACATATAATTCCTTGGTGGATTCAAATTCTCCATGGCTTACCGCATCTAGTTGACTGTATTCTCATTCTCACAAAATTAATTTCCCGAAATTATCTCTTGGCCAACTCCTCACTTACCAACCCTGATCTTCATCATTACTCGAGGCCGACCCTGAGCTCTCTTTCACATCCTTTTGTATACCGCCAAATGATATGGCTCTTACCATGCACACGTTTCACCTTAGCTCCATCAATTGACTCGATCAATTCAACTCGAGCCCCATTCAACTCGGTTAGTTTGTTGAATTTGAAAAACACAATGTCCACAAAGTGAGCCGTGTTATCTCTGACTTGCTCACCACGTGAGCTTGAGCTCATGATAAGGCTAAACATGATTTTGACCATCCCTGTCTGGTTAGTTCACATCTATTTATGTTAAGCCAAAATTTCACCGTTACGTATGCCAAAATGCCTCTACAAACCATGTTTTTGAATCTTCCACCACGATTCATCTCTCAACCCGACAAGCCACCTCCATTCGATTTGTTATGACCGCATCATTTGAAAGGCTCGCATCAATGTTACAACTCTGAGTATGATCTCAAGCTTCACTAATCGACTCAGCTCTACCTGGCACGAGCTCGGCTCTCTAAGTCGGTTAGATTCCTACTTAGTTAACTGAGTTTGGTCTATTCATGAAAATATTGTCACATCAATGCACCGCTATCATCAATCATCGCCAAGTGACTCATTCTCACCAATCAACCTTCCTCGTAGCTTGGTGAATGACTCATCGTCTTGTCTGCAACCGCTCAATCATGCCTTAAATCCCTTGATGACTCGCCTAGTTTTTGGCAACCATCATGGACTTATTCTTTATGTGAAATTATTACAATGGCTTACCATTATGAAATCCTCACCGAAATAGGTTTGAATTTCTCTAACTGTGGAAATCCCATTATGGTTTGTCGTGGTTAATACCCCACTTGGCCATGTTACTTGAATTTCCCATGGTGAAGACTTAATGCGGAATCTCAACACTTTGTTTATCAATTGAACCGACAAGAGACCCAAAAGTTTCCCCACCTAGGTTTATATCTCATCTCATACATCTACATGGTTTAACTTCCCATGATCCCCACAAACTTGGAAACATCATCCCTCGGGTCCCGACATCGACTCAACTACTGAGCTCTTTGGTAATCAAAATTTTGAAGTCCGAGACCTCCAAAATTCCAAACTCAAGCTTTCGTTGATTTTCCCCATCGATATGACTTGTGAGTTCGAGCTCATTACAAACTCTATCGAGTTCACTCTTTTTGCCAGCTCCCTTGTGTATTCCACCGAGGTCATCCCACTGTAGCACACATCGAGCTCAAAAATAGACTTTTCTCAAGCCATCTCACATTCACCTCTTGAAATGAATTACTTCTCCAAGCTAACCAAACACTTAGACGGCCTTGTATTCACCCAAGCTACTTCTGATCTCTAACTCACTCAGTCAATAATCAACCACTAACTCAACCCATAAGCTCTCTGTCTTGTCATGCATCTTATTCGAGCCATCGCAAGCATGACCTTGCAACCTCGTTCGGTCTCAAATGATACTTACATCACTTCCGAGCTCACCTTTTTCCATACACAGTGAGCTAGGCTGAATTTGTTAATTAAAGAGCATTCATTCACAATGCACGAAGACCATTTCTTGAACACCGAGCTCACTAATGTCTCGCATCACTGAAGTCAAACATGTGCCGAGTTGTTCACACAAGCTCGAGTTTACATCGATGCATCTATAGCTCAAACTTTACCGCCACCGCCCGAGCTCGATATTTCCACGACATGACACGCTCGATTCCAAAGTGATAGCCCTAGCTCGACCGATCGAGCTACTTCTCTTCATTGGTATCATATTGTGATGAGCTAACCGATTTGCATTACATTGCTCTTGACCTGCAACACAAGACCACATGCATGGCTTCGCCGATCCATTCCACTTGTGAGATCGCCTGAATTCATTAACCAATGAGCATTTATTCGTGATGCACCGGCGAACCTTTCTCCTAGTTTCACTAGCTTGGATCCAATGTCTGAGATTCCAACTAATAGTCTTTGACTCACTCGAGCTCTTCTATAACTCACCCAAGCCTGAAATGGCTCATTAGCTCATAGTTTGGTGGGACCAAGCTCTAGACCGAGCTATGTCTCAACTCCATCATGAGCTTCTAGCTCTTAGGCTTAATATCTATTTCCATGACATGATTTGGCCACATTAAAACTTAACACAAGCCCATGTTAATTATCTAATCGAACTAATGAAACCTAGCTTCGACTCAAACTTATTTATGATATCCACTTGCCGAGTCACTCACTGGGCTGATCAGTGGGTTAATTGAGCTCAAAGACCCTTTTGGGGCATTTCCCAACCTGGTATTAAAAAATTAAGATCTCCTCGAGTTTTCCTTGGAAACTGAGTATCATAGAGACATGTTAAAGCTCTTTAACATGATTAATCAATTATTTTAATCATTTTATCTTGATAATGACCAGAAGTGGGTCCCTGGAACTAATGTTCCTTTTTGAATAGAATAGGACCCCATTGTCCAATTTTTCCATGTGTGCAAAATTGGATAACAACAACTTCTCTTGTTGTTCTTTGTTTACGCACTGAGAAAGCATCCATCAAGACTTTTTGTAGAGTGTGTGGTTCTAGATCACAAAATTTGTTGCCTTCAACTTGAGTGTTCTCCTTTTCTTGTAATCAATATGAGGGGGGCATTCTCCATAGGTTAGATAATAGGAAATGTCTACATACCACTCGTTAGTAGTAGTTATGAAGAGGACCTGTGGACTATCTTCAAAATAATTTGAGCAAGCGCAATTATCTTCACCATGTTGAGCTTTGAGAGCTTCATCTTCGACAATCAATCTACACAGACCATTTCCCCACACCAAATTGGAGGGTCAAATTTCCAAGTCATACTCTTGAGTCTTTGTAACCCAATTTCCTCTTTTAGCTCCAAGATCTTGCTATGTCAAGATGGACTTGATTGCACTGCCAGGGACCATCACCACCGTATGAGAGTTGAGTATGTAAAACCTAAAATTTTTTATAGCCTTGACCACTGCATATGCATGTTTCTCCAATTGGCTGTAGTTTAGCTCATGCTTCTTCAACAGAAGCTCATGAAAGCAATAGGTGCTTCCACACCTTCATCATTCTTCTGAACAAGGATAACAAAGAGAGTACATTCCAACACATAACAATACATGACGAAATCTTTACCGAAATACGGAGATACGAGGCTCAAAAATTTGGTAATGGATTTCTTGATTTCTTCAAAAGCTACTTTTCCCTCATCATTCCACTTGAAGCTTGCTTGAGGTTTCATCATAGTGGTGATGTGCTTTGTCAATTCTGTGAACTCCGGAACAAAGCGATGAAGAAATTTTACCTTGCCAAAGAAGGAGTGAACTCCTTTCTTGCTTGTGGGTAGAGATAGTGCTTGAATGACTTTCACTCTTTTAAGATCAATGTGTGCTCCATGCTTATTCACAATGTGCCCCAATAGCTTACCTTATGTAACTCCAAAAATGCACTTTTTTGGGTTTAAGGATATGTCATGCTTTCTACACCTTGCGAGTACCTGTTCCAAATGGTGAATATGGTCTCCCTCTTTTTGAGAAGACTGTGAGATCATCCAGGTATATGAAAATACAATGCTTCAAATATTTTAATGCTAGATCCATCACCCTTTGAAATGTATCTCCCGTGATTGATCAGACTAAAAGGCATTTTGTTGTATGCAAAAGTGCCCCAGGGTGTTGTGAAAGTTGTTTTGGTGTGATCCTCCTCACCACCTTAATTTGGTTATACCCCGAGAATCCATCGAGCAAGGAGAGAATTTCAGATCGGTGACCACTTGTAAAATGTGATCCATGATGGGGAGGGGGTAATTATATTTTAATGAATCTGGTTCAAATTGTAGAAATCTACGCATGTTCTTATTTCGCCATTCTTCTTCCGACTGACACAATGTTCACCACCCATGTGGAATGATGGATGGGAAATAGGATCCTTGCATTGAGCATTTTCATCACCTCCTCTTTGATGGTGTCCACTATTTTCAGGTTGTATGGCCTTTGTTTTTTCCTAAATGGCTTGGCATCCAACTTGAGGAATTGAGTGGTGCATTTCCTTCAGCTTGGAAGGATTTAAGCTCATCATAAGAATAGGCCAAAACATATGAATATTTCTTGAGCAACAACACGAACCTTCTCTTTTCTTCGATGAAAAACACTTTCCAATGTTGACCATTCTTGGATTCTTGGGTACCGATGTTTTCTTTCTCAAAATCAGTTGGGAACCGAAAGATTTCTTCACTTTCTCTTGAATGAATCTATCATGTTTATCAAAGAGGTCTTCTAGAGAGAATAGTTCTTTAGGAATCTTGTTTCCTTTCAATTTGATCACTCCTTCATCGATTCCTTCAATTCCTTCTTTATCCTCTTGGCTATCGATTCCCTATGTGGATTCTCACTTCCTTCAAAGAAGAGATTATTGAAATTATCTCTTTGTTCTAGGAAGGCCAAGAGCTGATTATCATCATTGAAGACTTGCCAATGGTTTACATTATTGGGCACACTAGGTCTGAAAACCATCTCTACTGATTACCTTATCCTTATCAAATGATGAGTGTGGCATCACTAGAGAGGCTGACACTGCAAGAGAGTCAGATCTTTTGTTATGTTCTCGAGAAATGGATTCAATGGAGAATGCATCAAAAGATTCAATGTAGTCCCACACTGTTTCTATAATGTCGAAGCCTTGGATTCTTTACTTGGTACTACTTCCGGACTTGCCTTACTATTACCTCTCGTATCACCTTTGAATTTCAGCTTCTTGATTCCCATATCTTCTACTACGCCCATGCCCAAGAGGAGAGCTTCATACTCCACCGTGTTATTTGTGTTATCAAACTGTAGCTTGTAGGCAAACAAGTACAATTCACATGAAGGAGAACACAACACCACACTTGCTCCTGAACCTGTGCTGGAATGACTACCATCAAATTTCATGGTCCAAATTTGATCTTATTCCTCTTCCATAAGAAGTGGCGATTCTCATCTTTCTCTAATGTGGGAAGAAATTTTTGTCCCGTCATCTTGCAAAATATCTTCATACTAAGAGAACCGGAATTTCTTCATCTCATCAATTGTCATCCTCATATGATCCTTCTCTTGTACTTCAAATTCATCAACACAATTGGCCCAATAATATTCGACTTGCGGATCATGGTGCAAGTTCTGGGATATGGAAAGATTCATGATCATCTCGAATGTCGAAATTGAGTGCAGCGGTGTAGGAATGTAGAGTCAAATGCGTGAAGGCAGCCTCTAGATGAGATGCATCATTCACATTCTTACATGTGAACACCCCAAGAGAGATGGGAAATGAAATTAACTTCTTTTTCCTACTTCTGAGTCTATTATTTACCTGTATGAACTACCGTAAAGCTCAAATAGTACAATTTGGTCACTAAGGTACTTGGGAAACCTTAGGGAGCTTGGTTGAAGCTGAGAGAATCGCAAGTAGGAGAAAGTTGAGAACTGTATGAAATAGGAGCCATATTTTTTGATTAAGGATGTCGCTTATGGCAACATCCTTTCCTCCAAATCACCCTCCAAAGTTTAGACCACGTACATCATGAATGCATCATTCATATGGGTGAAGTGTCTTGTGACTTTCTTCCATTACCAACTATGGGAGTTTCTCAAATGCGGGCACCTTGGCAAAGAATGTTCGTGTGAGAGCAAATCCCTTGAATGATCTTGAGCTGGCAAGAAAATAGACCAAGTAAGAAGTCATGTGGAACTTCTTTGTCATGGGCACCTGAAGCAGTTATAGATGTAAATTTTCACTGATTATCTACCCCCAGTCAATTCGTTGCTTTCCTTCAGTCACTGTCAAGATGAAAAGGGCCATCCAATCTTGGAAGTCCCTCATGTTTTCTTCTCCCATCACTCTACTGAGGAGAGTGATTACGTTTGAATAACCTTCATGAAACTCACATCTCGAAAGTGTTTTGGCATCCTTGAGGGATTTCTCCCTATCTTCATCCATGATCCTAGTGCAATCCCTTGCATATATGCATCCATCTTTTCCCACTTGTGCATGACCTTTTCCTTTGTGATGACAACCATGTTGGGTGATGTTGGAATTTATAGAGTGAGTGAGATGGTTCTGGGGTTAATGACTGTCATTTCCATGCCATTTTCAGCTCGAATTATCTGCGTTTCAAGCTCATAGAGGTGTGAGTAGGCCAAGACTAGCTCAGTGCTTTGTACAGACATAGGGTGTCCCACAATTGCGAACAACCCACTTGTGAATACTTGATCTTCGATCTTCCCTATTTCCTTGGCCATCATGCAAGCCTTCAGATCATTAAAATCCATATAGGAGACATCACTATCTTCTATCTCATATTTGGAGGTGAAAGGTTGTGCCGACTTCTATCATGAAAACTTGTACTTCATGGTTCCTCAACACTTACTATTTCTAGAAAGAACAACTTACTATTTTTAGTAAGTGTGAAAATTCTTCTTTGAACTCCAACTGTAGGTGCCAATTTGAATGTTCAACTCTCAGAATGCTCCCTTTGTGAAATTTGTCCTTTGGAATGACTTACTATTTTTAGTAAGTGCCTATGAGACAACTTACTATTTTTAGTAAGTGTGAAAATTTAACTCTTTCGAACCTTGAATGGATGTGACAACTTGAATTCCTCTTTCTCCCGTGTTCCTCTCACCTTCTAGACCAATTTTCTATTTTTAGTAGGTGCTCATGAGACCACTTACTATTTTTAGTAAGTGTCAATTTTAGACCAAGATGACCCTTTCAACGAATTTCACCTGCAATACCTTCTATGTGTTCACCACCTCCTTTCACAACTTCTTCAGATGGTGGCTTACCCGAAATAACAGTCTCCCATGTAGAAGGCCTACTTTTTAGTAAGTACACTTCCATTGATTGGATCACGATGGAATGAATTTTTCTGATATGGGTTTTTCCCAATATTACCCCTTTGAAATTTTAGGCTTACCCGATCATTGGTTCATGAGATTTTAAAATTTTAAATTTTTCACCTAACGACAACTACAGACACAACAACCATTAATGGAGCTTGAAAATTGTAGGTCTGGTTTTCTCCTTTGATCGCGATGAAAATTATATTTTTGATGTGGATTTTTCTTTCTCGTTCCACTAGTGAATTTTCTCTTCAAACCAATTGCCAGTTTGACAGAAATCTTTTTTTTTGTTTTCATTATGCCAAGAAGGAGATTTATTCACTACGAACAATCCTCGCTATCGACAAGAGATCTCGTTAGTGAGGTTTTTATGGCATTAGAGAATGATGAACACAACAACAAACAATTATTTGAATCGCAATTGGTTTGCAAGATATGTTTCTTCATCTCAGCGGTAATGAGGGTTTTTCGGATGGAAATCTTCGTATTTCTTCGCAATCTCTTACACCTCTCTTATAAATCTTGATTATTTTTCCTATCAAATTTTTGGATCTATTATATCATTACTTCCTTAATTACAATCATATTTACAACTTTGTTATCATCATCTTATAATCAAGAAATAGTTAGATTCCACTATAGAGAGACAAAAGGAATTTTATTGGTCCACTCTATATTTGCACAAACTCGGTGAACTCAATGTGAATATTACCATCTTTTCTAATTGATTCAAATTCACATTTCCTTTCTATTATATCTTCACATCAAATTCATCATCATTAAAATTTAGTGAACCTGATGTAAATAGTACTCATTCTTACGACTGATTCACATTCAAGTTTTCAAAATTATCCTAAATCCTAAATCTTTTCCAATATTTCCTAAATCACTCCAACATGGATCATCTCTATAACTCTCAAAGTGATGACTATTCCCAACACCAAGATTCCATGTTCAATCCTACACCCTTTTATTACAATTACAATATGGATGAAACAAACATTGGATAAATATCCCATAAGGAAAATAATAGTATAAGGATAACTCGATCAAATGCTAATAATAGAATCCCACAACTAGAGCCCAAACAGAGGGATAAGAAGAATTTTTTGAATACATATATACCCCTACCATAGAATAATACATACTATCTTACCCCAATTTTTCTAACCAACCTCTTCAAGCCATGATAGTCGATACATGGAGGAATACAATATTGTTTGGGGTAACTCTTATGATACCGATCATTCTTATTGAGTAGGTGTTAACATAAATGTTTCTTAAGATAATAATTCTAATCAAAATTATCCTTCCAATGATACCAATAGGATTGTCTTGCAAATCATAAACTAAATGAACCTACAACACTCTAGTACCAACAATCAATTTCCTTAAATGAATGCAAATCTCTCACACATGAATACTAGACCTCAAAAAATTTAGTGTGGTATGCCTAATTAGTGTAATTCCCCTTCTCATCTAGTCAATCACAATGGGAAACCAATTGCACAACCTTTTATAACCAATAAAGTTCTTTAATCTATTTAAAGGGAACCCTTGGCTCCCTATATAGACATTATTGATATTGGAGGCATCACCCCTTCTACTTTTGATGGTTCAACTAACAATATGCTTCATATTAAAGCCTTTCAAAATGTTCATAAGGAATGGACTAAAGACAACTCTTATGTGGCTTCTAGGATCTTAGTCAAGGCCTTCACGAGTGATTCTCGATATTGGTACCATTCTCTCTCATCTAACTACATTTTCAAACTTGAGGGGTTATTCACTATTCTATTCAAATAAATCCATTCTCAAGACTTACCTATAAATAACTTGAATATCTTCATCAATTGTAAACAAGGCAATTGAGAACATCCAATCCTTCATCAAATGATGGAAACATATTTTATCTATAACAAAACATTCTTTTACCAATGATACTATTTACAACATCTTCATTAGTGCCTTACAAACTCTCCTTTAATACAAGGTTAGGTCCTTTTCTCTTACTACATTAGAGGAAACCATCAAGTAGGCCAAGAGGCAAGATTATCTTATACACACATTTGAGAAACCTCAACCAAATTAATCTCAAAATCAACCTCAATCTTAAGAACAAAAGAATATTCACATCTTAATAAAACCTTAGAATCATAATTCTATCGATGATTAAATCTTAGAAATTCCCGATCCCAAAATGATTTCTTAAAACCATCTACAATGTTTAATAAAACCCTCCTTGATCTAATGAAGGTAATTTTCCTTCTTCCCGGAAAATAACCATCAACCCTTTTCCATGGAAGAGTTATGAAAATGTTTCCTCAGTGATTTAACAAAAAAATATAGAATTTTGTATAAACCCTAAATGTAGAGTCACATATGATAAAAAATACTAAAGTATAGATTAGACACACGCAATAAACTAGATATATATGAAACCCTAAGTAAAAGAGAGGGAAATCATGACTTAGTTGATTTACACATGATGTTGGAACTTGTCTAGACTAGAAGATTGATGAACAAGAAGGGTATACAGTCACAACTGTGCTTTATAAATTCCAGAGTTATCGAGATGAGCCTAGACCAGGGCTTCTAAAGCCCTGGGTGAGGGGTGCCTAGGCATCGGGGCTCGCTTCAGGTGCTCGTGATGCGGGATCTCGGAACCTAGTTTTTATAGTGTCGCAAGATGGTCAATGGTAGTCTCTACTTGGTCGCATGTATGTCACACTATGATCGTAAAATTTTCTTGTAACTTGCAAAGAGATGATGACTTGCAAAACCCTTAAACTACATCAAATCCCAAAAATAAAAGATGCAATATGGGGAGTCAAATTAACCCCGATGGTCACCCGACTAAGTGAAATTATGACCGAGCGCTGCACTACATCTTAGACTCCATGTAGTTCTTATGTGTGTGTGATATAATCGTGCCCTAGGAAGCCCTTGTGCAAGTGCATGTGATAGTGGGTGATAGCTAGATGTACCAATGTAAATAGATGTGTGGATGGAAAAATGAACTTTCCTTCCTATGAAGTGTATGTAGAAAATGCAGTCCCTTATCCCTTGTATGAGTGCTAGATGGATGCTCTTAAATTCCTTTGGATACAACCTTAGGTGATGATAATAGATTCTTAGAGCTTGGTCCTTTATTTTGGTCACATAGCTTTGTATTTATATGATTCCCTTAGTTTAATTTCATAATTGACAACCTGGAAGGCCAACCCATAAGAAAATAAGATGCCCAAAAGATAAAAGAGGCCCAAAAGAGGGAGTAAGATAGAAAGAGGTTGGGGTGCCCAAATGGGACGAGGGCATCTCGGGCGCTAGTGTCTCAAGCTAGGCGCTGGTGTCTAGAGTCATAAAATATAAAACAATAAAGTTTAGACTGGGTTGTAGGGTGTGCAAGACCAAATAGAAAATAAGAAAGACATAAAAGAGGCCTAAGAAAACAGTCAATTACTAGTTTTCTCACTTAATAATCATATGAATGTAAGTATGCTTTTAGGACCTAGAAATGTACTCAAGTGCGCAATTTTATGTCTATATTTTCCTCACTTTATGTTTTTGAGTGAATAATTGATAACATATAGTAGATAAGAGATGCGTACTTGGAAATAAACATATAAGATTAAGTTAAACATAAGCATGAATTCGAGTGATCAGAAAGCAAATTTAATCTGCATACCTTCCTTCATGTAAAATCCATCTCGTAACCTTCTTAGGTTAAATGTTGCTTAGTAGACCCTTAAAAGTGTTGTTATAGTTAACACTATAAGATAATAATTGATTGGGTTAGTAAACTAATATATTCTTAAGTATGTTATTCTAGTTGAGTAAAATTAGTTAGATGTTGAAACATAGCTTCCTGCAACATAGTACCTTTTTAATGACATGGGTCATTATGAGGATACTATGATGCAGCCTGCTATGCCTCAACACCCCACTTAGTTCGATTAACTCGATTGACATAAGTGGAAGTTTGGCTCATTGTTCCACCCTAAATAAAGATAGAAACATGAGCTAGTGTTTTGGTCAACTCATGTTGACTTAGGGTGACTAGACACACCCAATGACGTAATTTGATTGAGTATGTCTATGTATCCTTAGTCACCATGAGCAGTCCTCCACACTAGTGCATGTTGTTGCCCTTGTTTACTCGTGTGTATCTTTGACTCATATTGAGTTGGATCAAGTCAAGAAAGACCATTCTAGATAAAAGATAAGTGTGGTGAAGGATATATTCCCTAGACAAGTATGTCATCTTGGAATGTAAACATGGTAGATGTTTTTAAAAACTTTTGCCAAAGTATCGCAAGTTGTTGGTGCGTTGTCCTATGTCACCTTGTTTAAGATGCAGGATTTTAGATGAATATCAAGAATGAGGTATTCAGATAGGATTCTTAGACATAACACTTGGGTACCCCTAAAATGGTAAAGGAACCAAGTATACATAGTATACACATTATTAATTTAACATGATAAATTAGTTTAATACCGAATCATGGAATGAGAGACCGGTGTCCTCGAGTTATTACATATGCATATGGATTTATGTTATGAGATGTATTGCAATGGAATGTGTGTTCAATTATATTAATCTAGAACGAGAGAACATTATGTTAAAAAAAAAATTCCTTGTTTCTAAAGTCTTAAAAAGAGGATGTTACATCTTGGTATTAGAGCTGAAGGTTGTAGCTCTTGGACCTATTAAGTCCATATCTAATAAAAAATTAATTTTATTGTTAATAGAAAATGGTTAGAACAAGGGAGATGCTACAAATAATCGCCTCTAGGTGGAGAGGCAACTACCACACAAAAACTTGATGAGATTCTTGTTTCCTTGTTGGACACAAGAGATCGTCTAATTGTACTTGAACAACAAGTAATGGGTAATGAGGAGGAAGATGATGCTAGTAATAACAATCAACCACCTCCAAGGGACAATGCCAATGCTAGAAATTTGGGCATTGATAATAATAATGTTGTGAATGCAAATGCAAATGTACCCAATCCCCTGAAAATAAAAAGGCAAGATTAGCAGCTGAACTTACTAATGACATAAAGAGGATAAGTCCACCAAAGTTTGATGGCACTACACTGGGGGATGGAGCTGAGAATTGGCTCAGTGAAATGGAGAAGTAATTTGCAATAAGGAACTTCTCAGAAGAAACAAAATCAAGTATGGGAGCTTATCGATTTCCCATGAGGCATCCTCCTGGTGGGACAACCGTAAAGTGAATTGAACATTGATGAATCAAGCATCACTTGGGATCAGTTTAAGAGCTACTTTAGGCAATGTTGGCTGCCACAACTCTATTATGATCGAAAATGACAAAATTTCATAATTTAATTAAAGGAAAATTAACTATAACTGAGTATTGGGAGAGGTTTACTAAACTTCTTAAGTACGTTCCTCAGTACTAAACTGATGAGAATTTTAGGATACACAAGTTTATTATGGGATTGAATCCAATCATAGGGGTGAAGTAGATTTTCACAACCCAACCACCATGGAAGGGGTTGTAGAAAAATCCATTCAATAGGAACATAAATTAAAAGTAATTTCTGCCCATAAGGAAGAGAATCATAAGAAAATTCCTAATTCTTATTCATCTCTTGCACCCAAAAAGGTGGCATGGAAAAAGTTTGGAGCTAAAAATAAGTTTGTAACTGATAATAATAAGAAAACAACAATAAATAAACATGTTAAAACATTCAAAACAACTTTGTGAAGAATAACAACAATGGACAGAAGTCCTTTGGAGGACAAAACAATAATTTCAGGGCTAGAAATAAATTTGAACCAAAAAGAGGAATTGTAGGGGGCTGTTTCAACTGTGGTAAGGATCACTATTCAAATCAGTTCCTCTAAAGAAAGATGACAATAATCAGCAAGCATAAGATACATGCTACAATAGCTGATAAACAAGTTGAAAAGCAAGTTACGCCTATAGAAGTGCCAGGTAAATTATTTGGTACACCTATTACTATACTTTTTGATACTAGAGCTACAAAATGTTTTATTTCTAGTAAATTAGCTGCAAAACTAAAAAGAAAAGCTATAATAATGGAAAAATCTTGGACTGTACATTATGGAAATAATGTTATCCATACTATTAGTAAATATCTTTTGGAGAAGTCCTAGAATTACCAAATTTTTCCACTGAAGTAGATCTTTATGTTGCTCCTTTAGGGTCATATGATGTCATAATAGGTGTTAATTGGCTTGCTGATCATAAAGAAAAAGTTGATTGTTTTGAAAAACACATTAGTTGTCTTGATGATCTGTAGAAAACAACAAACATCTAAGGGGTAAAATGAGAAATTTCAGTTAGAAAATTGTCAACTATGCAACTTAAAAAGGCCAAAAATAAAGGTTGCACTTTGTATGCAGTAAAAATTTCTGAAATAGTTGAAGGGGATAGTGATTTCTTGGAAAATTTTCCACTGTTAAGAGATTTCAAGTGATGTGTTTTCGGAAGAACTACTAGGTCTTTCACCTAAACGAGAATTTGACTTCACAATAGAAATCAAACCAGAATTGAGCCTATTTCCAAGGAACCTTATCGAATAACTACCATTGAACTGGTAGAGCTTAAGGAACAATTACATGATTGTTGTCTAAGGGTTTGATAAGACTGAGTGTCTCACCTTGGGGAGCACCGGTAATTTTTGTGAAAAATAAAGATGGAACACTTAGAATTTGTATTGATTACAGGATGTTAAACAAAGCAACAATCAAAAACAAATATCCACTTCCTAGAATTGATGATTTGTTTGATCAAATGCGTGGTACATAAATATATTCTAAGATATATCTTTGTTCTAGGTATCACCAATTAAGAATCAAAGATGAAGATATTCATAAAACAACCTTTAGGACAAGGTATGGACATTATGAATTCACAGTTTTACCTTTTAGTTTGACAAATGCACCTGCAAATTTTATGAATTTAATGAATAATATCTTTCAAGAATACTTGGACAAGTTCATACTTGTATTCTTGGATGATATTATTATCTATTCTAAAATCATTGATGAGCATCATGAGCATTTGAAAATAGTACTTGAAATCTTAAGAAAGAGAAGATTGTATGGTAAGTTGTCCAAATGTTCTTTTATGAAACAGAAGTACACTATTTGGGACATGTCATAAAAAGAAAGATGGAATAGCAGTTGATCTATCAAAGATTGTTTCCATAACTGAATGACATGTACCTAAAAATGTACATGAATTCAGAAGCTTCATGGGGCTTGTTGGTTACTATAGAAAGTTTTTTAAGGAATTTTCAAAAGTCATTGCCCCGATAACTTCATTACAAAAGAAAGACAAAATTTTTGTGTGGAGTGATAAATGCGAAGCAACATTTAAAACTCTTAAAGATTAGTTAACATCTACACCTATTTTGGATGTACCATATTTAAATGGAAACTTTACAAAAGTTACAAATGCTTTCGGTGAAGGACTGGGAGGTATTCTATTTTACAAAATGATCATGTTATAGCATATGAGAGCATAAAACTCAAGTTACATGAGTTGAATTATACTCCCCATGACCTAGAGCTTGTTGCCATAGTTCATGCACTTCAAGTATGGAGACATTACCTTTTGGGAATACCTTTTGAATTAAAGATTGATCACCTTGGGATGAAGTATATTTTCACTCAACCAAATCTGAATGCAAGACAATGAAGATGGTTAGAGTTTTTGTCACAATATGATTTTGACATAAGTTACATTAAAGGCAAAGAAAACAGAGTGGTAGATGCACTAAGTCGTAGGAAACATATTTATGCACTTATAACTTTGAGAACTTAGTTTAAGGATGAGGTAAAAAGTATCATGGAATCTGATTTATACTTTCAACAGGTAAAAACAACACTTGCTGCAAATCCTAATGATATAAGATACAAAGGTTTTAACTTTAACAATGAAGGAATTTTAAGATATGAAAAGTGGGTGTATGTACCTTTGGGAAATGAGTTAAGGAAAAAGTTAATGATGGAATTTCATAATTCACCTTACTCAAGACATCTATATTACAAAAATGTTTGTTGAGTAAAACAACAATATTTTTGGAAAGGGATGAAGAAAGACATAATTGATTTTGTTTCACACTACTTGGAATGTCAGCGTGTTAAGGTTGAGCATATGCACCCAATTGGTTTATTATATCCTCATAGCATACCGCAATATAAGTGGCAAGTAATTAGCATGGATTTTTTAGGGGCTACCTATGTCAAGAAATAAACATGATGTTATTTTAGTTGTGGTTGATAAATTGACAAAAGTAACACATTTTATTGTTGGTAATCTTAAAGATGATTCACCTGTTTTAGCGAAAATATTTGTGCATGAAATTTTTAGATTACATGGAGTACCTAAATTGATTATATCTGATAGGGACCCTAGAATGACATCTCATTTTTGGAAAATGCTAAATGCAACCTTAGGAACAAAACTGAATTTTAGTTCCGCATACCATCCAAAAATAGATGGTCAAATTGAGAGAGTTAATCAGGTTTTGGAAGATATGTTATGAATGTACTGCATGGATCAACAGTACAAATGGGAAGAATATCTTCCTTTAGTTGAATTTTCTTATAATAATACATATCATGCCTCTTTAAAAATGGCACCTTTCAAAGCATTGTATGGAAGGAAATGTAGAACTCCAGTTAGTTGGGATAACATTGAAGATAGAGAGGTAATTGGACTGAAATTCTTACTAAAATGGAACAACAAGTGAAAATGATTCGTGAATGATTAAAAGAAGTTACAGATAGGTAGAAAAGTTATGCAGATTTGAAAAGGATCGATAAGAAATTTGAACTTGGTGAAAAAGTCTTTTTACGTGTTAAACCTAAAAAGAGCTCTATAACCTTTGGCAAGGAAACCAAATTATCACCTCATTTTGTGGGACCTTTCGAGATATTGTTGAAGTGATTAGCCCTATATCTTATCACTTAGCATTACCTCCCACTTTGTCATGAATGCATGATGTTTTCCATATTTCTTTGCTTAAGAAATACATTTCAGATTTATCACATGTGTTAAATTGGGATTCCTTACAGGTCCAAGACCTAGGAATAATCATGGTTGAACCCATAAGAGTGTTGGAAACTCACCAGTTGCACTTGCAAAATCATGAAATTAGTCAATGCAAGGTTTAGTGGGACCATTTTAATGAAGAAAGTGCAACATGGGAAAACCTTGAGGACATGAAAATTGCTTTTCCTCATTTATTTGAACAGAATTAGTTCTGATGTTGGAAATAATTAAAGAATTTGTTTAAAGCTATCTTTAATTTATGCTAGTTTTGGGTAGGTACTATATTTTATTAGTGTTAGAACAACTATTTTAATGCTATAATAAATTATGAAAACTTGAATTCCTCAAATCTGGTTTTTTTTGAGAACTTGTGGATAAAAGAACTATAATTATGATTATTTTTCTTGTTTAAGAATATGGACTAAGTTAATCATCGGGACGATGATTCTTTTTAGGGGAGGTATGTAATGCCTCTACCATGGTTGATATCTATGATGAATTATGTACTCGAAGTTACAAATGATTGATATGTGATTCTTGTTTGAAGATGGTGTACTCTTGTGAACTAAGCAATCATGTTTGTTGTAGATAATATGTTATCTTATAAAAATAGATAAAATCCTGCCATGTCAATTCTAAATTTAAAATGAAGTATTTCATTCCTTCTTATGTTGAATGTTCACTACATGTGGATAGAGGAAATTAATTCACCTAAACTCGTTCATAGCCTATATTGCATTTGAACTTGTGCTTTAGTCTTTATGATTTCTGATGCAGGATAGCTATACCTTGGATCAATTTTAGTGATCCAAGGCATGCTTTTGATTTTATGACGTCAAGGTCATCTTGACCAAGCTAGGAAGAATGTTGATTTTAAACCCAGGCTGCCACGGGATCATGGTGACCTCTTTTTCTCACATCCTTCTTAAGTGATCCAAGAACGTCATTTTGGTTCTTCATACGGTAATGTTGAATTGGTAATTTGAATGATTATTTGGGGGACCTAATTTAATCTAAGTTCCTAAGTTTTTTATCCTATCCTAAGTTTATGCTAGATGATTTTATTAATGTGGTTGTTTATTAGATGAAGGTAATCCTAAGTCATGTAACTAGGATATTCTAAGACTAAACTAATAAACTATACCTAAGGACCTAAGTTGGTTTCTAAGCTAATGTTTTTGAACCTAACCTAAGGGCATGGACTAGCCTAAAGGGGATGGCATGGATGACATGAGGAGGGGTGTCGGTGGCACCAATTCCTAAGGTATTTAAGAGGTTTGAATGTGGCATTAAACACTTTGTTACCACCAATTTTGGTGAATGCATAAAAATTTGGAGGAAGTTGAGTTGTCAACTCTACTAAAATTTGTATTGCATGGAGTTTTAAACTTTAGTTATAGCCAAAAAGGAGTTGGAGAAGGGGAAATAAGGAAAGGAATCTTTCAATCTTGTTGGCATTTATTGATCTCGACCATTGAAAACTACCTAGGAAATAGGAGAAGTTGGAGGAAAAGGTGGTTTTTGGTTTTCATTGTTTCATTTGGTTTTGGGAGCTTTGTAGCTCTGCATGTGGTTTTTCATTTTTCAAACCTCTAGTTTGAATATATGCATGCTTAATTTTTCACCTTGCATGGTGGTGATGGTAACGGAAAATAAGCAAGGAAGCTATAAGAGGAAGAAAAGGAAAGTTTTGAGCCTGGTTTTTGTGTTTTTCGTGGAAATCTTGTTGTAGAAGTTCTACTTGAAGATTTGAAAATGAGGAAAAGGAGACAAGAGCCCTATCAGGCATGATAGGCCCTATCTCATTAAATATTCTTCTTTTATTTAAGTGTTTTCATTAAAATAACTCTTCTCTTTTATGAAAATCATTTTGGTATTGTTGTTTGAGTTTTGGGAGTTTCTCTCTTCTTGTTTTCAATCATTTTTTTGACTTGGTTTAAATATCTTATGGATGAAAATCATTTTGATGTTGTGTTGTTGTATTGACTATGAAATATGGGTTGTATTGATTTGATTGACAATTTTGTTTAGCTTATTTACATAAGAAATTCCTTGGATATAGATCAAAGTCTATGTTAGTTTCATTGTTGGAATGTTTACCTTGTAGAAGTATGGGTAAATAGGAAAAGTAAAAATGTTGCTATGATTTTGATGAAATCTATTCTTTTAGCTTAAGTGTTTTCCTTGTTAAAATTTTGATTCCAACTTATTTTGGTCTAATTAGTCATGATTGTTTGAGTTTTTCTCTTGTTTAGATAAGGTTATTTCGAATTGGTTTTTATGGTGATTATTCACTTTTTAATGATAAGTTGTATTGAATATTAAACTAGGTTATGTTTATTTGTAGAATTGATTATTTTTATCATTTTGATAAGAACTTCTTGAAATGAAATGTTTGTTTCATTTTTAATCCTTGTATGGGTAACTAGGAAATGTGAAAAGGTTGCTAGATTTTGATGAAATCTATGGATTTAGATTTTTTTTCTTTGTTGTTAATAACTTGGAGATCAACTTTTTTTTTCTATGTTGAATTTATTGTTTACCTTCATTTAGATGAGGTTATTTGTTGCCTTTATGATTTTTTTGATCATTGGCAATCATGTTGTTAAATCAAAGTTTTTCTATTGGAATTTGATTGTTTTTTTTTTTGGAGGGACTAAACAAACTTATATTCTTTTTTTCCTTTGTTTGGAGGTATAATTGGAAATCTTTTGGGTGAACTAGTATGTTGTCAAGTTGAGAGATGTAGTATTTTCTCCTTTGAGTTTATTGAGTTTACTTGGAATAAAAACCCTTTTGGGGTTGCTTTAAGAAAGGAGGTAACATTTTAGTTTTGTTTTTTCTAAGTATGGATATAAATTTAAATTATTTTGTAAGATGTCTTGTGGTTGGATAAACTATTTTTCTTTTTCTCTCTCTTCCTTCTTGTTTCATAATAATTACAATCTTTTTGAGGTTGAACTTTAAGTTTTGTTTGCTTGTTCAATTTTAAACTTTTTTATCTTTCTTCTCTTGGAATTTGTGGCTTGAGAGAACTTGGGAAAACCCTTTTTGTGGCCATGATGGGATCTAACATTTAGTTGAATTTTTGTTTGATCATGGTATTTCCTTGAAATGATTTAGTATTATTGGGTCTAGTGTAGGATCTATTCTTCTGGGAATTGATGTATGGGTCTTCATCTATTTTTGAAACACTTTGTTTGATTCTTAAGTTCCTTTCTTTGATTTGGAATTTGTTCACTTTAAGTTTGAACTTGTGTGTTTTTAAAAAATGATTGTTCTCTCTGGATTTTTTGGTAGCTTATGAAAACAATAAACATGAATTGGTTGTTTTTGATGTTTAGATCTTAGCATGGCATTGTAATGTTATTGTCTTGTTTTTTTGAGTTACGAACTTTGATATGAATGCGTAGCCTTGAGGAACTCTTAATGTGAGTTATGTTGTTGTTGGTCTTATACCCAATCTCTTGTGTGGTTAAATTTTCTTACCTGTAATGATTGGACTAGTTCTTGATCAACATAATCCTTAGATTATGAGTTGTGCCTTGGTTAGGTAATGTTGTTAAAATGGATGATATGTAGGTTGTATCTTTCTTGTATGATCCTATAATCATGATGTAGGTTGTTAACATTTTTAGGATATTAAAACAACAAACTTATTTTATAAAGGTTGTATGATTATGTCAATTCACTTCTTCTTGAATAAACAAAATAGGTTGAGTTTGTGGAATTTTAGTTGGAAACTAGTTTGAGAAGCTGAAGTTTAGGATAAGAATGTTAAATACTTCCTTCTTAATTAGTTGTTGTTTTGGATGATTAACATGTTGTAATGAGTTTCATATTTGTGTTTGAGATAGAATTAATTATGTTGATTTAATTAGTTCTTACTTAAACATACTTCTTGTAGATTCTATGATCTCTTTCTCTCTTTTTAGTTTTGTAATCTTTGGGAAAGTCTTTCTTTGTTAATCTTAATTTTTGATTTTGAACCATTTCATTAACAACAAGGTTCCTTTTGTGAAACAATTAGATAAAAGCATATTGTTTTAACGTTATAGCATTTATCATGCTCAGTTCATATGAATTGACTCATGTTAACAATTTTGTAGATGGATTTCGTAAAAGATGAAAGGAGAAAGACATATAGAAAGTTACATTATTTTACTAAAGAAATTATCTCTTATTATGATGACTATGTATGACATTTACTTGAAATGTACTTTTTGGGGAAAAGAAGATGTATTAAAACTAGTTTTATATTGATGCAATGACATTTTGTAATCCTTTGAAATATTTCCTAAGTTCTAGAGAGTGGAGAAATCTCTTTTTGATAAATGAATTGCTTTGGTGAATGTTGATTGTTGATTTACTTATGAGACTTTCATGACATAAGTTGTGTAATATTACTAAGTAATATCATTCATGATGGGGGAAATATAGATATGTATGTAATATGGGATTACACAACTTAATGATTATGTGATATATATAAGCTTCTAGGATTAAGGATCTACACTTATAGTTGATTTCATTTCATGTGAAAGAGCACAACTAAGTTGATACTCTTTGGTAGATCCTTAAATAGTAAAAAGGGAATATGATTAGATTATATAAATGTGTATGAATTCTTTGTTATGCTAAAGCATATGAGATCTATTTTTCATAATTAGGACATTAGTCCTTGATAAGGAAAAATGATATCTTCCTTGTAATTAAACAAAGAGCTTTATATGATTTCTTTTTAGGTGTTATGATTAAATTACGAGGATGGATTGGTTGTGTTTTCCTTAAGTTGATTTCTATAATTGAAACTTGAATGTTTAAAAGGATAATAAAAAGATTTAGACTTTCAGTATTATGAAGTCTAAAGTAAAAGTTTTCAATAGCTTGTTACAAGCTAAAACTGTAGTAAGAAGACTTAATGATCTCACTTTCATAACACTAAATTCAGACATGACGATATATGAAATAAATAGATAAGATTAAGATAAACATAAGCATGAATTCGAGTGGTTAGGAAAGCATATTTTATCTGCATACCTTCCTTCGTGTAAAATTCATCTCGTAACCTTCTTGGGTTAAATGATGCTTAGTAGACCCTTAAAAGCGTTGTTATCGTTAAAACTATAAGATAATAATTGATTGGGTTAATAAACTAATATATTCTTAAGTATGTTAGTCTAGTTGAGGAAACTCAGTTGGATGTTGAAACATAACAACTGCAAGCATAGTACCTTCATAATGACATGGTCATTATTACGAGGATACTATGATGCAACTTTCTATGCCTCAACACCCCACTTAGTTTGATTAACTCGATTGACATAAGTGGAATTTTGGCTCATGGTTCCACCCTAAACAAAGATAGAAACATGAGCTAGTGTTGTGGTCAACTCATGTTGACTTAGGGTGACTAGACACACCCAATTGACGTAAGTCGATTGAGTATGTCTATGTATCCTTAGTCACCATGAGTAGTCCTCCACACTAGTGCATGTTGTTGCCCTTGTTTAGTGTGTAACTTTGACTCAGATTGGGTTGACAAAAGTCAAGAAAGACCATTCTAGATAATAGAACAAGTGTGGTGAAGGACATATTCCTTTCAATGAGTATGTCATCTTGGAATGTAAACATGGTAGACATGTTTAAAAACTTTGGCCAAAGTATCACAAGTTGTTGGTTACGTTGTCCTATGTCACCTAGTCTAAGATGCAGGATTTCAGATGAATATCAAGTAATAAGTATTAGATAGGCTTCTTAGAAAGAACACTTGGGTACCCCTAAAAGGGTAAAGGAACCAAGTATACATAGTATACACATTATTAAGTTAACATGAGAGATCGGTTTAATATTGAGTCATGGAATGAGAGATTAGTGTCTCACCGAGTCATTACAGCTGCATATGGTTTTTTGTTATGAGATGGATTGGAAATGGAATGTGTGTTTTGTGTTTTAGAATTATATTTTTTTCCCTTGTTTTAAAGTCTTAAGAAGATGATGTTACATCATTGACATGCTTTTACAAAATTTCTAGAATACACGTGAGTCAAGCGTTGGTTCAAGAACCGTTGTCGGTCCTCATAGACCAATATCGTCCAGAAAGGAGGAACCAACATCGGTTAAGGCTAACCAACATCAATTACCTATGCATGACTACTATAATTACGTTGCATGAATTAGATCTATCTTTAGTTGTAAATTGAATCTAATGGTTGTAATTGCATACCTAAAGTTCTCTAAGATTGTAGATGCATATATAAGCATAAGGCTAGGGTTTAGGTAGATAGAATTCAATTGAGAATAGAGAGAAGTTTCCTTTGAGATAAAAAGATAAAATTAATATATATGTACAATGGTGTGCTAAACCCAAGATACTGATTTTGGTGGTAACTAGTAGTTTGAATTTTTATATAGCTTATAAAATGAGGCCTTGTGCCCATACTTGATATATAATAGTTATGCATTATTATGCTTTTGAAATGAGCAGTGAATGGATTTATAACAAAACTCTTAATGAATATGGTACAATATTGAATGATGGAATTACATGGTTTCTATCTTCATGTTTTAGAGCTATTAATTATGCTTATATTTTATCGATGTTATAATGGTTGTATGCACACATTTTTTAGTCAATATTCAAGTAGGAATATTAAGTTAATTAATGTATGGAAAATGTATTGCTTAATCATGCATATGTAGTGAAATCATAGTTATTCTTATAAAACCATAGCGCTACCTATTAGGGTCTTGAACCTATTATAACCTTGAGTGATTTTTTAGTTAATTTACACAAGTTATATATTAGCACACAATGTTTTAGAAACTTAGGGCTCGCCCTTGGGGTGTGGTATTCTTGGGCATGAATAGAGTGATAATAACCCCAACACCTATTTGGATTCTTAAATATTCCTCTAGACTTCTCACTTTATCCTTGGAATTCTTCTTTATTTTCTCCTACAATCTATCTCACACAACCAATACATCATTGTTTGATGATCTTCAATATAATTACACCTTATTTCTTTTAACAATAATGCCAAAAAAATATCATCAAATTTTAAACTTAGATAAGGTGCTAATAATATCATTACTAGGTTATATGAAGAATCTAGAAAAGAGTATAGAATTATAGTATACCTTTCTTTATCATCCATGTTTTATATCCAAAAACAAGAATTAAATAATCATAGTATTAAATCCATTTGGGTGCTCTATAATCATCGCCACATTAATCATTAAAAATATAATTTCTTAAACAAGAACACTTTTCGATTGAATATTTAGCCCAATATAATGTTCCCATCCTATCTCATAATATTTTTTTCATTTCATTGTATACTTTCAATAAAACTAAATTTGGTAGAAAAATTCTAGTAGGGATTTTATATTCCTTATCAATACTATCCCACTCTTTTTGTTTCATTCTCATGGGTGTTACAATTGACACAACCACCCACCGAACTCTATATGCCAAGAGATATTCCATTCTAATATTCTATAGCTCAAAATGTTTCTCATGGTGAACGTGTCAATATGAATTCTCATCCTTCTCAACATTTTCTATATACATATATTTCAACAATGCAAATATTTCATCAAGTGAAATACTTACTACAATAAAATCCAAATCTCTCCAAGCTCTAAACCAAGTTATGATACTAGATGTTGGGATTTTAGACCTATGCATAAAAAGAAAACACAAAGGAGAGTTTTGTTGAATAAGAAAACAAGACATAAACACTATATTTCACTTAGGAAAACCCGTGCGAATAAAAAAACCCATATAATAACTTTATTTTATTACACTAAGTCACAACTAGCTTACATATACAATAAAATAACATTCAAGGATCTTTAATAGTATTTAGTATTCCATGCACTAAATTTTACAACTTGAATAAAATAAAAGTAATATTACATTTGCACCATTCCATCTAATGATATCTTCAATTGTGTTATTACTAATTAGAATACACACATATTACATGTTTAGTGTTGACTGTCTAACCATTATCAACAATCTCTTATATTTTTGTGACCAATTCAAATATCAACCCTCAATACTCAATCAAAATTTTAAGATAGATAATGAATTCATTAAATCCATGCACCATAGAATCCACAAATTCCTTACTTATCGTTGAGCATAGTCGGTATTAAATAACAATCTTCCACTAACTATGTCATAGTATTATCAACTTGGTGCCTCAACACCTTCATTCTAGTGGCCTAGCTAGACAAGTGGTGATAACATATCATATGTTGTGCAAACATACAACACACCATAATGTAACTCCCAATGTGTGCATATCTCATATGAACATTTGTGCATGCACCTAAAGGTTTTTACATAGGCGTGGTAACCGCATTGTACAAAGCTCAAGTGCCCATATATATATGTGTGTGTGTGTGTGTGGCACATGACTCGCAACACTAATAATTGTGCATATACCTTGTGCAGGCAATCCTATGGAAAGTTGAGATGCTCCCAACATCTTAGAATATGACTCTAAACAACCTCATTCATCAATAAGATAAGTTGACATTGACTAGGTAGTTCTATCTATGGTAACAGATAAACCTTTATATAACATGATCTTTATGAAAATGAGCATGAATTGGCTCCTTCGAGTGACATAATGGTTGATTGGTTGTGTGATTAATATATTTGATTTCTCAACCTTCCCTCTCCTCTCTTTGTGACTTCATAATACCACCAAAAAATCCCATTTAATTGCCTTTAAATACATTTCTTATTTCCCCAAATCACATATGCATCTTAAGTGCATCTTGAAACTTCTTATATGACTCTAAAAATCCTAATATGAGAAAAAATGGCCAAATTCGCTCCATTTACTATCATCAAATATAATAAGTAGATTTGGGGGAAATGGGAAACATGTTCACATTGTTTCTCATTATTTTGTCATCGAATATCATTTTTAAAGAACCTATACAAAGTAGGTCAAATTAGGTATCGTTATATAGATATAATTGAGTTTGGGTGAAATGGTCATATATAAGCACCATTTATATTAATTTTATCATCAAAAGTCATTATTTGAGAAATATTAGCCACATTAGCCAAGATCGGGTGTGATCATATATGTATAGATAGTTTTGGGAAATTTTGGCTTATATGAGCACTATTTATTCTTATTTGTGTAAGAAATTTGTATTATTTGAGAAAAATTGTCTCTAGATTATGTGCAATTAGATAAACGTAGGTAAATACCAAGATAATTGAGCATATATGAGCATCATTTTTCATTATTTCATGATCAAATGTTGTTATTGGAAAAAACATAAAAAAATGGCCCAAAGGGCCATATTAGGTGTGATTAGATAGATGCAGGTAGATTTGGGGAAAATTAGTGACCACCATTTTACATTAATTCATGAGAAAATGTTTTTATTTTATAACAATGGTCTACTTTCGGCTCTAATTAAGTGCATTAAAATATATGTCGGTAGATTTGAGAGAAAATTGGGCATATATGAACACCATTTTTTAATTTCATGATACAATATCAGTTTTCAAGAAAATTTAACTAAATTAAGAAAAATAGGTTCTATCATATAGATTAATTTAACTTAAAAATAGATAAAAGGGTAAATGGGGTTATATATCTAAGGGTTAAAGGGTTAAAAACATGTGGTATATTCAAATTAATTAATAAAAATTAACACATAAATTAGAGTATATCTCCAAAGAAATTTATAAAATATAACAATTGATATAATTTCTCAAAACACAAGAAGATGAGTGCATGTAGCTAAAAACCGAGATAGAGATGTGATCTAGCGAGTGTAAAGTGATTTTGAAGACTAGAAATGACCTAGAGGTGCTTCTTTCTATAATTGGAGTGGAAATATAAGTAGGTATGGATCACTATGACCTATTAAAGTGTGGTACAATTTATTCCTCTAACATACATTTTTGAACGGGAGTGCACTTTGGTGGTTTGTAAATTTTTGTGCAGATGTGACTCTCTATTATGAGCTTCACTTTAAAACCCTGGGTTTCACACATCTAAAACCATCTATATGATTTGAAATGACTTAAAATTCTAACCATGGGTGGTAGACCCCTACAAATAGGTCAATCTTTAGGTTGAAGTTCCCCTTCATTTCCTATGTCGACACTACTCCAAAAGGCCTCAAACCATATGTAGTTCTCTACATAACATGTGATATCTATATGGATGAAACTAATTTGGATATTCAATCACTTGAAAATGAGGAATAATGGGTTGGTGCACTTGAGTTTGACTTGACTTGGCCTTTGAAGGTCTCTAAAATGGGGAGCTTGACTCTTGAACTTCATTAAAAGTGCTTCTCCTAGATTGTACTTCTACTTTGAAGGGATTTAGAAGAGCTTCGAGTTATTTAGGAATTTATTTATGATGAAGACTCTTGAAAGTGCAGGGTGATTTTGTGTGAACTAAATAGCCAAGTTAGACATTATTTTATAGGTGTTCATAGGTTTAATTTCACATTAAAGTTGACCTATGGGATATGAACTGAGGTCTATGAAAAGATATCAAATTGGAAAAGTGTTCATTGGGTGCTAAGAGATAGGACTATACGGGCCTAAACTAGAATATGGTATGGCTTGGTCCCATCCAAATGGTCTTAGATAGGCAGTTCAAGGACTTTGCATAATCCAAGGCGAGATGCATGATGATATTATATTATTTTGGATTAACGTAAGTAGTTTTGTAAGATATTGAGTAGTGTGAATAGATAAGAAATTCATGCAAGAGAGATAAGGATAGGTCACCTAGGCTTGAAATGTGTGCACAAGTCATGCTTTAGGTGCAAAGATAAAGTTTTCATTGTCAAATGACAAGTTACCAAATTCAAGTATCTGCATAAATATATGTAGACTTAAGGAAAGAATGGTATTTGTGAGAAAATTCATTATGCTTTTATGATTGAATTTCATTATTTGAGATTTTTGGCAAATTTGGGCCTCAATTAGGTGCGATGGGATACATGAATGTAGAGTTGGGGAATATTAGGAATGTTTGAGCACCATTTTACATTATTTTGTGATTGAATGTTGGTATTCAAGAAAAAATGATCATATTAGTCCCTAATCATGTGTTAATATATAGCAATAGGTAGAATTTGGGAAAATAGGCATATTCGAGCACCAATTTTCATTGTTTGATGAGTGAATGTCATTGTTTATGAGAAATAGCCAAATTACGGACCAATTATATGGGATAAAGTACATGAAGGTGTATTTGAGAAACATTATCCATACATACTAACCACTCGGTGTTATTTGGTGATTAAATTTCATCATTTGAGTAATTTCTCCTAGCTTAGACCTTGATTAGTTGAGATCAAATAGATGCGGTATATCTTGGGAAAATTGGGTATCTATTAGAATCAATCATCATTATTTCATGATCAACTGTCATTATTCAAGAAAAATTGACCACACTAGGCCAATTTATGTGTGTTTGAATTGGTGTAGGTAGTTTGGGGGCTAATTAGGAATATATGTAAACCATTTGTCATTGATTTATGTGATAAAATGTTTTCATTTGTGAAATTTTAACTTAATTGGGCTCCGATTAGATGTGATTTGATACATTTAACAATTTGGGAAATAAGACATATGTAGGTATTGATTTTCATCATTTTGTAATTGAATATCATTATTCATTAAAATTTGGCCAAATTAGACCTTAATAAGGTGCAATTGGTTAGTTGTAGAAATATTTTAAGAAAATTAGGCATATTTGAGCATTGTTTGCCATTATTTCATGAGTGAATTCATAAGTGGGATTCCCCTAGCAAAGTGGTACATAACATGTACAATCATATAAGAGATGATTTTTATTTACAATTTTTGCACTAGTATAATGGTACAAATAGGGGTGATAGTATAAAAGGGGTCCCATGAATGAGAGGATGTAATGGTAACCCCCAAAACTAAGGGGTATATTTAAAATTCCATGATCACACATATTTAAAACATTTTTTACCAAATGACCCATCGTGAGTGAATGGTGTTATTTTGTGATCAAATGCCATAATCAAGTGAACCTAATCATACCTAATCTGTGTGAATTGGAATTCAAATATCCCCAACTATAGGGGTAATTGAATCAATCAATAAATTTGTTCAATTAAAAGCACAAGTGGGACTAATCAATCATTGTAAGCATAATTAAAACTAATAATTGCATCAAAATATGCACATAATTAAACCACCGAGTAATTTGGTTACTATGCAATTAGGGATAACCAATTCCTACAAGATAAATGGTAATCAATCAATGCCCATGAGCACTTTATTAGCTCGAATATACATATGATTAAACCAATCGAGTACTTGTTTCAATCAGGTGTACAATTGGGGTTAATTGATTCTACAAACATAACTATATAGATGATTAACTTAAATTGGGGCTAAATTATCCCCAATTGCAAGAAAGGATAAGTAATTAGCACACTTTGGAGTTCAATTAGCCCCAATTTCATACAAGATGAACCAATCAAGAAAATGGTTCGATCGGATGCAAAATTAGGGCTAATCAAGCAATGTTAAATAACTTTATTTTTAAAAAGATTATATGAAGTCATTGATTTTATGCTTAAGATGTATTCAATGTGAATTTATATCCAATATCATATCAAACCAAACTATCTTTGAGAGATGCGAGGTTTGTAAAATTTAAATTGCACAACTAGAACTCCTACAAATATTAGAAATCAATCTAAATGGACCCAAAACCTAAAAATGACTATTGATTTTCCTAAAATAGATATTGGGTGAAAAAATTGTACCCAATATACCTTAGATTCAAAAGTACTAAAATCTTAAAAATAATTTAACTAGAAAGATTATATATTGTCAAACATTATCTCTTCAATGGTAGGTCCTGGAACTCTCAAACCAATTTAAAAAAATGGAGAACGACAAGGTAATTTTCTTTACTTACTAAAATAACATTAAATTATAAGAATATAAAATATAACTTATATGTTTATTCTAGTGAATACATAATTCATGGATTCTAATGAAAATGTCATATTATACATCGCATGTAGTAAGTGTTACAAAGTGTGTGCTTTTTTATTTCCACATAATGCACACATGTTATGTGAATTTCAAAATTGAAAACCTTGCCTTCGACTTGAAAATGCCAAAGTTTTCTTAGCCAAAGGGATGTGCATGCAAAAACATAACATAGTTTGTGTTTCCAACTCATAATGGGAATGAGCACTACTCACCATGATTCAAATCACTTGTTTCATCATGACATTCCATAAAAATACAATCAACATTTCGAGTCAGTTATCCTCTTTGTAATTTTTTTATTTTTATATTTCAAATAGTTTAAAGTTTTATTTTTTATTTACTTTTAAGAATATCTTCATACGCCACAAATATACTATGTATTTTTTTGTTTATGTAATTTTCAACACGTTCATTCAAATTTGAATAAAAACATGATGATAGACTATACCTTATTCGTATGGAAAATAATTAGGAGAAGTATGCTAAACGATTACTCATAATATCAATAGACATGTGTGCATACATGTACATGCGCACGCACGCACGCGCACGCGCAGCACGCGCAGCGCGCGCACACACACACACACAATTTTATTATATTTATAAAAATACCACAACCTACATGATATTATCTAACATTCCACAAAAAATGATAATATCTAACAATGCTATAAAAAAAAGGGGAGTGACAAGAGACCATAATTGACTATCTACTATCTACTATCTACTATCTACTATCTACTTGTGTTTCACGCAAAAACACTAGTGCCTCTTTGAAATTCCACCATTTTCAATCAAACTTAATAGTTTAAAAAGAAAGCTCAAAATGCTACAATTTATGTTCTTAAAATGTCTTCAAATTTTGAGTGTATGCATCTCAAATCACAACCTTTCAATTCCTTGTACTTACAAAGAACTTTTTAAGATTACATTTATGGTGTTTTTAAAATTACGAATTACTTTGATGAGTTTTTAGATTCATACAATTTAATAATAACTAATGATCAATTTTTAGATTATTGACATTGATGTTGATGTTTGATGTGTACTAAACTTTTGTTATATATAATCCATTTCCTATCATAACACTTTTTACAACCCAATTTTGATTTTTGTGTGTTTAGAATGTCAATTTTATGAAGTTGTCATACACTTGGTTCATAAATGTTATTTAATTAGAAGTATTAGTTCTCTTAAATATATTTTGTGTTAGAATGGTAGTAATTTTAATTGAGAAGTGTATATTTATTAATAATACATAAAAAATACAACGTTAAGAATATAATAAATGGGTGGTGGAATGCACCATAGAATATCAATGTCACATCGAGCAACAAGTAATGTTTTGAGAAAAGACAACCATAAGAAATGTTGTTATTAATTACATATTATCAATAGGGATTTTTCAATGAATAGAGTGCAAAAACAAGAAGCACAAAATCCAAAGCACTAAACAGTGGCAACGAACATGGAAGTCGTTCGAGGCGGTGGTGGGGGCCTATGAAGGTTGCTACTCAATCCACTAGCTCCAGAGGGCTCCACAGGATTAGGGATTGCTTCTCAACCAACATTTTCTTGATTTTCTTCTTTTTCTTCCCATGTAGGTGAAATGGCAAGAGAAATCGGAGGAATTTGCTAGAGGGGGAGCATCCCAAGTACCACCACCAAAGCCACCACCCTCGTTGCCAACACCACCCATGGGAGGAACATCCAATTGTTGCCACCAATGTCGACAACATCACCACCGAATTGGTTTGATTCCCTCCTTAGCCACCTCCTTGGAAAGGATAAGGTCAACAAGAGGAGGGGTTAAAGTTTCTTCATCTACTCCCAAATAGTAGCGGGGAAAGCCATGCCCACTGTCTTGAGAAGGAGAGTGGTGGCAAGGGAGATCTAGTGGCTTACCATTGATATTGTAGGACACATTACCCCAATGGTTGTGAAGCGTCTATAGAAACTCAACCTCTAAGTTAACCTTCTTCGCTAGCCCCGAATCTAAAATATCACATTGCCAATAATAACAATTTTATGAGCAATGGAAAAACTTATATCCATCTAAATATGATTAAATATAGCATAGTAATTTTTAATCATTACGTGTAGGAATTCTTATCGGTCCATTATTGCCATTACAATCTTCAAATAATAACGATAATACCATCATGATTAAACTGATAAACCAAATATCACAATAAATTATTCTTTCAATTAAAAATAATAGTTCCTATCCCAGTTATATAAATAGTCAAAATATTAGTAAAAAAATAATTTATTTTTCATTTTCCGTTTCAATTAATCTTAAGGTTTCATGGTACCAAATTTAAATAAATTTTAAATGAAATTTCAAATTCCATTTTCATGAAAACAACTGTGTAATACAGGCTCTGAGAAGAGATTTTCCCGTCTAGGAAAAACAATTTAAAAATTTCTCTCCAAAAAAACTAAAACAAATTAAGAATTTTCTCCAGAACCCCCTGCAACCTGCATTGGCAACCTAAATGAAGTGCTTCAATAACTCGTTTCCATTGAAGACTGTCAGACATATTTGTGCGTCAGTATTGCTTTTGGTATTCTAAAGCCATTACCCCCTGGTTTTGACACAAAATCTGACTATTTGCAGCTTAGCAGTGTATAAAATAGAAACCATATACATTTATGACTGTAGATGGTAGAACCTTGATACAGTAGAACATTAGAACTAAACAACCTGAGGTAATTGATTCGAAGTTGAACATGATATGTTGGCTTTCTAACACTTTTCTCACATCAAATCTCAAGTGCTATAGAAATTCAAACCTTTTGGCCCAAGGTAGCATGATTTAAAAAAGGTGTGGTCTTGGGCCCGTAACGAAGTTGTAGTTTATCTTGTCGATGGTTTTGTTTGGTTTCGTACTCACAAAAGTAGATGGCTAAAATATATCAATGTCCAATTTATAAATGACATACAGGCGAATATGTTTCGATGATCAACAATGGGAAGTGTTATTTGACACCCATTCACAATCTCCATGTTAATCGCCTAAAACAATATGCAAATAGATCTGTTCTGTTCTCCTACAACTAAATCTGATGCATGTAATATGGGGCGTTTCAATCCCTATTGATGACCTGCTACTCAATCAAGAAAACATTAAGCGTGTAACACACAAGCTACAAAGAAGGGTCGCTCCAAACCATATTACACATTCAATGCATGTACTGAATACCAAACACTGAAGGGTGTGTTTCAAAATGTTGACAAGCATCTCAATTGAACAAAAACTAAAACCTGATGCATGTAATATGGTGCATTTCAATAACTATTGATGACCAGCTACTCAATCAAGAAAACAGTAAGCATGTGACATGCTCGCTACAAAGAGGGTCGCTCCCAAACCATATTACATATTCAATGCATACCAAAACCAAACACTGAAGGGTGTGTTTCAATAAGTTGACAAACATCTCAATTGAACAAAATTTGAGGAAAACAGGGTTTGAAATCAAGTAACTTACAACCGAAAATGCCAAGGCCTTGCATCAGATCTCATTTCTCTAAATAACTAAACCTAAAACATCCATTAAGGTAACCTGTTTAAGAAACACACATATGCAAGTTGTTCATTGCTACATATAATTTTTGAACCCCTTCAATATGTTTGCTGCACAACCAGAGAATGACAATCGAGCTTGGGTGTTCGCAAACAAACTGAACATTCTTAGACTGTCTTAGGACAAGACCCAAAACTATATAATTTCATCGATTATTGAGCATCGACATTCATTGTTTACAATTTGTGAATGATCCCAAAAAATGAAATATTCGAATTAGACTGGCACAGAGCTAAAGCAAATACACATTTTAGCAAACCCTCAACACACACTGGCAACATGGAAAGTGCCACCAACTTCAACCATAATAACACATGCCTCCCTATGATAAATCTTGTTGCCCCCTCTCACACCCCCACCAGAACAATATAAATTCTGCACACATGCAATTGCTCCTGCTTTCTTGCCCACACATGCAACAACATCCCAAAAGAAACTACAATATTAGAAAACCACCACAAACACAACCCAACTGACAGAAAAGCTCATTGGTGAGATGCAAAACGGCCATGAAGACAAACACACCGAATTAGAGTGGGAAGTTCATACCCCATTTTCTAGATTAGTGAGAATATAATTCAGTGTCAAAATCATGTAATGATACATGGCATTAAGGTATCAATAGAAGGATGGCAAATATAGCCAGAGTTTGCAAAAAAAAGGTAAGCGATAACAGAATCCCCCAAGTCTGGGTCCATTGTAATGCAGATGGCTCTTCTTCCCCTTCAAATAACTTGGATGGTAGGATAAATGTTAACGGTATGTTTCTTTCATTTTGGGATAGAAGTTATGTAGCTAAGGCCAGACCTTCGCTACCTTCATTCATGCCAACAAGTCAATACTTCCACAGATCAAATTGTTCATTCATGCATCATACATTTTTGTGGCTTGAAGTTTTAAAACGTTTATTGTCACCTCTAATCAGTACTACATGAAATAAGTGCAGTCTGTCACCTTGAGGCTCTCAATATCCACAAAAGCACTTCAAATTGTGACAAGAGACCAACACTATTGAGCACAAAAACTCTACACTTTTTGTCTGCATAATGTTGTACAATTTCAACATTTGCCGTAATCATGAAGAGCTTGACATAAAATTGCAATGTTATGACTGAAGGGTGTTCAAGATTAAGTGATCTTGTAATCACCGTGAATCTGTCTTACATGATAGACCCCTAAATTTTATACACCCACTGTAAACATACACTTAGTGGATTATACACAGATATACTAATATGCTCCTGAAGTGGAATTCCATTCTTCACCACTCATAACCCATTCCTCCTCTGGAAATTTTACGGCACCAACCTTCTGACAGCCATGAATCAAAACACTTATATTACTTCGGCAGCTTATATCATTCAATAAACCAGCTAGTGCAGTTACAGTTTAGGTTCCAGTTGACCAGCCTAGACTCAGTGCAGAATTTCTTCATGAAGACAACAAATCTGCAATCCAAATGTTTTTACTATGATAAACATCTCTCTATGCAAATACTGCATTTTCCGCAATGATAAATTTTATACAAGAAGTATATGTAAAACCTTCTGATCATTAGTAGGGAAGGCTTTTGAGCTAGAGCTGCTTATCAAAGATTTCAGTTTCGTTGAAGATTTAACACATGATATAGGCATATTGGCCCGTTCGACAATATGATCCATGTTCCTCTGCAAGCTCTGCCTAACCATGTTTGTTACAGCCCTCTTGTGCAACTTCATTTCTGTCGCATCATCTGGGGTACTCAATTGTCTCCTTGCATCCCACACTCTAGCAGTCACTGGACCAGAAACAGGCATTGTAACCCCACACTTGTAATCTCTAAGACATTGTAAAATTCTCATAGCTCTCTTTTGGGAAAGAGTACTACCCAACAATGCAAGCTCCAGTAGCACAGGGACTATTCCTTCTTTCATCATAGCCTTCCGCTGAATCAAGCTATGGTGGGCCAAAAGCATTAGTATATAGGCAGCCAATTCTTGGCATTTGGGACTTTTTTCCTAAGTCAGGATATCAATCAAGACTTTGGGCATGTTTATGCCACTTTCCATAGCTTTTCTTCCAGATTCGGTCACTACTAAATTTCCTAGAATTACAAGGGCTCTTTCCCCTATCTTCAAGGACTGTGACATCTTCAACAGGGGCTGCACCACTCCATTTGCCACCATGCCCTCGACATTATCCAGGCAAGTAGATAAATTGAAGAGGGCAGCTAGAGAAGCCATCTTTCCTTGATCAGTGCCAGATTCCAGCATGGATACCAATTTAGGGAGCACATCAGAGGACCCTAATATTGACTTGTTCTTGTCAAGAGCTGAAACTGCTAGAAGAAGAATGGCAATTTGCTCTTGCATTTCTGAATCAGATGAAGCAATAAGTTGTGCCAGCTTATCAACTGCTCCAGCCTCAACAATCAAGCCCTTGTTTCTGTTGATCACAAACAGATCAATGAGCTAGTTAGTTTTAACTTTTCATATCCAATATGACAAAAATACTTGTCGGCGTACAAATATTTTTAAAAATAACCCCAGACTTCGTCCTTCATGGGGGTAGTTTTAGAAGCAGTATTCAACAGTTGAATATATATTTCATATAGCATAGGATTATTTAATGAAAATCAATAGCATGAAACACTCCCAAAAGTATCACTGCTATATCCCTCTTAATAATTTTTGAAACTGTCCCAGAAGAATCTTCACGAACTGAATTCTCAATCAAACAACTATTAAAATGGAGACAATATGTAGCATAACCCAAAAAGACTGCTCCATAATTGATCTCAAGAAGCACCAAATAGATCCATTCACTTCATTTCAAAAAATAAAATCAATACCAAACATTAAGAATATATACATCCATCAACTAAAGAGTTCTAAACGGTGACTGTCCAGGGTTCTATCTCCAGCTTTTAGGGTTCCTTTTATCCTGTTACTATCTATATTTATAGGTTGAACTTTCAGAGTTTTATTGACCTACTTTGGCCATTTGTGGGCATTAATACAATTTTCATTTCATTTCATTTCTACACAATATGATTTTCATCAAGACATGGTTCCCAATGTTTGATTCCATTAGACTAAGATTAAAACCAGAAGTAAAAGATCCTTCAAAGTTATCCCCAAATTGCAACAAAAACTTACGTGTAATTTTCATTGGTGCATTCAATGAGTGAAAGAAATGCAGAATGACAGTGATCAGGAACATGGGAGTCTAACATAGCCACCAGAGATGGGATCACCCCTAAGAGAGCAAGCGACTTTCGAGTCTTGGCATTCTCTTTAGCTAACCGCTGAAGTTCAGCAGCAGCCTTCCATTTCTCATCAGGGCTCCCAAAGTGCACCTGTGTAACTGCTTGTCTGGGGTTTGAACCTCGACTCCTGATCTCTTCCTCCATCAATTAAGCTGCAAGGTTCGTCAGATGGGCAATCCTTCTGCTTGTCCTCTTCCTCAAATCTCATCCCTGTATCAAGACCCTTGGGATCCATTTGATTATCAATCTCTAGTGTGGATGATGTGTCTGTAGATGTCCGAGCAGGCATACTCATCACCTGAATGTTGTTACTTTTCCTCTTCTTGCTCTTGATAAGCCTAAGTAGCCTTGAAAAAAACTTGAGCTTCGCATAGGATACCACCCATGGAGAAGGATCTGAACCTCTGCCACCCACTTTCATACCAGTTTCTTCTGTTACACCCATTTGAAAATCCCAACCACCTGACAAACCAACTGATGCAAGAACCCGAGATTGATTATATGCAATTGGCGAGGCTCACTTCTCAAACACTAAATCTATTACAGAAAAAGGATCCAGTTATCGTTGAAGAAATCACCTCAACCTTGTAACCTGTAAAAGAGAGAAGACCAGCAAAGAGGGTAAGCCCTAACCAATTGGTTGTTAGCTCAAAAAATTGTAGTATTTGAATCCTAAACCTCCCAAATCACTTGAGACCACCAGTGTTGCACTCTATTCAACAAAATTCAGTATTCGTTAACTATTCCTCGAATTCTAATGCATGTAATATACTCCTAACCTATTCACAGGTACATAGATTTGTATCTTTCAAATATAACCCAAAAACAGGAATTTAACACTTTCCTGTTGCTTTTTTATGCAGGGCACCTAAGCTTAGCTACAGAGAAAAAAGGCATATGTGTACCTCAAATTGTATGCACCGACCAGTAACATCAAGTGGTTCTCAACCATTTCTGAACACAAAAGATGTACTCCCTGCTTCCAGTACAAAGACTTTTTCCTTAATATTTGTGTCAAACCCCAAATCTCCGCATGCAAAACTCCTACGCCTGTCAGCTACTAATTTGATCAATTCCAGACCTCTGCAGCGGATGGGCTTGTTACAGAGGCAATTATGTATACTTATTGAATATACCACCCACAAAAATGGTAGATTCCCAGTGCGTGCAAGGACAGAAGACAACTGTGTAAGGGCTCTTCTGAGAAGCAACTGCCATCCTACATTGCAGAAGACCAAGAAACAATAGCGGACTGTCCACACATGTCAACTCTTTACCTAAATATATTAGATATGGGGATTTCGGCGGGAACCCACGAGCTAAAACAAAATTAAAAGTCCATACCTACTCAGATTCAATTAAAAAAAAATCCCAATCTCACAAAATCATGCACAGACAAAAACCTGCAGATTGGTTGGCAACGATTTAAAGAATTGGGTGCAGATAATTTGAAGGACAAAAGCTTTACAAGGCTCTTTCCGATTGACATGGCATAGCAATAGGCTCACAGAGCATCTCGCTCCCATGTCTCTGATTCCACTCACATACAAATATATGAATTATATTGTAGGGATATATTCTGATATCTTTGGTGGGTGGGTGTATACTTCATTGACTCTTTGCAATCAAAAATCTGATTTCAGCCGCTGATTACGAGGACTTGAAAAAATTAAAATAAGAAATGCATGGCAAGTCTTCTCAGAGCTGCCACTGTCAAGCCAGACATCCCATGTTGAAAACCAATTTTAGTAATCCGTCTCTGTCCCACTTTTCCTTTATAAAATGTCTCTGTCTGTCTGTCTGATCTCAATTGATTGTAAACTTTGGTATTGTATATTCTCGTCACCCTGGTTTCTAAGGCAAGCTACACGAGTGTATAATTAGCAAATAATATATGTATCTGCAAACAAATGATTTATATAACATTTATAGGTGAGATACACCTGAGTATATACCCTATGAAGTTTGAGATCCTGGTAAGAAAGAATAGAGCCCATCCAAATTGACTTAACATGCCCAACTTAAATAAAATCCACAGAATTGTCTTTATTCTGATCCACCCAAGTGAGTGGATATATATATACTCTCTGGTCGTTGAGGAAATCCACCTAACTCAAAAAGATTTCAGTCAAGTCCTAATATAACTAACTATTGGCCTACTTTTTCTTTTGTTTCTTTCCACTCACATTCAAACATTAGGTTTTTTCACTCACATTCAAACATTAGGTTTTTTCACTCACATTCTAACACGAGTAATATATATAAAAAAAAAAACCACTAACATTCAAACATTAGTTTTCTCAGTCACATTCAAACATTAGTTTATATAATTTTCAACTTAGAGTAGTTATTTTGTTTGACATATAATTCAAACTTACTAACTTTTTTGTTTGGAAAAATGGTTGACATCAAAATGCATTGCACCTAGTCATAATCATTGTAATCATGTAAAATAAATGTAATTGTATAAAGAATGTTCATGATTACGGAGTAATTTTTTTTTTTTTTTATTAGAGGTAAAAGTTAGGGTTGAGGGGACCCTACCCCCTTACAAAGAGTTACAGCATACTTACATATTGGCCAAAGTATTTACCTTAAAAGGCCATTCATGATCCAAAATTTCAAAAACAAAGACAACAATATATGATATCCGTAAGATAGAATTTACAATATATAACAGTCGAAGGATGAAACTAACAACATAAAGGTAAACAAACAACAGATTCCAAACCATTGCATTTCATTAATCTTTGACCAGATCTTCCACCGTCTCCATACAGCCGTTCCATTCTTTGACCAGAGTTGCTATAGTCTCCTTCCAGTACTTGTAGTTAGGTTCTTTGATCACCACCTTCGGCCCTGTACCATCCTTTTCCTTTTCTTTTGCCAATTCCATGGACTGGATCATTTTGGCCAATAGTTTGAGATGGTAAATAGTACTTTTCACATTAAGGATATGTGCATCCCTGATTTGCATAATAATTCCTTTCATTTTCAACAACTCATTTTCCATTTCCATGCTTCTGGCATTGGTATTTTTGAGGTTTTTTGAGGATAAGGGAAGACATTTTATCCACTTTGTCATGCAGCTCCTTAAGGTCCATAGTGATCAAGCTGATTTTGTGCCTATTGATATCAGTGTTCAGTTTGTAATTTTCAAACTCTCTCATGAAGGCATGGGTTTTAACGGTGATTCTGGGCCGAGAAAAGCTCCATCTGAGCCGTTTTAAGATTATGTAGACTGTGGATAGCTTCCTCAGTATTCTTGGAATGCTTGTCCTCAGAAGACTCATGTTCTTTTATGCTGGCCACATCCTCACTGCTCTCTGCTTCCCCTTTGGCTTTGTCATGAGAGGATTCCTTCTGGGTAGGGGTTTCACCAGGGCATTCATCCGAAACATAGGTGATGTTATCCTCCTCAGCCCGACCAGGATACTACACTTTCTGTTCTGAATCTTATCTCCCCTTTACCCATGCTTGATCTGGTACATTTGGCCACCGGATTCCCAGGACCAATATCATCACAACTATCATCCTTAGGTTCCATACTCCCTATCCTTTTACCCAACGAGATGTTTGAAGCCGAAGCCCCAAATTTATCATTTTTTCCCAACAGGGGAGTGCTCAGCCGAATGATAGTTTTTATCAGACCCTGGTGTAAAGGGAGAATGAAAGTGCCTTTCTTCACCATAGTTATAGATTTAGCCAAAGAAGAGAATAAGTAGAAAGGAAAGTTATATGGTTTGGAATTGCGAATATGGTTTAACATTGGGAAATGGTAGCCATAGATTACTTTATATCTTCCTTCCAATGTAATGTAAGACATTATCAGTTTGGCAATTTCATCAAAAGGGGAAGGTAACTTACTCCGAGCATATCCATTATGCAGAGAGATGGGATCCCCTTTTCCTTGAAAGAAATAATCAATCTCAAGACTGTAATCAGATTTCGGTTTGAAAATACATCTACCTTCCAACGCGAGGCCAGTCACTTTAGTAATGAGCTTGGGTAAAATTGTGAGAGAACAATTGCCGACCTATACCTTTCCCTCATTCCATGTTTTTGTGACCGCTTCGCTCAGACTCTCATCATGGCCCTCAAAAGTTTTGAGAAAAGACAACAATCCCACTATTTCCAGAAGAACTTCGGCCTCCTTGGATATCTCCAGGACACCTAGATGGTTCAGTGCGAACCAGGTCCCCTCCCATCCTTCTGTACCCAAAAATCTATTGCGAAGAAACCAGACCTAAAAATCAGCTTTTTCTTTTTTCAGCTTCCCCAAATCCAAAAAGGCTAGGCTGTGTGAAAAAGGGATCCAACTCATGCATGGAAGAAAAAATCATGAAAGGTTACTGGCACGAGCGGGAGAGTTAGCAAAATTATTAAAGACTCCCTCCCTTTTCATGATTTCAATGAAATTGGCATTCATACCAAAGAGGTGCTCGACAACATGGAGACCATTAGTGGTAACCCCTAGATTAGCAACAAAGTCAGCACCCACATTGCCTTCCCTATACACATGATTGAAAGAAATATTCACAAAAGAATTTAAAAATGACTTAGTTTTACTGATGAAATCTTCTATAGATATGGTAGGTCTGGATGAACCCTTCATACAAGAAATAATGTACAACGAATCTCCTTCCACTTCCAGAAGGTTGAAACCTTTTTCTTTTGCAATCTTCACCCCCATAATAATAAGGCATTGCCTCTGCCACATTATTTGATTGTTGTCCAAGGTCAAAGAAATAAGCAAGAATAAAATGACCAAAAGAGTCCCTTATGACTCCTCCTCCCCCTGCTTTCCTCGGATTCCCTTTAGCTGCTCCATCGAAGTTGAGTTTTAGAGAACCTTCACAAGGAGGATTCCACTTAATCCCCAATCTGGGATTAGGCCTGTTTGATTGAGGAATCCCTGAAACATTCCAATTCATTAAGAAATGTTGTTCATTATCTAGGATTTCCAATTCTTTATTCCTGAGGATAGAGAAATTGTTTCTAACTGCCTGAAAGAGGTTTTTATAGACAGTTTGATAGGAAGACTCTTGTTTTTGAATATCCTTCTGTTTCTTTCCTTCCAGATTTCCCACCATAGATGACTTAAGCTTATGGTCCATAGATTTTTTAGCCCTTGACTATGAAAAGGGCATTTCCATTGGTTCCAAGCTTCCTTTATATCTTTGGGGATGACCCAATTAACCGAGAAACCATCCAAAATGGAGGATAACATTTGATGTGCATACTGACATTCCAGAAACATATGGTTTACAGATTCCATTTTTCTTTTGCATAGCACACATCTATTAACCCATTGGAGACCTCTTTTTACCAGATTATCAACCGTGAGGATTTTATTTCCAAAGTGAGCCAGCTGAACACATTAACCTTAGGTGTTATATTCTTGTTCCAAATCTTTCCAGCCATTAAATCTTCTTCTCCAATTTGTCCCTCAAAAAGAGGCCATAGGCTGATTTGACAGAAAAATTTCCACATGGTTCCTTATCCCAAATGATTCTATCTTGGTCCTTGCTATTAGATGATACATAATTTTTAAAAACTCATTGATCCCTCTCAATTGATCATTTAGTTCCTGTCTATCCAATTCCGAGTTTTCCATGTCTGAAAACTCTCTTCCTTAGCCATGTAGTTGTTTACTTTTTCTCCATACTTAGCTTCTAGTAATGCAGAGATTTGTGGAAATTTATCTTGAAGGGTGAAATCTCCTGCCCATTTGTCTTTCCAAAAACCTATCTCATTGCCTCTTCCTATTTTCCATCTGCTGCCCTTGTTCAGAATTTCTTTGGCCCAGTTAATGGCTTTCCATATGCATGAGCCATTGAAAGTCGCCTGTTTAAACATCCATCTTTTATCATTATTATCCAACCAATATTTTCTCTTAAGAATTCTGGCCCAAACTCCATTTTCCTTTGTTAGTCTCCATCCAATCTTAGCAAGTAGAGCTTTATTCATCTTGGACCAATCTCTGAGACCAAGTCCTCCAAGCTTTTGGGTCTGCACACTCTGCTCCAGTGCAACTAAAGGGATTCTATCTTTACTTTCTGTGCCGCTCCATAAAAACCTTTTTGGATCTTTTCCAACCTTTCCCCTATTGTAACAGGAAGTTGGTATAGTGACATGGCATACAGGAAGACTCTGGAGAGAGCTAATCAGAAGAGTGATTTTTCCTGCTTGGGATAATAGATTAGCTTTCCAACCAGCTAATTTCCTTTCAAACCTTTCAATTAGAAAGTTCCATTCAGAACAAGAGGGTCTCCTATCCCCAAGAGGAATTCCTAAATATAAGGTAGGAAAGGGTTTATAGGTACATTCAAAAATTTCTGCAATCTTCTTACAATGTTGTCCATAGTATTCAGAAAGAAAAGAGAACTTTTTCTGAAGTTGATCAGCTGTCCCGAGACATCCATTATGGAGTAAATGATAAGAGGGTGTTTTAGAAGAATATTTGATTTGTTTGAAAACAAATAATATAACACACTAAAAAAGATTATAATGAATGGAGAATGTTCCCATAATTATTAGTGTACTCGTTTGGAACCATTGGTGTAACAATTTTGACAACTACCACTTAGACGGAATTTAATTTGATGATCTTATTCACCAACTTCAAGGCTTGAAAACTTCACTTTATTTACCAAATTTCTTCATGGATCTTTGGAAAATTGAGCTCCTTCTTCAAAACCCTTATGATAAAAAAAAATAGGGGATGTATTTGGGAGCCTTTATTATTCCTCAATTATTATCAGGCCCTTAGGATTTATAATCTTTAAAAACAACACACGAAGTACGAATGCAATGTTTAATAAGTAGTCAAGTGCCAAACAAATTCCCAACCCTTCTCACTTTCAATGCTAATGAATGTTTCATGCACCACACAATAAATGTTAGATGTTTTTCAAATTTCCTAGTATACTTGAATGTATGCTCTAAATATATATGTGTAATAATTGCTTTGCACAAGGATGCTCCTCTATCATTCATTGTTTCTCTTAAATCCACTTGTCCATTTATAAACTTCTTAAATTCAAATTAGGACCATATTGGCATACTAGTTGACACACAACAAGCGGGAAACTAACAAAGAAGGGAGAAAAATCTTAGGGGATGCAAAGAAGTACAAGAAGGGCCCACACAAAAGACATCCTTAAAACCATATAATTGTGCATCTAGGAAAGCGGGACCATACAAATATAGTTTAGGGGACGTAGAATTGTAAGTATATGATTATAGGGAAAACCCCATAAAACATAGGGAAATGAGGGGAAGAAAGAAAGAGAGGATAAGAGAGAAAACATGGAGGACACAACAAAGGAAAAATTGATCTAGAACAAGATTTATGAAAAGCTATTTTTGGAAATTCATGAAAATCTATTTTAGGAGTTTTTTGGCTTTTATTATTTTGTACTTTTGGGGATATTCGAAGCATTTCTAGGCTTCGGACAATACAACAATAACCAAAGTTTTATCTTGTAGAAGATTTTTTTGAGTTCGTTCCGCCATATTTTTGATGGATCTTGTGATTAGAAAATAAAATAATGGTAACAATAGGGACGATTTTGTATTTCTTCCAGTTTTGTCTTTTTGAATTCATCTCTTTAGTGGATACATATGGCCTTCATGTAGGATGACCTTTTGGTTCCCTTCGAAACCCATCATATTCTATTTTTACCACTTTTTAAATATTTTCCATTGTATAGCTATAAATTTTTGTCTTGAATAAAGAGATAGATCTCCAAGCATACATCTTACTTATGGAGTTTAGCGGTTTGTATACATTTTGAATTACAATAAAGTTAGTTTGTTTCTATACATCTTTCATTGTGAATTGATTGTTATAACACATTAAGCACCATCATTAGTACGTTGTCCAATGTGTTGTAAATCAATATGGACCACAACTATAAGACAATGAAATACGCCAATAAGAGCCTAAATTATACCAATAATCGACAAATACACAAGTACCCTAAAGCAATGTAAATTTATGACTTATGAATACCCCATACCAAAACAAGGTTTCTACATACAACCCCATTTTGGTGTGTGTGTGTACGTGCACAAATATCATAGTAAAACAACACACGATATGGATACATAAAATCATATAACTTCGTGTATGGATCTCATAGAAACATGTAAGAGTACCAAAAAAATCAATGTCAAAATAATAATGCACTAAAATCTAGAAAGAGAAACATATCACATGATTATGACAAAAACGGTTGTGAAGTAGACTCCTAAATTTGGCCTTACAGTACTTAGAAACATCAAGTTTAACACTCTATTGCACAATTATACATTTGACATATATTTGAATCTTGAGCACACTTTCCTTGTATCAGTTTACCCATACATTGTCTTAGCAACCTCTATTTCCTAGTCATACTTATTTAGGATCAACTTGGTCTATACATGAACACCTTAGATCTCCTATACAAAAGTTCTCCAATCATCAAATCCTTATTTCATGTCTCTATAAAATACTAATATTTATAATTTTCATGTATTTGTAGTGTCCCATTATGTTAGTAGTGTCCCCACTATGTCGGTAGTGTCCAGGAGTGCAATGACTACTTTTTGAATTTATGCATATTCATCAGGTTTTCTAGGCATGTTTCATGAGTCGTATAGTGCAAAAAATCAACGAAGAGTCACCTATATATAAAAATGAACCTTGAGTTCATTCATCACCTCTTATCTCTCTTAGAACACCCATATCACTTTAGCTAATCTTACACATTATTACAAAAAGGCATGACACCTCAAATATAAAAAAATCCCTAAATTATTCCATTACGTGAAATCTAAATATAAAGAGGTTGAAGTCACATTATGCTAATTATTAAATTTTAAAGAAAGGAACACATCTAGATTGCACATTATTCACACATTCACTTGGGAAGGAGAACAATGTTTGGTTTGAGCCCTTTTTGGAATAGTGGTACATAAAAACACTCAACCATGATGGTGGTGTGATGAGGTTAGTCCAACTTGCATTTTCAAGGTTTGGAAAAATAAGATTATAGAGGTTTTTTATGTTAATTTGAATTACCCAAACACATCAAAACCATTTTGTAGACATAGATGAAGTGTTCCAACCAATTTCAGGCCTATAATTTTCTCATTGACACTATTGGTTGAGCTAGACACTATCATTAGATGGAGGGGTATTAGTTTAACAATTGTGTCTAAACAAGTTTTTTCCCCTTGATTTTCACTAGAACTATTGATGACATATTTCTAAGTTGATTCTAAGCACTCACAATTTCTAAATAATCATTCCTTTAGGTAGAAATAAGTTGGATCCTTTCAATGTGTATTTTGCAAAGTATCATCTCTCTATTTTCTCTAAAAATATTCATAAACCCAACTTCGTTTCATATTATTATACTTCAATGTATTTACTTGATAATCTAAGTTAAGATCAAGTTTTGATTGTTTTACACGATTGCATACATAACAAGTGAAACATATTGGCAAACCCCATAATTGATTGAACACAAAACGATAGGGTTTTCCTTATGCATTCAAGGTTTAATAATTTCTCCTCTTAAAGTCTAATTTCATAAATTTACTTTCTAATTATTAGGTTCCATTTACCTTTATGACCACTCCATGAATTTCCATACGGATGAAAATCATTTATATTCAGCATGTAAGGCCATCTCTTCCAAATTTACATCCTTTTCTCGCTCTACTTTATCATTAATTATTATTATATGGAAGGAAATGTGATGATTTTTATGCCTTAATAACAAGGATGTTATTATTAATGATGACATTAGATCCATCTCATAGGAAATATTGCATGAGTATAGAATCTAAAATGCTTCCAATCACTACTCGATAGAAAGGTCGTGCATGGATCCTTTTATTCCTCCTTCCTTAGCACCTCATGGTAGGGTCGGCAAATACATACCTTTCATCGTCTACCCTACTCCTAGACTTAATAGAGTTGATAATACACATGAAAATATTTATATCCTATAATTTCTCAAAACATCCATTATATACAAAAACATCTTATACATAGCCTTATATGATACTACCCTACTAAATAATGCGAAGCCACCTACTTTTCATCGATTTTCAACATGTTAAGGGAACATGAAGATGTCATTTTTGAAAAAGAATATTTGTACCTATTTGGAAATTCATAGATGTGTAGACATACTATTCCATGCCATGTCATGCCCAATAACCTTAATTATAATATTCTTCTTGGGCGGCCCTAGATCCATGCCATGCATGTGGTCCCCTCTACTCTACATACATGACTTAAATTTCATTATCATGGAGTTTTTATGATGTCCATCTGATCCATCACCTTTTGTGTATTGCCATTCTATTGAACAATCTATTGATACTCCTAGTTCTTCTGATGCTACTCAATACTTTTCTAAATATGGGTTAGGATATGAATATTTACACCGCTATGGATTCTCTAATACAAGCTTAGGTTAGCAAGAACTTGGAATAACAACACTTTGGGACCTTCCCACACAATCTCACAAATTTGGATTAGGATATCATCCCCCACCTATCCCTCCTTCAGAATTTTATACCACATTACATACTTCCTCACTTCCTCTCATCCATCCAGAACTCATTAGTGATAACGCCTCTACTATTTGGGATAATTTAGACATGTTTGCTACTGATGATGCTCTTTTAGAACACATGGGGTTTTATGATCAATTCCCTTCCTTTCACCATAAGAGACATTCTCCATCATCCCTAAATACTACTGCTTACTTTGGAGAGTCGACACGCTTGCCGATGACACCGATCCTCCTAATACTATTCTTATAGATCCATACATCGAAGATCGGTATGTCTTAGCTTCCTCTTTCACGCCTAGTAAACAAAAAGATATCAAACAAATAATGCACAACTTCTTTGATATTTTCCCATGAGACTACAGTGATATGCCAGGTATTGATCCATTTGTTGCAATGAATAACATTGTCCTTAACCCCGGTGCAAAACCAGTCCAACAAAAATCTGCAAAATGCACCCAAAAGTGGCACTCCTAGTCAAGGAAGAAATCAAAAATTACTCGACACTTGGTTTTATTCATGTTATTGATTATCCTGAATGGGTATCTAATATTGTACCCGTTATAAAACCAGATGGTCGCGTCTGTTGTTGCACGATTTTCATGATTTAAATAAAGCTTTTCCTAAGGATAGTTTCCCCTTGCCTCATATTGACATCATTATTGATTCTACTGCCGACTATGATATCCTCTCTTTCATGGACGGTTTCGTGGGTTACAATCAAATCAAAATCAACCCCGTTGATCAAGAGAAGACCTCTTTCACCACACCATGGGGAACATTTTGTTACATTGTCATGCCCTTTGGCCTTAAAAACATCAGGGCCACTTATTAATGAGTGATGACACACATATTTCATGATTATATTCACAAGATTATCAAAGATTATGTTGATGACATCTTGGCTAAATCTAGACATCGTTCCACCCATGCACAAGATCTACAAATTCTATTTGAACACTTATGTCAATATCATGTACACCTAAATCCCAAAAAATGTGTTTTCGGGGTCACAACTAGTAATCTCCTTAGATATATCATCTAGCAATGCGACATTGAAATCAATCCCAACAAGATTAAAGCCATTGTTGACATGCCTCCACCCAAAAATTTACATCAACTATGATCATTATAGGGAAAAATTCAAGCTATCCGGTGATTCATTGCACAACTTGTTGATAAGACTCAACCATTTACACACCTCATGAAGAAGGATACTAAGTTCGTATGGGATGAGCAATGCCAACAAGCATTTGATGACATAAAAGCATATCTTTTAAATTTGCATGTCTTAGTCCACCCGCCAATGGTGTTGCATTGTTATTATTATACATATCCACCATGTTTCATGCTTTAGGAGCCTTGCTATCACAACATGATGATTCACAACATGAAAGAACAATTTATTGCATCAGTGAACGCTCCTCTCTTATGAATGCAACTATAGCTACATCGAAAAGCTATGTCTCGGCCTTGTCTTTGTGGCAAATAAATTGTGTCATTATCTTCTTAATAATGAGGTACATATTATCACCAAGGTAGATCCATTATGATACCTCTTGTCTCATACACATCTATCGGGACATCTAACATGTTGGGTTATGCTTCTCACTGAATTTGATTTCAAGTTCATACCACAGAAATTAATTAAAGGCTAGATCATAACAGATCAATTAGTTGTGGCACCCCTTCTTGATGCATCACCCATCTCTAATTCCTTCCGTGATGATTTCACTACCTATAATGTCGATCCTGATACATGGAAAATGTACTTTGATGGGTCTCGTTGTCATTCGGCATTGGGTCGAGTATAGTTTTCATTAACCCATGGGGTGATCCACTTCCTTTTACAAATTGCTTTGGATTTTCTGTACAAATAACATCACTGAATATGAATCCCTCATTCTTGGCCTTCTCACCACTCAAAATATCCTCATTTGTAACTTATGCATCCATGGTGATTCTTAGCTTGTCATAAATCAAGTAAATGACACATATAACACAAAGGAAGAGCACTTAATTCCATACAATACACTTGTCAAAGATCTCTTGGATACATTTGAGTCTTATTCCATCACCACCATTCCTCATAAGGATAATCATCATGCGGACGCTATGGCTAGTGCGGCGTCACTTATCCCACAAGATATTACTGATGAGCAGACCGCATTCATCATTACACACTTACGAAATCCTTCCATTTCTAATTTACCTCTTGCATCTTGTTCCATCACGCGTATTCAAGATAATCCTAAATGGTTTACTCCCATTTACAACTTCTTATATAAACAGACCATTCCGATAATCTGTAACCTCATGAAGCTCTTCATTTGTGATGTGAGGCTACTCATTATGTCATCATTGGGACAAAATTATTTAAACGTGCACTTGATGGTCAAATCTTACGTTGCTTAGGGATTTCCGATATTCCAACTTCTATTTCAAAAATACATGATAGTATGTGCGGAAGTCATTTCTCTGCAAAATCTATGTCTCAAAAGTTTTGCGTCAGGGCTATTATTGGCGTACCATGGAGTAGGACTACCTCAAATATGTTACTCATCGCAACAAGTGTGAAAAACATGAAAACCTCCATCACACACATGTATATGATCTCCAATCGATTGCACCTACTTGGCCATTTTCTCTTTGGGGATTCAACCTCATTGGTATGATAAATCCTAAATCATTCGATGGACACAAATTCATTATTATGACTACCGAATATTTTAGTAAATGGGTTGAAACATCCCCACTTCAAACTACAACTGGTACTAACATTTGTGGTTTCCTCACCATCCATATCATTACATGATTTGGTGTGCCCTCTGCCATTAGTACTAATAATGGGTCTTCCTTAAAAAATAAAGAGGCTAAAATGTTTTTGAAAAATTAAAAATTAAAAATTCATTTTCTACTCCTTATTACCCATGAGGAAATGACCAAGCTGAAGCCACCAACAAAACTATTGTCAAAATCCTATGCAAGACAGTTACTTCCAGTTGTGATGACTGACATAATCAACTATTTTACGCTCTCTGGGCTTATCGCACTAGTATGCACACACCTACTAACACAACCCCTTTTTCCTTGGTCTACGGTACTGAGGCCACCATCCTACTCAAACTGGAGATACCCTCATTTTTTATTTCACTCAAAGGCATACTTAAAGACAACGAATATCGCGAAAACTATTTACATGAGTTAGAAATGTTATATTCACGCCGTATCCAAGAGCTCAAACATCTTCTTCCATACCAATCCGCATCGTGCACATGTATAACCCAAAAACTCAGCGTTGTGAGTTCACCATAGTTGACCTTGTCTTAAAAGAGAAAAAAAAATACAAACATTGAGGCTCCTTTTAAAGGTAAATTCAAGACTATTTGGCTTGGTCAAGTATATTATCAATGAAAAACTTGGTGGTGGATTTTATTGCCTTGCCACCCTTTTGGGGTAGCCACTCAAGAAGCCACTCAATGTTATGCATCTTAAGAAATACTATGCCTAAAGTAAAGATCATTACCTAATGACACACTCTAGTCCAATGGTTCATACTGACATTCTTGAGGGTCCAAATAAAAATTTAACTTCACCTCATCACACTTACACCATTTTACACTTTGATCTTCACAATTAATCAATCAACCTTTTTATCATACCATGTGATATTCCTAGCTAGTACCTTCTTCACACATATCGTGATATACACTTTATGCTAAATCATCACACATTATAACACATCATCCCTATGTCACATTCAATATCATCACTTCATTCATCAACCCTTTCTACATACAACACATCACTCAAACATATTTCTCGATGACGTACTCTCATTTGTAGTTCCCAAGGGGCATAAATAAATGAACCTCACTACATACATTCACATCCACTCAAGGAACATTTCCCTATCATTCCCTCTTGCATTCCATTTCATCTCATCCACAACATACTACATATCTTGGTTGCATTTATTCTTGTTTACTTATGTTTTTACATGTTCACTTTATTACACATGCTAGATAGATATCTTGTATGTCATTAAATATTTATCATACACACATGCGTGTTCACCTGTTTCCTAGTTGTGATCACATATTCTACATATCTATTACTTGCAGTATGGATGCTTGGCATAGTACCTCGTAACAGTGCAACCACAATGGCTCATGGGGCATCTACTTTCGTACACTACATGTGTTATTGTTTCATTTTGTTTCATAACACATTACTTTATCGTATTATACATGCTTTTACATACTTTTTTTCTTTCTAACATGCCAGTGGGTGCTTCATGTGTAGCATTTATTTTGCAGGACTATTTTCTTCCATGATTTTCTGATAGACTATTTGCTTTTACTTTTCATTATTTACAGGATTTGCCCTATGTCTTACTTGTTCTCTAATTGCTTGCGGCCAATACGGCCTTGATTGTCTTACAACATCACGAGTGTTATCCCATGTTTGAAACCCACTTTTCATGGTCTACTTTGTCTTTTGCTTGCATATTAGCTTACACATTGTCTACTTAGCTTAGCTTTTGTCTCTTACATGAGTGTTTGTCTTTGCTTGTACTAACACTTTTTCCCCAGCCACTTGTATGCATGTGCCTTGGTTTCTACCAAACACATTCCCTTCCCCCTATAGGAACAATTTCAACACAATAGTTGGTCCTCTTTTGGGCCACATAATCCTTCAGGATTTTTCATGCACCCCAAATGAGGGAGGGCATCATTTGGGTGAATTATTCACCCCATACAATGTCATACATAACAAAATATCGATACAATGCGGTTTTCAATTTCGCATGACAGGCTCGTAATTAGACTTGGGTCCTTAGCACAATGACCTTTCTTGGATGCCTGAAACCACGGGGAAACACAATGGCCTTTCTTGGATACCTGAGACCAAGGGGAAATTACACAACGATTGGTAGTTCAAAGACATTCTCGAACTCCATACACAACAAAATTTACAGGAAAACATTCCTTAACACATGCATTTATACACACCATCTGCAGTGGTGTTCTACATAGCGGGAAGCAATTAAAGGTTGGAGGATGACACAAGACAGTTATCCCTACACTTCTTCCATTTCACTGGCATGAGATTGCTTGAAAAACTCGCATGTCTACATCATCTACAAGATCCTTCTTTACACTCTTTCCTCATTATGGATCAGGTGCACATGTTCCTTTTTCACACTTTCAACATTTTTACATATTTTCCTTACACACTTTTTACCTATTTTGATAATATACATGCATATTTGACTACTTGTCGGCTTCTCTTTTGCAAGTCTGTTTGTATGGGAAATGGTAGCCAACACCAACAATAACAACATCACACACATAAACATCACACACATCAACATCAACAATAGGTACATCATGACATCTACTCATGCATTTCCACCCTCGGTTCATTTTCTTCATCACTTTTTACACTTTCTCCTCTTTAGCATCCACACTTCACATTTTTATTACTCCACGCTTTATCTAGTCCCTTGGCATGATTTCTACATCAATCTACATGGTTATCAGGTACACATCTCTATCTACTTTATGTTACCGAGATTTCTGCTCACCAACATAAAGTGGGAGAAAATGTAGACACACAATCACACACTTTGGATAATCATCTAGTCCCAATTACATATTACTATTCATATGATTCCTAAGTAAGAAAAGTATTAATTAACCGATGTCTTTGACCACCTTTCTTTGTTTTCTATTTCTACTTTTAGTCTTACACCCTTACTTGCTCAGTCTGCCTTTTTACTCATCAACATTTGGCATCTTGGACACTAGCGCCCAACCAAGACTCCAACGCCAGAGCCCTCATCCCCTATAGGTGCTCCTATCCCTTTTGTAATTTACTCACACTTTTTGGGTCATTTCTAGTCGTTTGAGCATATTTTCTTTTTGGTAGCTGACCTTTTTGGGGTTGATTACGAAATTAAAGTGAAGGAATCATACAAATATAAAGTTATGTGATTATAATAAGGGACCAAATAGTAAGCACTATCTATCACCACCTAAGGTTGTATCCATCAAAGCATCTAAGAGATCCATTGCATCCATCTAGCACCATCACAAGGGACACAAGGGTTGGTTTTCTACATCACATTTCATAGGAGGAAGTTCATTCTATTCCATGCACACATTTACTACATTCTACATCTAGCTACTTTCTCGCTATCTAAGTGTGACACACACAAGAGAAACCTAGGGCATAATTCCACACACACACACACAAATACATTAGGTTTGAGATGTAGTGCAATGCTCAGTCGTAAGTTCACCATTGTGATAGTTGAGGATAGTTCGACCCCTCATTTTGCATCTTTCTTTTTAGGATTTGATGCATATTTGAGGGTTTTGCAGGCTATTTTTTTATTGCAGGTTTCAAAGTGACCTCGAAATCTTGGGCGACCACAGGTGATTATATAAAAACACCTTACGACACCTCAGAGGAGGTTTTCTGAGCATTTCCGTAAACCCGGGTTCCCAAATATAGGTCGGGGCACCCACGGGTGCCCCCTGTCCCTCTCAAGTGCCCCTCTACAACATGTTCCTCTAGATATGCATTTTTCAAAGCTTTTGTGTGACACTTCTTCTTTTCTATTCAATTGGTCATAGCTTCGGTCTAGTCAAAACTTTATTACAAATCAACTAAGGCTTCTCACCCTCTCCTTGCACAATAGGGTTTCATTATTTATTGCTTAGTTGCTTGGGTATAATTTTGTATTTCATTATATATTCATTTTATTGTAATCTTGCATTTAGATTAGGCATTATAATTTACATTTTAGCTTAATCAATATAAAAACCTCCCTTTATATATTCTATTGTAAATATTGAATAGAGGGACAAGGGGACAACAAAAGACAATGACTATGTATTGAATATTTGCAATATCCCCTTTCTACAAACACTTGGTATTAGGAATTTATCTCTACGTTATTTTTATATGAACATCTCAAGATTTGAAAGGCCCCCACCAAACTTTAGGGAATATTACATTTGATGTAAGAGTTAGAACCTTACTCACTACATTTCAAGAAATGACAAATCATTTCACTTACAACATCTTACTAGGAAGACCTTGGATACATGTTATGGAGGCCATCTTATTGACATTACATATATGTTCTTTTTTTGCATTATGGTTATAAACATGCATTAGATGTGGATGGTAAAATTTTCAATCGTTGCAAGATAGTGGAACAAACACATGGGTTTGTACCACATTCAAATACACCTTAATCATATATAATTACTCCTTTGTAAGTCATACCATTAGAACAAAATACACACATGTGAGATAGGAGAATGTAGGAAATATCATGAAAAAGTACCATTACCCAAGAAGCAACCCAAAATTACAACACAACCTAACACGTATAAGACATAAAATGAGAAAACTCCAAATATGCCACTATTTTTTTCAATCTCAAGCCCAAACTTGAAGGAAAATTATGATGATAGCGAAAAAAATTACAATCATGAATATAAAATTCATCATATAGATTAATAACTATGGAATATATGGCCAAATGAAACTTCACTCTTATAGGAATAACTGATATTAAGGTAATTTAACATGAATGTGAGCATTGATCAATAATGAGTTCTACTTCATAAAAAAAAAACCACCAAGACAATAAAATGGTAAAGCATCACTTAAATATTCTTGTGAGGATAATAGAAATGTAACTACACATTTCAAGAATGATCCACAAAACATATTCCTAGATAGTAGACAACCAATTGCACATCATGTCCTACATCAAATTAATCATGATCCACATTATAAAAAGTACTACCAAACCATTGTTACTTATTATAATGTTCATAATGTACTAGAATATTACACAATACCACTAGGATGCAAATTCCTCCCCAAAAGATGAAAACATGAACATTATATGATAATTGTTGCATAATGTAACTAATTTGTAAAATCTAGTAGAAGTTAAGATCAATAATCCAAACACATAGCATATTGTATGGATAAATAATATCCATCATCTATATAGTAATCAATCAATAATATATATCCTACATAATCTAATCTCCAATGTCCACTACTTATGTAAAAATAATATTAGCAACCTCCTCGAGTTTAACATGTGTTGTCTAATTAGTCACACCCTATAGTAGTATTATAATGACTTTGTGAGCATGTTCCATAAATAACATTGATGGATTCTTATTTCATACAAGTCCAAATTTACTATGACTACTCAAGCCACACAATAAACATGCCTTTAATAATCATACTAAGGGTTTATATTTATTTAAAGTGTAGATACAAAAATATGCACAAAATCATAATTACATCAAGCTTTTTATTACAATTTCATATACATGATTTATAAATGTTGAAGCTGATCTTAGTGGCATAACCCCTTCTTCTTCTGTCCTTTATTGCTTAGTTTGACTAGTCTTGTGCCAAAGTTGTTCTCTTATATCATAATTTTGTGTCGATTTATAGGGATCCTTGACCATGTTCTTCTTCATTTTTCCCCCATATTATATCGTTCCAAAACCATATAGATGGTTCAAGACCATACATATGGTCTTGACCTGATTGTACATTCCTATAACCATTTGCTTTCTCTTTTTTAATCTTTCGATTCGATTCATTACTTTTTTATGGTACCTTTATTATGTTTTAGGTCATCCTTTCCCACCACTAAGGTTCAAAATTCAAGTTAAGAAATCCTATATATACAAGTTTAATTTAAGAATTTATTATCTAGAAAACACGTATCTAACTACCAACTACAAAGCTAAGGAAACAAAAGATACATATACATACTACATACACAACATTGGAGGGCATAACTATGATTTTTTCATCTACACACAATGGTTTCTATTGGATGAAGTAGCATAGTTTGTTATCGGTGTTGAGGCACAAAGTCCAAACTAGGTCAAGGGATAATCACATGCACATCAACACAAAGAAATGTGAACTACATTGATTTTGAAATGTAGTGCAATGCTCATTGACTCATGATTGGGGTGACTACAAGGTCAATCCAACTCAAGCATTTACATATTTATTTTTATAGTTAATGATTACTTGATTGTGTTGTATGATGTATAGGGTTTGATTTATAGGTTTAGGCAACATCCAAGGTTTTTGCAAGTGGAAGAAAAACAAAGAGTGAAAATAAATGACATACAACAATCATTTGTAGTTACATATCCATGTTTTCTATAAGTACAAAACCATATAGTAACATTCTATACCATACCATTTGTTCCTTACCTATTTATACGGTCTTGAAGAAATAATTCTAGATGTATAGAAGCTGATTTGACTAGTTCCTAGATTTTTTTCTTATCTAGATCACTCATTCACACATTTTGAAAAATTATAAACTAGTTAAGTTGTTCTTTCCATCTTATTTACACTTCAAACTGCATGTATTTTCTAACCATCATGATTATTGTGTTGTATACTTCTTCTATCGATATGTAGCATAAATATGAAGTGTATTTATAAGCTTAATTATAATAGTATCATTCAATAAACCTAATTAAAATTAATTAGGTTGATACATTTTGGTGAATCCGATTTTGATAAAATCCTTCACTAATATAAGATCTTTCTAGTTCCTTTGCATTAGGCTTGTTGTTTTCCAAACCCTAGGGCTACCTTAGGGAATGTGTGTGGTTTTTTTATTAGCTTCCCTATTCTTTGTGTGATTATGGATTGCATTCATGCCTTGCAGAAACATAATGATTATTATCCCTCTAACCAGGTCCACACCACTTTTGTGAATGCAAGAGATGTGTTTCCCTCTTAATATGTTGTTAGGGATGATATAGTATACAATTTTTGGAATAATTTTCATTGATGTCAAAGGAAGCTAAAGGAGATAACAAATTTATTGAATTCATTGATGTTAAAGGATGTTGAAGGGTCTAGAAGATAAATAATATTTTTAGAATATTTTTCATTAATCAATGTCTATAGTTTCTAAGTCTCATGTGTAGTTTTGGAGTCTCCATATGTAGCTTTAGAGTCTCTGTTTGTAGCTTTAGAGTCTCCTATTGTAGCTTCAAGGTCTCTTATTCTATCTTTGGAGTCTCTTACTCTAGCTTTAATGTCTATTCTTGTAGCTTCGGAGTCGACGAGTTGTCTTTGATGTAAAGGTTCAAGGAGATTTAAATCTATAGGTTTTAAGTTCATGATTTGTTTGATCTCGATCATCATTTGTTAGTTCATCTGGAATGATAATAAGCCATTTCTATAAGTAATAAACTACAAGTTTATATTTGAATTAGGGGTTGCATTGATACTTCTAGAGTAATGCATTTAGGAGATATTGTTCTCCAAACAAAATCAATTTTGAATCTTCATTATTGAGGGAAAATTGCATATTCCCATGCTAGAGAAGAAAATGCTTATTATCATGTTTTGACCAACCCTTGCAGGCATGAAAAATGGGTTTACAATCTTAAAGAAATATATCTCGACCTCATATGCCTTAGCGATTTGTATTATGTTCTAAATGACCAAAGCTAATTGGTTTACTCTTGTGCTTTGGCATTGATCTTTTTTTGTTAACAATGGTCGACCTTCATTATAATTTTGGCACCAAATGTTTAAAAGAATGCACCGGTATAAAAGGTGATGTAAAATCATTTTTGAATAAAGTAGAGTGGAGATGTGAAGGGAGTTATCATGATTGAAGAAAATGGCAAATTAAAGGAGGAGAAAATGTGAAAGGAAGAGCAAGATGTGTGAGAGGATTCATCAAAGAGGAGAAACCACACACTACCGAGTGGATAATGACAGTTTTATAAGGAGAAGGAAGAGAAAATTCAAGAAAATTAAAATGGTAAATTGTTGAAGAGAAAAGAAGAGCATGAGAAACTTGATAATGGAGCGATATGTGAATATGACAAGAGATAGAGCTATATTATAAGTGAAAGCACAAGTGCAAGAAGAGAAAATCTTAAAGAGATTTGATTTCATTATTTGGACCAACATCCATGTTGGAAGAATGATCTAATTTGTGTGTATGAAGTGAATGATTGAATTGGCATCATCAGGTTGAATAAGAAACTACAAAAGGTGGATTTATGTATTGTTGAGGTCAGTGCCTCATAATTTAGGGGTTAATGTCTCTAGTGGGTTGTTTCCCATGAGTTAGCTGAGTTGGTGCTCAGAATCAGGGATTTGTGTCTCGAGTAGGTTGGTGCCTACGAATTAGCTAAGTTGGTGCTCAAAATTGAGGATTCATGTCTCTAGTGAGTTAGCACTCACGAATTAGCTATGTTGGTGCCTAGCATTAGGGATTCATGTCTCCCATAGGTTGGTGCCTATGAATATGTATTGAGATATTTTGGGTATGGATTTAGATGGTAGATCCAAGAAGTCTTTTATGTGTGGTTTTCTATCAAAACAACTTCCACATAAATATTATGTTATATGGTTGTGCAATTGTTATATCTTATGTGATTTTTATTGTTATGGGTGTTAATGTTTAAATAAGTAAAATTGTGTATTATATCTTGATTCACCACCCTCACAAGTATAAGTGCGTGCTCTTCAATTAGTATTCGAGAGAGTTCCTTCTGAATAGTTTGAACAAGGGACGGTAGATCTCTGTAACACACATGATAAAATAAGAAGCATTCTCTTCAAATAGAGATCCATTGTTTGATGGAACTAATTATGAATTTTGGAGTATAAGGATGCACACCTATTTATTGCCTCTTGGATTTGACATTTAGTAATTTATTTTAAGTGGCTATGCAACTACAACAACTCCTCCTACAAATCAAACTGGTAAGAAGGCAAGTGAGATAAATGCAATGGCTATGAATTCAATATTGTGTGGTTTGTCCTGAATCATAATTTGTTAAAGTGGTGCACTACATTTTAGCCAAATAAATATAGGATAAACTCAAGAAAATATATGACGAAGATGAAAAAATAAAGAAAGAAAAGCTCCAAAATAATAGAAGTAAATTTGAGAGTTTGAAGATGAAAGATGATGAAAACATTACAATTTATCTTCTATGCGTGGATGAAATTGTCAACAATATTAGAGATCTTGGTGAAGAAATTAAAGATGAAATCATCGTGAAAAAGTTCTAAGATCTCTTCCTATGAGGTTTGACTCAAAAGTGTTTGATATTGAAGAGACGAGGGAATTAAGAACCCTAACAATGAATGATCTTCATGGGATCCTCGCAACATATGATATGAGGACTGAACAAGATAAATCATCAAAGTGAGAGGTATTCAAAGCATCAATTAAAATGATGAACAAGAAAACTAAGTCTCGATTTTCTCCAACAATGAGTCGATGAGGTAGAAGCTCATTTTTTTAGGAAGTTGAAAAAGATCTCGGAAAGTATAAACATAATTTACCCTTCAATTGTTTTAATTATGGTAAATTAGGGCATTACGATGCTAGATGTTTGCATGCAAAAAAATTGTGATAGTGAAGAAGATCATAACATGAAGGAAGGTAACTAGTATTATTAGTCTAAGAAAAACTATAAGCAAGGTAACTTTTAGAAAACAAATAACTTCTACAAGCACAGAAAACCTTTATACCAAAGAGGAAAGTAGTAGCTCAATTTAAGAATCTAGTGAAAGCAACTCTAATAGTGAAAATAAAGAATCATTATTAATGGAAATACAGATAAAATAAATTGAAGGAGAGATGGTTTTAGAAGATGAAGAAGATGTTGAAGTGGATCTTGAAGAAGAGCTCATTTGTGCCCTTGATGAGATAAAAATACTAAAGAAGAAAAATTTGAAACAAAAACAATAGTTTCAAAAATTTGAAGAAGAGATGGTGCCTCAAAGAAAAATTTATCACAAAACCTTGAAGAATTCCAAAATATTATTATCAACATGCAGAGACTCAACTTGAAGAGATAAAGAAGATAAATAAGGATGTGAAAATCCAGTGAAGATACAAGAAGACAGGTTGTGCTAAGCTAGAATCAAAGTTTGTGATTCTAAAGGAGGAATTGGAAAAATCATCTACTAAGTTTGATTTTTTTCAAATTTGAAAAGAGCATTGAGATGATGGATGATATGGGTCATCTTTCAACAAATCTGGTTTCAGATTATGAAGAAAATCATAAGTCTTCTAAAGTTGATTCTCAAGATCCATTATAGGTTTTAAATATAGACAAATCAAAGATATATGTAGATGCTCTTAAAGGTTCTATCAAAAATGATAATAACAAGGTGAATGAGACTCATGTTCCTCAAAGTACAAGCAATCCAAATGAAAGCAACAAGAAGAAGGAGATTCATGTTCACGGGAATACAAACATTCCTCACAGAGTCATCTCAAACAATAAAAAAATATATTTTCCCCAAGGCAACATCATATGAATAAGTTTATAAATTTATTTTATGGTCGGTGTTTCTCATACAATCAGTTTGGGCATAGAGCATTAGATTGTAGATCTCATACAAGAAGTTTTAATAAGAAGAAGAATTCAAATGCAAGTTTTTATGGGGTTTCAAATAGAAACTACAACTCTTTTTCTCATTTAATGAATTTTAATGTGCAATGTTATAAGTGACACAACCTTAGGCATATTGCTAGATTTTGTAGAAGTATATTTATATAACCTCCCAAGCATAATAATAGTGAGGAAAATATGACGGACAAGAATAGTTTGCACGAAGATATGTTTTTGGACCTGATTTGAATGCGTGTAAGTGGGTAGAAGATAATATATATCATGAGCTCTATGAGACGTTCTTTTGTTGCTTTCTTATAGAGTTATGCAGTGGTTGTCAGTAAATGCATCAAAGAAGAGTTGGAGATACGAGACCAAGGGTTTGGACAAAGGAAGGCTTTGTTTGATGTAGATGAACCTTGGATGTGTGTTGTAGATCATTGGTGGGTTGGTGTTGTGTGCAGTTATACTTTGGAACACATTGTTTCTACTTATTCTTGTATGAACTTTGTTGAGTTCAAATTTTTACGCGATCTTAGAGGATCTTACAACTAATTTATTTCATTGGAAATTAAGATATTGATGATGGTGTTGAGTTTAGAGTGCCTCCCTATGGCTAGCTAAACAAACCATTCTTGAAAGGGCCAGGAGCATGCGTGGTGATAGATGGTAGACCTAGTGGCAACAATGGAAAGAGAATAAAGGAAACTTAAGTATAATGAAGATTAGGAGAGGGAATTGGCAAGGAAGCATGATATTGAGGATTTTGTGGAGTTACGGACGATGATGTCTTGTGAAGGATTTAAGGCTTAGATGGAAGACGTGGAATCGAGCATCGAGAATCTCCCCTACTTAGGAAAGAATAGTAGCTAATCCCCTTTAGTTTATGATGAGAGTGCATATGATGAGGAAAGATTGAGGACTGTGGGCATGCATCTGATCCCACTTGGAGACCTAGCCCTTGCGCTTGGTGTTCAAGTTCCAGAAGTAACTATTTATAAACATGCAAGTGTAGGTAATCCATTAGCTTCAGGTATATATAATTTTCCTTTGAATATAGAGGTACATCGGACAACACATACATATATGGCATCACATGCGAATAAATCTTTATTGTTTGGAGGACCGATTGGAGGGATGTTTTTCGCCCGTTTTCAAGATAGAGTGTGGGCACGCAGAACCTTGGGAACATGTGCGGGAGTTCCAAAAATTCATAGATTGTTGGATTTCAGTTTAGTACTAATTTTGGGACACAAGGTAGTACATCCACTATTCTATTGACCACCACGGGAGGTGGATCAAGAGGCTCAAGATCAAGTGGATCAGGTGGCTGTGGTGGTGGAGGAAATACTAGCATGGGTTCTGGTTCTCGATCTGGTGGACAAGGTCCGCACCCTCATCAACCACGGTAGGTGTTTCTCGAGATGTCTCTTTAATTTCTAGAATATAAGGGTATTAAAGATGTTGTAGATTATGTTCACAAGTGTGAGTTTCTATGGCGCGCTAAAGGATTAACTACTTCAAATATAAAGGCAAGTCAATTTGCTACTACTATTCAAGGGTACGTGCATAGCTGGTATAGAAAGTATGACTGCACTGCATCGCAATGGGTTATGATACATTATGATATATATTTTTAGCTGAGTTCCATATCCATGATTTTGAACAGAAGAGTATCAACACGGTTAAGGACATAAAGCGGGGGCTTATCTCAAAGCGTTCGAGAGTATGACGCGTATTTTAAGACTTTTCTATCAAAGTTGTCTTATGATATACATCCTCGTCAGCATGCGTAGTGGTTCTTTGGAGGATTTTTGAATCCATTCAGAAGGACTCTATCTCATAAGACCTTTCTAGATTCACATAACACTTTGGAAGCATCTTTGTGTGTTGAGGCAGTTGGGAGTGTAGACACTATAGTAAACCCATTTCTTAAAGCAAAAATTACAAAAATGGTGAAACGATTGGAGAAGATCTCTACTAATTTAGCTCATGATACATGTGGTGGGATATGGTGTATAGATTATGAGGTTGAAGGAAACACTACGAATAGCTGCCCTAGCAAATTGGTGTGCACCATATTGCAAGAAGCTGTGAGATTTGTCATTTGGATCATGATGCGAGTAGATGTCCTCTTTTGCAGTGTGTGATCCAAAAGAATGTCTCTATGTATTGTAAAATTTGTAAAACTCATACTCATGACACTATTAACTGCAAAGTGATTGATCATATTCATGAGGATATTGAGTGGGTGTGTACTAGAATAGTGTCGCAAGTGGATCTAAGGAACAAGGAGAACAACATAATGAAGGGCACAGTAATGGGGATAATGAGAAATAAAGCCTTTCGTGGAGGTTATAGAGGTCGAGGTCGCGACAGGTGGAAGAGGATGATTTCTAAAGGAAATTCTTTTACATGTGGATCACCTGATCATTATCAATGTGAGTACTCTCAAAATGTGGTTTACTCATGGTGTGGGAAATATCACAAGTTTGAAGAATGCCTTGACTTATATGAGCATATGAGAAAGCAGTACAAGTAAGACAAGGGAAGTGAAATGATTAACATTCAATGCGAGGTTAGAGATCAATGGATGCCAAAGGTTGGGCTTAATTCTAAATTACAACTTGTATTAGTAACTACAAGCATTAAGGCTATGCGCCTTTGGGAAGCTATGAAGTACAAGCCACTATAAAAAATAAGAAGTAATTAATGCTACGTACCCTAATGTTGCACACGAAGGAGGTATACCGGGAGGAAATGAATGTTATCGAGGATCTACAGGGAGAAATTCAGATCTTGAAGGAGTAGGTGTGTGTGATGGAATGAGAAAAGAATGTTGAAAGTCCACGAGAAGGAGGCGGATGATTTAAAGGAAGTATGATGAATGTTGCATCGGGATAACACCATTCCCTTTTTAGGAGAGTGATTAAGAGATAAAGTACCATGCACCTTGGTCTAAAGTGCGAGAGCTAGATTCTCCATTCGAATATGCCCCCACATCATCATGAATATGATGAGGAAATTACTCTTAATGCAGTTGTTGATGGATGGATTTTGAGTAATATTTTGAGAGATATAGGTGTGGAGGTTAATGTACTTACGTTGGATGCATGAGACCGAGATGGGAATACCACCATTTCCACCCTCTTCGAATATTTTATTTATGGAAAATAGAACTAGGGCGATGCCTCTTAGAGTACTCAAGGATTGACTATTAACATTTAGGAGATAAGTTTAATGGGGACTTTGAAGTGTTAGAGCTCACTAAAGCGAGATAGTTTCCGTGTGTAACTTGGGTGCCCTTGGTGTTATGGGAATAATGCAAATTTACGCTTCAACAAGGGGTATGTTAGCTTTGAGAACAAGGAAGAACACATTATTATACCTTTAAAATATGTAAAGGCTACTCCACATGTTGAGCCTTTGAGTGAATAAGACTTGAACATGATATATGCGCGCACAATCAAAGATCCTGAGGTAACTGAGCCATCTAAGGAAGGAGTGATACAGTGGGATAATGCTCATTCAGATAGTGATACCAAAAGTATTGTTTGTGATAATTGGGCACATGGGATGTATGAAGTAGTTGGGTGGGAGATCAAGAATATTTTTACTCACATGATTAGGCCGCGCGTGGTTAGGCACTTGAGTCGAATCGGGTACCTTGGTACATTGGTGAAGGAAAACCTGATGTATTTTTGCGCGCCATGGAAGCCCAGTGGAAAGATGAGGGTGATAGAAGAAATATGTTAATATATACCTTGTGCGGGAGAACAACGTGTTGGTTGACTACACACAAAGATAACTTATTAGAATGGCGTGAAGTGACAATCACCTTTTCTATTAGGTTTCTAAGGAGTGATGAAGTGTAGAGTTCCTTACCTTGCGAATTTTGTGTTCTCGAGTTGTGGAGTGTGAATAAAGGTGCGACAAGTGTAAAGTGTGAAGAACAATTACACAAACAATGAACTAAGTGATTTTGAGACATGACATTACTAGAGCTCTGCGTGGATAGGTGTTTGAGCTAGTTGGGTGTGTGTGGGAGGGAAGTTCACAATGTTAGGGTTTGAAGGAGGCATATTTAGAGCTAGGGTACAAAGTATTTGAAAAAATAGAGGAAGTTAAAGGTGCAAGGGTAAGAAGTTTTTTTTTTTTGCAATTTTAGAGCACGTTGTTAGTTAAGCAAAATAATGACACCAAGGAGATTCGTGGTTAAGGAACCCGTGACAGAGGAGGCACCATAGGAGTGGTTTGTAGAGATGAAAAACTCTTAGGAGGTGATTGAAGGAAAGATGTGGACATCCTAGTTAACAAAATGCAAGATAGCGATGTCAACCACCGACCGAGAAAACCACGAAGGAGATAAGATATTATACCATCTTGAAGACAAATAGAAGGATTACAGATGGGCAAAGAGTAATGGATAATTCGATCTATAAACTATTGGAGAGTGTTGGGGTGATGAAATTGTATGAGATGTCATTCTTTAGCAAGCCAGAGTAACTATACCAGTGGCTTATGTCACGCATACATGATGATTACTTCTACTTTGTGGGTAGAAGGATGAGAATTACAACGAAATTATTTGGAAGGGTTACGGATTGCGTGACTCGGTATAGAGATTGTAGGTGACATTTTAGATGATGATGTATTTGAGGTAATGGCTATCATATTTAAATATCGGAAGGAGGTGAGCCTTTAATGTTGTAAACATAGAAGAACGAGCTACAAGGGTATCTACGCGATTGGTTAGTTGTAGGTTGGATGCCTTGGAGAGGTGGAAGGATGTGAACAAGTTCTAGCTATACATAACACATAAAATGGAGAAAAAAACTTACTACAACATTGTGGGCTACATTGTAGAAAGTATAATGGAAGAGGCACACATCCAAGCTGATAAAGGCGAGAAGATAACTTGGGGCGCCATTTTACTTTTGATTGTATTTTTTGAAATTGGTGTGCTCGATGGCCAAATGATAAGATGTGGGAGTGCCCTTTGGAGAATAATTCGTTAGAAAATAAATTTGCAAGGTTCACATGCTTAGGCATGATTTCAAACACTTATAAGAAGCACATAGAAAAGTGGTATAGGAGGATGCATAATGCATTTGAAGGAGAATCTTTGCATCTCGTGGGATTTGCTTTGTGTATTAGAGGGACAAGAAAATTTCATGGCATATCAACATTTCTATTTGGGCCATTTTTACATGAAGACCGGTAAGAAGACCCCTTGGTATAAGTTTCCCTTCACCTTTACTGCTTGTTACTTTAAGGGCTCGGTGAACCAAATGCATAACCCATGGAAGTTAATTTGATGCTGATAAGGTAAATGCAAATATCCACATTCTACGCAAAACATATGTCTACCCTAATAAGGAGGTATATGTGGAGACAATGGAGTCTGATAACATTGATATCACTCTAGAGGTCTTGGCTGTGGGACAAATAAAATCTCGCGCGTGTATGTTTATACGAGGTCAAGGTTCAAATATGGGAAGTACATTGCTAGTGAGAATGTATCACTTCCAAGTCCTCCGAAGGGAAAATAAAATATGGGAACATAGAGAAAACTTGAGGATACACCCCCAAGGAAGGAACATGAGGACTTACAAAATGTCCTCGAGAGAAGTAGAGAAAGAAGACAATACTACACTTGATCATGGAAGAAGATAGTTGCATTGGAGGCACACAGGTGTAGATGTGGGTCTTTGGGACTTTGAATCTTGTGATATGGTCATTACATGTAACACCCATGAAGAGACGAAGATGAAAAGAAAATAAGGCGCAATTATGTGCTAGTGAGGGATAGTGATGAAGAAGGATTATTAGACGGGTCCGCGTCTTTAGAATGTTTCCACACCTAGCCTTGAGGTTTGAGAAGATGAAGAGATCGGCGTCAAGCAACCAAAATTTGATTTATATGTTCCCAACTTGAGTATACATGAGCATGAAGAAGAAATCTATCTTTGGAGGAGATCTTTGAGAAGGAAGATAGTATTGAGTAGTTATTTGGTAGGCTTGAGGGTAGAATTGGAGAGGAGAATAAAGAAGGCATTGGAATAGAGGAAAACACATGTGAGTGTGCTAGTAGATAAAAGGAATAAGATATGGTGCAAACATGTAACCTTGGGTACATTAATGACCCAACGAAGATCATATGTGTCGGGTTAGGAGTACTCTTGCCCCGAAATAGTTATATGGATGGGAGCTAATGGAACTTGAGATGGAAAATGTGTGTATAAGGAAACAATTATCATGGAGTATGCAAAATCACATGGATGAGCCCAAGTTTTATGTGTGCGAGGAGTCTTGTGCTACACAAAGAATGAAGAAGAATTTATAGTCAAGACATGTGATGATTAAATCCATGATATTCTCTGATGAGCAAACAAGTAATGCATTGATGAAGATAACTACAGAGGTTGCTCGCTGAAATGTTGACAAAGAGGATACCATTAGAATGTTGTTGGAGGATAAGAAGGATAAGGAGGAAGAAGTTCAGTCCTTAATAGAGGCAAAGGAGAAAGTAGAGGCGAAGGCGCATGTTGTCTTAAACATAATAGAGTAGATGTGAGATGAAATTGTGTAGGTGCAACAACATTATGAAGAAAAGGTATCTGGGGAATTTCCCTCCACATTGCACTACTTACATACTTTAGTTCATTTGATATTAGATGAAAATACAATACATGCACATAGTAGGGAAGAACTAGTTGCAAATGAATAGAAGGATGCCACAACAAAGTTGGAAAGAACAAGGAAAACAAGAGCACACCGAGATAGTTGAGTATGATGCCATACTTGAAACTTTGAAGGATAAATTAAAACTAGAAAATTTGGTGCTTTGAAATGTGTGAAAAGCAAGAGCCAATAATAAAAACAAGGACATTGATAGAAGAAAATGAGGTCATTGTCTATAAAAATAATTATACTTTGGGATGCATGAGGAGAGGCTGAAGTTACTAGTGAGAGAAACGTGATGTGCTTAAGGTAGTTAGGGAACCTCATGATGATAGGATAAATAAGATAGGAAAGATGATTGCGTGGCATATGGATGTAATGGATGACATGGTGTCAGGGTTGGAAAATGTATTAAGGGTGTTGAAGCACAAGGGAGAGGATATGACTATAGATGAAATGGAAGCATTAATTGGCAAAACCCCCGTGAAAGGCAAAGAAGGGACTCAAAAGCGGGAATAGTTAGAAGTGGACATCAAGAATGAGTACCATGAGCTATTGTAATCAACAAAAAATAGTGTGCTAATTTTTGAGCCATTATTATATTTGTTCATTCTTTCTGTTCATTATTTATTCTTCATTCCATGGAGATATAAGATCAAAATACCCATTGCCAAGGCGAAAAGATATTAGTGTGGGGTAATGTTGGCTTCATGAAATATTATCTAAGTATCAAAGGTGTTATTAATGGTGGTGTGTAATAATAGGGTGTGTGGATAAGCGTAAAATTTTGAAAGATTGTCACCTTGAGGTTTTGTGCCCAGAGAGAGAGTTTAGGACTTAGTTGTTTTGTTTGGTTCAAGATAAAAATAGGATGGAGTTCGAAGCACGCAAGGATAAGAACAAGAAGACTTATAAGAAAAGTAAGAGATATTTTGGGAACATGTGGAAGATCAAGAATCATGCAGAGTCCGAGATAATAATAGGATTATATTTGGAGTTAATTATAGATAATCTATTATTAGGTGAAGCTTGCATGCTTCTTTAGATATCTTTGTAGTGGCGCATGGCTATTTTGAGCATGCAACCTATTTTAGAAGTGCATGGGTGGTGAAGGGAAAGTACCCACCCCTATATATATGTATTAATCTGTATAGTTAATAGAGTTATGGGTTTTGATCACTATATGTAATAGAGTTATGTTGCGGTATGATCTTGCACATATGACTTCATGACAATTTGGTAGTGTATTCAACTACTGATTGTGATGAGTTAATATAATGGATCATTGTGGATGGATATTGATTGTTGATGTCTCTATTCATGGTACTTGTATGGTAGATCTGATCTTAATTGTTATTTGAACCTTTATGCTTTCTTTATTATGTGTGTTTCCAAACTAAGCTCATGGATCTGATTGTTATAATGGAATATGCACTTTGATTATGGTTATTATGAACATGCATGATAACACCTTGCAAAATAGTAACAAAGAGGGACCTGGTAGCTTTGCGTGCTTCGGGTGAGTGATCATATCTATCTAAGTGATGTTTTAGCATGTTTATTCTTTTGGGTATAAAAATAAAGACTACATCAAACTAGAATTTTTTTGGAAGAAGAAGCCAAAGTAAGAAAACAAAAAGGAAAGATCCTTGTTTGTTGCAGAAACACTTCATGTACAAAAGGAAGGAAATCAATGATATATTTATAATCAATGCTCAAGCCACATGAATGGATAAGAAATTAAGTTTCTCACTTTGAAAAAAGTGAATGGAGGCACTGTGAAGTTTGGAGATAATGCTACAACAAGGATATCGAGATAAAGGAAATGTCAATATTGATAAGGGAAAATCAAAGAAGTGAAAAATGTATTATATGTTAAAGGCACGAAGCATAATAGGTAGAGTGTAAGAGAAATGGGTGATTAGAGGTATACTATCACATTTCATGCTAAAGGATGTGAGATTAGAAAGACAAAAATAGGAAAGGTTGTTTCTAATGCATGCAGGACAAAAAAATAATCTTTATATTTTTAGTGAAGTTAAGGGAGAAAATTGCTACATGGGAAAAATAGATGAAAGATGGCTATGACTAGAAGGATGGGCCATGTAAATTTTGATATCTTAGTAAAGATCATATCCAAACAAGTTGTTAGAGACATGCCAAAAATTACTAAACCAGTAAACACATTTTGCAAGAAATGTTAGCATGGGAAGCAGAGACAAGAGTTACATTAAAAAATGGATATTCAACCACAAGGCTACTAGAACTCACTCATACTTGATTTGTGTGGGCAAAAATGACTCAAAACATGCAAGGTGAGAGATATTTCATGTTATTTGTTGATGATTACTCTAAAATGACTTGGGTAACTTTTATAAAAGAAAAATATGAAGCATTTGAGAAGTTTAAGGAATTCAAATCCTTGGTTGAAGATCAGACCATGGAGGAGAATTTACGAAATGAGTTTGATTTTTTTGTGAAAATCAGGGAATAAAAAGACATTATTCAACTGTAAGAACTCCCCAACAAAATGGTGTTGTAGAAAGAAAGAATAGAATAGTGCAAGAAATGGAAAGAATTATGCTAAATGATTCAAATTTATCTAATATGTTTTGGAGAGAAGATGTCAACATCACAATCTACATTTTGAATAGAGGGAAAATCAAAGTAAGCAACAACAAAACTCCTTATGAATTATGGAAGGGAAGACCAACAACAAGAAAATTAGAGTAAGGAACAAAAATAATCCTTATGAATTATGGAAGGAAGACCAACAACAATAACATATTTTAGAATGTTTGGAAGCACATGCTTTATCAAAAGAGATGATGTAGACTTAGATAAGTTTGATTCCAGATTTGATGATGGTATTTTTCTTGGTTATTCCTTAAAAATTAAAGCATATAGATGCTATAATATGAGAACACACAAGATTGTTAAAAGTGCAAATGTGAAAGTGAATGATATCAAGTATAAGAAGAATAGAACACAAGAAACTGATTATGCAAAGGAAGAAAATATCGAAGATGAAGAAGAAGATAAAAAGGAATAAGTTGAAAGAAAATATACAAAACCACCATCTAGATCAGTCCAAAGGAACCATTCATAAAAAATAGATTATAGGTGATAAAAAAAGAGCTAGATCAGATTGAGAGGAAAGTTACATGGGAAATTTTCCTAGGAGTAAAATATAAATATGTGATTAACACCAAGTGGGTTTTTAGGAACAAGATGAATGAAGATGGAAAAGTTATAAGAAACAAAAAGAAAGGTTAGTCTATAAAGGATATGAAAAAATTGAAGGGATTGAATTTGAAGAAACCTTTTTCCCATTGCACGTTTAAAATCCATCATAATGTTTTTAGATTTTTCTTGTTTCAAAGGCTTTAAAGTATATCATATGGATGTTAAATCAACATTCCTAAATGGAAATTTATAAGAATTAGTTTTTATTGAGAAACTAGAAGGATTTATTTTATTAGATGATAAGGATTATGTATGCAAGTTGAAGAAAGCTCTTTATAGACTGAAATAAGCCTTGAGATCCTAGTATTCAAATACCGAGACATGTATCTATAACAACAAGGTTTTAAGAAGGGTATTGTTGATAGCAATCTTTACATCAAAATTAAAGTTGAGAATCCATTGATTGTTTTTATGTATGTTGATGATATTATTTTTGGAGGAAGTAGTGACAAAATGTGTCAAGATTTTTCTAATGAAATGCAAAAAGAATTTGAAATGTCCATTCTTGTTGAGTTATCCTTCTTTCTTGGTTTACAATTTTTCAATCAGAAAAAGGTATACTCATTTCACAAGCTAAATATATTAAAGAGATGTTAATGAAATTTAAAATGGAATAATGAAAACCAGTCAACAATTCCATGGGTATAGGCTATAAGTTGAGCAAGGATGATGAATCTCTTGAAGTAAATAAGACTCTTTATAGATCTATGATTGGAAGCTTATTATATGTGATGGTATCAAGACTTGATGTGATGCAAGAAGTAGGCTTGGTGGCACATTTTAGGCTAATCCAAAAGAAACTCATGTACAATATGTCAAGATAATATTCATATATCTTAAAGGTATGGTGGATTATGGCTTATGGTATCCTAGAGATGAAGATTTTACTCTAAAAGAATACACAGATGTAGATTGGAAAGGTTTTGTTAATGACAAAAAAAAGTACAAGCGGAGGAGCACTAATTTTGGGAAATAGTCTAGTATCTTGGTTAAGCATGAAGAAAACAACTACATCCTTATCTACAACCAAAGAAAAGTACATTACAACACTCTCATGTTGCAAAAAAGTTTTATGGATGAAGCAAACATTGAAATACATCAAGGTAGAGTTTGATTTTCCAATTTCCATAAGCTTTTATAACACTAGTGTGATAAATATATCTAAGAATCTAGTTATGCACTCTAGAACAAAGCATATTCCCATCAAATATCATTTTTTGAGAGAGTAAGTAGCCAAATAACAAGTTAATTTAGAATATATTTCCACAAAAGAATAGATTGCTGATATTTTTACTAAGCCTCTTCCAAAATAAATGTTTGAGTCTCTCAAAAAAATTTTAGGAGTGAAATCATTTTCACCCTGTCACTAAAAGGAATCATAATCTTAGGGGAACTAGTCAAAAAGTTTCAACGAATGCATTTTCCAAGGGGAGAGTTTGATATTTTTTCTCCTTTTACATTGGTGTCAAAGGGGGAGAGTTAAAGCAAGGGGAGAAATTCAGAAAACTTAACCCACGAAGGATTCAATACAAAAATAAGATTTTTGTAGGAATGGGGAGCAAGCTACATTCACAAGTTATTCTTATATAAGGTGGTTGGTTTCTATATAAGGTGGATGGTTTCCATCAAGGAAAAAGGGGGAGATTGTTGGAATAAATTTCATTGATGCCAAAGGAAGATGAAGGAGCTAAAATATTGATGGAAGTCATCGATGTCAAAGGATGTTGAAGGATCTAGAAAATAAAGAATATTTTTGGAAGATTTATCGAATAATGTCTATAGGTTTAGAGTCTTCTACTGTAGATTTGGAGTCTCCATATGTAGATTTGGAGTCTCCATATGTATCTTCGAAGTCTCTATCTATAGCTTCGGAGTTTCCTACTTGTACCTTTAGATTCCCCTACTTTAGCTTTGGAGTCTATTCATATAGATTTGGAGTTTGACCGGAGTTTTCTTTGATACAAAGGATTAAGGAGATTTAAATGTATAGGTTTGAAGTTCATGATTTGTTTAATTTGGAGCATCATTATCCAATTCATCTAGAATGATAATAAGCCATGACTGTAAGTAATAAAATACAAGTTGAGATTTGAATCCGGGGCTGCATTGATACTTATGGAGTAATACATTTCGAGATATTCTTGTCCAAAAAAATTAGTATTGAATCTTCATTATTCATACTAAATTATATCATTCCATGATAGAGAAGACAATGTTTATAATCATATTTTGGCTGACCCTCCAAGGTGTGAAAAATAGGTTTATAATCTTAAAGAAAAATAGTTAACCTCATCTTCCTTGGCAATTTGTATTCTATTCTTGTTGACCCGAACTTATTAGTTTACTCTTGTGTTTTGGTATTGATCTATTTTGTGCTAACTATGGCTGCCCTTCATTATAGTTTTGGAATTAAATTTTTAAGAGAATGCACATGTATAAAAGGTGATGTAGAATCATTTTTTGTGTGTGGAGAGAAAAATGTATGGAATAAAGTAGAGTGGAGATGTGAAGGGAGTTCCTCTGCTTGAAGAAAATGGAAAATAAAAGGAGGAGAAAATGTGAAATTCAAAGTAATAGGTGTGAGAGGATGCATCAAAGAGGAGAAACAACACTTTGTTGTGTGGATGATGACAATTTCTTTGAGGAGACAAATGAGAAAGTTAAAGCAAATTAAAACAATGAATTCTTAAAGATAAAAGAAGAGAAAGAAGAACATGGAAAACTTGATAATGGAATGAGTTGTGAATCTAAGAAGAAGTGGAGCTTCATTCAAAGTGAAATCATAGGTGTGAATAGAGAAAGTGAATGAAAGTGTGAACAATAATGAGGATCGAGCATAAAGGGATTTGATTTCATTAATAAGACCAACCTCTATGCTAGAATAATGATATGATTTGTGTGTATGAAGTGAATGATTGAATTATCATCATCATGTTAAAGAAGAAACTACACAATATGGATCTTTGTATTATTGAGGTCAGTGCCTCATAATTTAGGGATTGGTGTTTGCTTTGTGGGTTGTTTCCATAGAATTAGTGAGTTGGTGCTCAACATCAAGGATTGGTGTCTCTAGTAGGTAAGTGCATATGAATTAAATGAGTTGGTTCTTGGAATTGAGGATTGGTGTCTCTAGTGAGTTGGAGCTCATGAATTAAATGAGTTGGTTCTTGAAAATGAGGATTGGTGTCTCTAGTGAGTTGGTGCTCATGAATTAGCTGAGTTGGTTCTCAACATTGCGGACTAGTGTCTCTCGTAGGTTGGTGCCTACGAATTTGTATTGAGATATTTTGGGTTTGGATTTGGATGGTAGATCCAAGTAGTATTTTCTCCATGGTTTTCTCCCGAAATGGTTTCCACATAAATCTTGTGTTCTATGGTTGTGTAATTGTTATATCTTAAATTATTGCTGCTATTATGGATGTTAATGTTTAAATAATTAAAAGTTTGTATTATATAGATTCACCCCCTCTAAGTATAAGTGTGTGCTCTTCACAATTATGATCAAGATTTCAATCCTCTTGTATTCTAAGACAAACCACCCCACTTTTCTCCAACATGTAGCACTCTTTGTCCCTTACCCTTGAATAAGCCAAATTCATAGCTAAGACCATAAAATTTCTATGTGCGCCTCCCATTACCAAAGGTGATAGTGGTCCTAGTTGGTAATGTGACTGGTTGGGAAAGTGATAGCTAACAACAACCTTCCCCTCCACCTGCACATTTCCTTCATATAACCATAAGTCATATATACTCTAATGATGATGGGAGTTTTTCTAGCTTGTATGAGGACAATATTCCTTCTATTCTTACATTGATTGATGGTGAGCCTTATGTTTCGAATGATGAGTTAACATACCTTCATATTGAATGCCCTAGTGATGACATCCATGATGATTCTACTCTCCTTACACATAATTACAATGAACATAAATGTGTCTCTCCATCTCCTCTTGAATTTAAAATGAATGAATTTGATTGGAACATTTCAATTTCACATATATATTATTATACTTGTGTTCTTACTCTTCCCATTGAAAGTAAAAGAAATGATCTTTCTTACACCAATAATGTTTCTACTAATAATCTTGAATGCAATAATGATACAAATGATTCCATTCCTATTGCACATACTATGATTGATACAAATTTTGTTTCTACTTCTCCTCTTGAAATAAAATGTAATGATTCTATTATTACTTATCCTCCACTACTTGTAGATGATAATGTGCATAATGATAAAACTATTTATATTTCTCTTATAAAAAATGAACATATTGATTCTTCTCTAGTTGAATGTTATAGTTTCCTCTCCTAGTGTGAATGATTTCCTTTTGGATAATAATAATACTCCTTTAGAACCTCAATGTGTGAAACCAAGTCCATAAAACCCCAAATTCCACCTAATGACACATTACCCCACATTTACTTTAAATGAAATAATGTTCCTATGGCCATTATTAATGTAACATACAACTCTTAAATGAGCATCTAGATGTCTATGTCATGCCTCCTCAAGAGGTCCTCTCTTTATGCATCTAGTAGAATATTTTTAATGTAAAGGACATACATTGACACTAGATAGAAAAATTATTATGATAGAATTAAATCTAATACTATTTATTGCTCGACATAAAATATTCCAATTGTAATTTCCAATGAATATTTTCATACCTTTATTCCAATTGTATGATGTTAGATTGATTCTCAAATATTTTCCTAAGAGTCTCACGGAGAGGCTATGTATTGGTTTAATCACCTTCCGAATGGATCTCTAAGTACTATTCTTAAACTTGAAGCTGCTTTCCTAGCTCACTTTAGTTGTAATAAAAGGCCCAAGTGCTACATATGAGTATTTACCATCTTTACATCAAGGTGATATTGAATATGTATATAAATATATCCTATGTTTCAAAGTAAGCATGTACGTATTATTCATTAACTAATCGACCTACGGATGCTGATATATCTTTTGTTGAAGTCTTATAAGGAACAATTAATTTACAACACATATGATTCATTTACAGAGATTTTTCTATGTGTTATTGATATAGAGAGAGATCTTACACTCCCACCTCAACCTACGCCTCTAGATGAGAATTTTTTTGCTTATATTAAACATACCTATGTTGCACCACCAAAATCATACCTAATAATAATAAAGTTAAGGTTCTACACCGTGGTAACACTTTTATAATTTTGAGCTTAAACCAAGAGTTATACCAAAGAATCCTCTTGGGCCTAAATGCAAACCTGACCCATTTTGAAAAATATATTGATCGACCACATGAACTTATACTTATACTACTTGATGAGGATCTAATTTGTTTGTCATCTAATGAACATCCTCCTCCTCACTTTGGCTTGAATAATTAAGGGAATACCTTTTTATAATTTTCACGACATTAATGGGCACCATGACAATGATTGTTATGCATTAGGTAAGAAACTCAAGTTGGAGAAAAAGGAGTTATCACTTTTGAGACACACTTTTTGACAAATCCACTTCACTTCCTCTAAGACATTGTTTGAAAAAAAAAGTGTTACTCTCACTAAGCACTCATTTTTGATACATTAAGTGATGTTTATCACAATGAATTTATTCCTCTCAAGAGCTTTCAAAACCCATATACAAATGGTTGGACATGGATTAGAAGTTTGTATAAAAATTTACACACATGACTCAAAAACTTATTTTACACCGCCGGTGACACGTCTCGCTTAAGTTCAAGCTCAAGCTTCATGTTTCATTTGCACCAAATGCACTATTGGTCTCTAGAGTGACTTGTCACACCTAGTCCCACTTGATTGCTCCATCAAAATGTTTTACTTGCCGATATATTACACTCACTATCTATGTATATTATTAACTACTACCATTTCACTATATACCTCACGAGAATATATTAGGATCACCCTTAATTTTTAAGAATATGTTTCCGCTCTCTATTTGCTCGAGAAGATATTATGTAGAGGTTACGCACATACCACCCATCATGATTTATCATCACTACACACACATAAATAAATGCACAACAAATTTATCAATCATACAATCCATATTAGTTTATAAATATTATAATCAAATATACACTAGATTTCTTACACATCACACATATTACTCACCAATATTATCAATATACATACATCATCTAATGAGAACATCATAAAATCAAACACAAATAAAAATAATTACATACATATATTCATCTCATCAATTATGCCACAAAGTATAACTAATATGTCAAACACAAGTTTTCCACAAATCCAAGAATAATGTGTGTATGCATGTATGTGTGTGGGTGTGTATGCATGTTCATGCGTGTTCACATGTGTGTGTGTACGTTTGCATGACTGCATGCATGTGTGTGTACATGTACAAGTTCATGTGTGTACTACAAAAATTCCATACAAAATTCCAAGGGCATTACCCTTCATACATACAATAATTCTCATCATTTCTTTCAATAGGAATCAAAACTCAAGAGACCACACCCCCTTCTATATCACCATGACCTCTCGATTATGGAATCTCTCGATAGTGGGGAAATCACTCACATAATGTGGCATTCTATGCCAACACGTATGCATAAGAATCCTAGTTCTCCACCAATCTCATCAAAAAATCCTAGAACAACTCAATCCCAGGATAATCATCGGACTATTGTTCTCACTCTCCTTATCTCTCATCCCTCTCATGTTGTAACACTACACACATGGCTGCCACCACCACAACTAGGTCAAAAAGTATGCATGATTACCGATATATCATCCACTCGCTCAAGCATACCTCCACTCGTCATATCCACAAAAATGTTCCAAATCAATGTGCACATAGGTGCATAGATAATGGTGGTATAATTAATATCGCCTATAATGAATAACACCATTATATCAATATCTCACAAGGTAACAACATAATATCTATCTATTAATTAATCAAATCTCAAACATCACATTATAGTTACACGGGCATCTTACCCTTCATTAGCTCCTCCACCCATGAGTGGAGGCATCCTTATAATGCCTACTCTTCTAGCATTGTAGTAACCTCTTGGATCATTGTCTACAACATAAAACAATAACACCAATATGATCTCTTCCCACTACTCTACATACATTGCGGCAACATACATCATCCCAATCACCCATTTTAATCACTAGAACTACATCATCCACTAGTGGGAGAAATAAATTAGCTAGGGTTGGCCTTGGTGCACACCTTCTTTATAATATACATGAGTAGACCTCCTCTATAGATATGGTATTGTAGGAACCTCTTTCATGATCGCAAACTATAATGCCATGTGTTCATGCTAAAATAATTCCCCTTGTTGGCGAAATTAATCCTCTAATCACATGGTATGTCATATCCACCACATATTCAAGGCATCCTCCACCACCCTATACAATCCTTGTATGGCCTCCAAATGATATCACATGATTTCAACCTATCCAACATGGATCTATAGGTCATTGCATCAATCCTTGTTATTCTAACATCACCCACCTCACCACAAAAATATTTAGATGGGCCCAACTTACGCATGGCCCACCTATCGAAAACCCAAAAACAATGTGCTCATAGGCCCACACATGTAACAAAAAAATCATTGGTACACAACCATGATGGTTCTCTAATGTGAACCTGTAGAGGTCCATGTATAAGTGAGCTAACAAAAAGTGACCCTATGCATAATGGGTGTCATGTTCCTCTATCACATAAAAAATACACCATAGCTTATATTATATGATCAATATTGGTGCATATGAAAACAAAGTATTTTATGATATAATGTCCATGGATACATGTCATATGCTATTAGGAGACCTTGGAAATATGAAAATAAATAGGTACTTAATGATTTTGTAAATGCATATACATTATCCAAGGATGGAAAAAGGTAAACTCTTAGTCCCTTAAAGGAGGCGAGTGTAGAAGTAGAGAGAATTCCATAGATATTGTTAATTTTAGTATAGGATTTCATGAGCACTGCGAAAGGGGATAGCTAGTATTTTCATTTCATTGTAAGGCTCATGAAGAATACAATGGAATTAAAATCCATATAAACAAAGGATATATTAGAACAATAATATTAAGCAGGTTTAATCTCTTCTTAATTATTCTTATAATATAAAGTTATAAACTTTAGTTTATAATTAAATAAATAAAAATATGAAATATTTTTATTTATTTAATATAAAATATTGGTTATGGTTTAAATTGATTATTAAAATCAATTAATAAGTGGAGGGGTGCTTCATGGGAAGTCACACTCGTAAATCCACTTAAATAGGGCTCTCGAGCCTAGAAAAAAATTGAAATATATTGAAATGAAATGTGGAGAGGAGTGGGGTAAATAATTTTATTGGACTTGTAAAGTTTCTCGAGATAATGGAAATCTATGTTTCACTGTGGTTTTTTACCTCTTACGAGGTTTTCCACGTAAAACCTGTGTCAAATGTGTAATTTGTTACTTTACAATATTAAATAAACTTTGCATTATTAATTTATAACTTGGACCTCAACATGGTATCGAAGATGGTTATATATTAGTGCCCCCTCATTTATTTACACAACATATCTCTCATTGTGGAAAAATATATTTTCAAAGGTTTTTAGTTATAGGACCAATTTTTTAAAGAAAACACATGGCATCTCACTAGCAAGATCACTTGTTGTATCTATTGGGTATTTGTGGTTTAACAATAATTGTTCAAAATCCCGCATCTTACCTATAGTGACACTTATTCTACTTACCCACAAACTAAAATATTTGATTTGGGTTGATAAAATAAAAAGTGTTCCACACAGATGATCAATTCTTCTTCTCAATCCTCACAATTAATATTGTAAACAAATTTTTGGTCATGTATTATGGACAACTTAGTCAAGTTCAAGAAGAATGGTTGGAAAACCTAGATACAACCCAAGCCATTGAGGTTGAAGGCTCAAATGCTAACAAAAACTAAGTAGGATGCTTAAGTTTGAATTTAAGCTATGATAAAATTCATCAATACATGACCAAGCTATAACACTCCTTGAAATGCATAATACAAGAGCAAGATATGGTAGTCCTCAAAATTAAAAGTATGAGATTTTAGGGGATTCTTTGTGGATGATGCCTTGAATTAATTTTCATTTTTATTCCTTTATCCATGCCCTTGCTTCATTATAATTATCTAGCATGTTTGTGATTGAGATTTATACCCGGATGTGGAGAAAAATACCCACAATTGTGTGAGTTACCATTGAGAGAATGGAGGGCATACTTGACATGGAAGTTATTCAATGACTCATGGAAAAGTATTGTAGCTACTAAAACTAACATTATCCCTATCTTTTTATCTGATATGATTCAACAAATGAAATATCATCATAATTTATTAGCAAAGAGATTATCTAATTTATCAATAATCAAAATCCTCTCGGTGTAAGAAGAGGCATTTTTACTCTAGACAACAACTATACCAAAAGCAAATCTATAACCCATCGATGCTCCATAGTAAGATTGTATTTGTGTCTAATTAGAATTCATTTTCCACTCGGGTGGAAACATTAATTTCCAACGGGTAAAATACCCGTTTTCACCTTGTCAAAGAGGCCATGGAGGCACATGGTACGCTACGGAGATGACATAACAATAATGTTTCCAGATAATCTAGGTTTACTTCCTTTAGGGTCTTTTAAATTTCCTTTATCCACTCAAAACATCTATAATAATGTCAACATTATTTTGATGGATTTTTCCAAGTTTCTCTAAAAAAATCATTCAATCTTTTTTCCCACCACTTGAATACAAGTCTTTGTTGAATATATAAATATACAACTTTTTCCGATTGGTTATGCAATTTTACCTTCCTCTAACCCCAACTAAATATAACCACATCTTGTAAGTAAAGATGAAAATTACCAATTTCCTTTATACAACAATTCTTAATACCATATGTTAGAGGATTTTCAGATATGTTATTTGTATCCCCTAAGAATCTTAATCAAAACCTTGTATTCCACACTCTACAAATATTTCAACCAATGGATTCTTTCTCTAATCCATTTATAATCAAATAAAAGGTCAATCATTGAAGTTATATATTGATATGGAGTGATATTTATGGGATACGTGTTCATTCTTCCCAATGGATCATCTTTATGCTTTACCTACTAAGCATATTCATGATATTTTTTATGATGGTTATTGAATATGACTATCTTAGTAGCTACAACCATGCTTAAAGACATTTTCAATGTAGGATATTGGAAAGATATTGTTTTACACATGTTGGAATTATTTATAATGTTGGAAAGAATGTGCTTGAGAAATGGACACTTAATTCCTCAACACTTTCTTGAAGGCTTTAACTACTTTAGACTTGTAAAATCAAGAAAATAAGGCATAATTAGAAGTTGTTGAGTGTGTTATTGTGAAGGCGTAGTATGAGCACAATAGAAATGTGATGAATGTGGACACATAGAAAAAGGGAGCCTTAAAATATCAGGTATATTATGATGGACATCCTCTTCTTCTCCCGAGGATGAATAATCCTTTTTGACAACTACAAAATCTATCAAAATCAGACCATGAAAACAAACACATTCATTTTTGTGAAATGTGCTCAATATAACATAACAAGTAAAATAAAGTTGTCAATGTAAAATTGTTGAGTTGGTTTATCGATTGGAGGTCCATGTATTTGTTTGATAGCCTTGTGTAAGCACGAGTATACATGTTGTAGCCTAAGAATGACATCTATAGTTTGAGTAGATTTTGTGGCTAAGTGTAGGAATTGTTTTATTATTGTTTAAGTAGTTAAGTAGTGCATAACAAGTGTGGAGACAATTGTAGAGGTGTTGGTGATATACCACATTGGTCCTTGGATGCTCCATGGTAAAGCTTGGCTTGTTTTTCAATTTAGGTGATTGAAAATGAGGCATGGCCCAAAATGTGTTGAACTTATAACCCCAAATGGATTTCCCTAGGGTATATCTTATGGCCCTTGTGTTGCGTGGACTACTTTTACCCTTTTCCTTGCTTATTTTTGAATTTTTGACTGATTTCATTTCTAGCACAACCATAAACACTTTTATTCCATTTTAAAATCACTTTTCTTAAGAAGAGCACCTAGTTATAGTATTAGTTTGATTGATTTCAGTCATAATCTTTTTATTTGTATTAATAAGTTAAATATTGATATATGTAGGCATATTTACATATTGACTCTTTGATATTTAATCTTCCACCTTACCTTGTTTGCATTTTGATTTCAGTGTTAAGTTACTTGAGTCTTACAACACAACTCTTCTAGATTAGGTTAATCCTCATATTTCTCTATTGAGAATAGGTTGAAAGCACACACTCAATTGTTCCTTGTTGCTCTTCACCAATTTTGGATAGCGCCAGCAGCAAGTGCTAAAAAAGGAGGAGATCTAAAAAAGTTCCCTTTGTGAGTCTTTGTATTGGATGCAAATAAGACTTACTTTCTTGATAGGGGTGGAATGATTAGAGTGTAAGTGCAAATTTGGTTGTCCATAATGGTGTCGAAATCTATGTTGGTCGTGTCATAGTTAACTTTGTTTTTGATCTTTGGAATCAATGCCAACCTCATATTCAATATTGTGCATATGTCACACATCACATTGGTAAAAGAAATTTCTTTGATTTGTGGTCGCAAGTTCCATGTTGATTTGTTTTATTTTCCCCATTACATGTATTTGTAATTTCAACCTTTGTGTCAAGAATTCATGTATGTGCCAACTACAACAATGTTAGTACCACATCAAGGTCTCTTTTACGCAATTTTAGTATATGTGCAAATCATATTTAATTAGCGGCAGAGGAAAAGTGCAAAACATATCCGACACAATTTTAGAGGTCATCCAATTAAGTACAAAGTGAAAACCCATTAAGTTGTGAAAAATTAATGCAAGTCTCATGTGATGATTATGAGCATCATGTGTTATGCACTAAAGATAATACCCTATCTTATCTACATTTTACATCATCTATACATGTAAATTTCCCATGTTTCTATCAGATAGTATAAATGGTTTAGAGATGATAGTATAAATGGTCTAGAGCTACTAGTATGAATGGTCCAGAGCTACTAGTATAAATGATTTGGAGCTACTAGTATAAATGGTTGAAACATCCAGTATATTTGGTGTGGAGCTAGTAGTATATTTGGTATGAAGCTGATAGTATATTTAGTCTATATTTGGCACTATATTTGGTCCAGCCGGTAATATTTTTTTGGGCTCGGTAGTATATTTGGTCTGGAGACAGTAGTAAATGGTTGAGCTAGAAGTATAAATGGTCTAGAGTTGTAAGTATATGTTTTTAATTAAATATCTTAAGAAGTGTACATAAGGACATTTATAATACATATTGTATACATCATTTTTAGGAAATAAGGATCTAAATTATGACAAGAAGTTTATCATGTAGTCCAGAATGCATGATCATCATCTTGGCATATATTTTATCCTTGTGGCATTTTTTTAAAAATGTAAAAATCCATGAATATGAACATATACCTAGTCAAGGTTAATATTAATGTCAATTTATATGATTGAACATAATATAATTTTTACTCTTTGAACCAATAGTAGGTTTTAGAGCCCAAAAACATGGAAATCAATTATTACAAAATTTAGAGTTATCTCTTTATTTCTCTAAATTATTTATGAAAATTGAAGATAATCAATTTATTTTCAATGTTGTATATATATTGAGATGAATGATCTATGATTGCTTCATCATTTTTAGGCATGATTATTTTTTAAGATAAACATTCTATTGTTGTATTTCAATCACAATATGCTGCTAATTTTACTTAAAATATTCAATATGGTGGATTATAATCCTATTGAAATTGGTTGTAAACTTGATCCTAAACTTGCATGTGAGACAGTTGAACCTACTTTTATAGGCAACTTGGAGGTAGTTTAATCTATCTAACAATCACTAGATCTGATATGCAGTAGATTCATGCAAGAACCATATCAGGATAATTAGAAGTTAGAAAAAAGAATATTAAGATATATTAAAGGAATAATTAATTTTGGTTTACATTATACTTCTTTTGATAATTCATTTTTATATGGATATTGTGACTCTAACCATGTTAGTGATATAATAGATAGAAAATATACGATTGGATATGTGTTCAAGTTTAGCATAGGTATCATTACTGGAGTAAAAAGAAGTAGCCAATAGTCTCCATCTCTTCTACCGAGGTAAGATATAGAAGTGTAATGGAATCGGAAAAGAAATCCATGTCACTAAAGTGACCATTGGAAGAAATTCATATGGAAGTTAAAGAAAGTACTCCTCTTTTATGTGATAGTCATAGTTGTATTGCTCTAGCTAATAATCTCGTTCGACACTAAAGAAAAAGTAAATAGAGATTCATTTGCATTTCATCCGAGAGAAGGTACTTTATGGTGATATAGATCTCAAGTTTCTACTAAAAATCAAGTTGTTGACATATATTATGAAGCTATTGTGTGTCATAAATTTCTGCAAGTTTTGTGCAATACTTGGCCTTTCATAGTTTCCATTGACAGGGAGTGTGCATGAAAATTCCACCTCCTAATGGTTGGTCATGTGTTTTCTTCTTCACCTTTATACTTCTGCTCCAATTAAAGCATTGTAAAATATATTTTTATGATCTAAGTAAATTTATCACTCTAAGTTTACTGTGTAGTCCAAGTAATAAAGCATCATTTTGTAAAGGAGGTCCTTACTTTATAAAAAAACTCTTAAGATGCTTATATATTTTCCATGAGAAATTGTGAGATGTAGTCTCACAAATCATGCTTAGCCTAAATCATCACTTTTGATTTATGGATTCTAAATCCTTTTGTACAAAAAGGTAAGTTTAGCATGATGAAGGTGTATAAATCCTTCAAATTGATATGTTAACCTAAACCCTTACTTTGGTTTAATAATTGTAAATCATGTTGTATAAATAGGTAATTTATGCATATAAACCCCACTTAATATTTTGGGGAGTATTAAAACAATAGTATTAAACAAGGTTTAACCCTCTCTTAATTATTCTTATATTATAAAGTTATAAACTTTAGTTTATAATTAAATAAATATATATATATGAAATATTTTTATTTATTTAATATAAACTATTGGTTATGGTTTGAATTTATTATTAAAATCAATTAATAAGTGGAGGGGTGTTTCACAGGAAGTCACACCCGGTAAATCCACTTAAATAATGCTCTCAAGCCCAGTAAAAATGAATTGAAACATATTGAAATGGAATGTGGAGAGGAATGGAGTGAAGAAGTTTATTGGAGTTGTAATGTTTCTCGAGATAATGGAAATCTATGTTTTACCAAGGTTTTTAACTTCGATGAGGTTTTCCACATAAAACTTGTGTCAAATGTGTAACGTGTTATTTATGTTCATATTATTATGTTATTTAATGTATAACTCGGACTTGGACAGAGAGATCCTATAATAAGTTAAAGAGATGTTAGGTGAGTATGTGTATATCAAGTTGAAAGATATTTTGAATGGTTTGCCACCTACTTGTAGTATTAGTCATCACTTAGGTCTACTTGATATAAAGGTCTAGTTTACCAAATAACTCGAATATAGGTAGATACCTATGGAGAAGGATGAGGTGAGAAGGAAAGTGTAAGAGTTTCTTGAGGAGTTGGTAAGATAATTTATGATCTCATGTGCAGTACTATAGTATTAGCACCAAATAAAGGAGGAGAGTGGAGAATGTGCACTAATTCAGGATCTATTAGTAAAATTTCTATGAAATATTGGTTTTTATTTCCATATATGGATGACTTTATGCACTATTCAAGTGGATAAATATACTTCACAAATATTTATCCAAATATGGTTACCACTATATCCTAATCACGGAAGAAGATGAGTGGAATACTACATTCAAAACACGAGATGGGTTAGTCATAAAAATTGGGCTAACCAATTTACCAAGCATGTTTACGTGGTTAACTAATCGAGTGTTGAGGCCTCTTATAGGTAATTTTTGCATTGTTTACAAGATAAGATTTTGATTTTAGAAAATCATAGGAATAACACTTGTTCCATTTATAGAAATTGTTAGAGTACTTGCAAGAAGATAAATTGTTAGTGAAATTGAAGAGATGTAGCTTCATATAGAAGGAGATAGAGTGCTTGGGATTTTGATATCTTAGAGAAGGATTAAAGATGAATCTTGAGAAGGAGAAAGCTATGGTGGATTAGGTGTGACCCAATAATTACGTAGAGGATTAAAGCTTCCATTGACTAGGTATATTGTACATGACATTAGTTATATGATAGATTAAGATTTGTACATCAATCATAGAGATGATGTGGTGAGACGAGTTTGCATAAATTTTGGATGAAGAGAATGAATTTCAAAAGATAAAGAATTCATGGGGTACTTGGTGCTGTCCATTCATAATTTCAAAGAGATAATTCAAGTTCATTATGGTATAAGTGGAGTATCAATTAGAATTGTGACAAGTTAGAAGAAAAGACTCATTGCATATTTGAGTGAAAAATAAAATGGAGGAGAAAAAAATTCAATTTATGATTGAGATTCATATTCTATTATACAATCTCTAGAGAAGTAGAGGGACTAATTATGTCAAGGGAATTTGTGTTATCTATGGACCACGGGCATTGAAATTTATCAATAAAGAGGAGAATATGAATCATATCCACATGAAATGGGGTGAATTATTGTATATGATTAACTAAAATTGGGTAATATGGGGAGTAGTTAATATAATCTAGGAGGACATAAACACCGTAAATAAATGTGATAAAGTAATATAGAAATTACTAAATGATAAAAATAATAAATAAAATTCCTAATATGCAAGAAGGAGGTGAGGAAAGAACTCATCTGATTGCAGATGTTTGTCGCATATTGTCTCGAGAGATGATTGGAGAAAACATAAGTAGGAACGGATATGCAAAGGTCTCGTAAAGGCTAAATCTGGAGGATCTGAGTGGACTGGGGCACTGGAGTAGGACGGGGTACCAACGGGTGCTCTAGTATGTAATATGGGCACCATGGTCTCGAAAAATCTCCGAACTAGTTCTCATAGGGTCGAAAGGTGGTTGAAACCCTTGTTTTGTGTCACATTAGATTTGCTTCCCACGTTGTATGTCACCAATAATCCAAGCTAATGTAGAGACATGCAAGAAGACAAGGAGTATCAAAACCCTAAAAATAAAGATGCAGAATGAATGGGTCGACCGACCTCGGGTGCCACACAATGGGCTTACTACTTTGAGTGTTTTGACCGCATTTCAGACCCAAATGTAGTTTGTGTGTGTGTGTGTATGTCATGCCCTAGGTGCTCTTGTGTTAGTCACACTATGTGAAATAGTGAGCAATAACTAAATGTAGAAAATGTAATAGCATGTGTGCATGGAATAGAATAGAATCCTCCCCTATGAAGTGTGATGCAAACTTCCTAGCTTGTGCCTTGATGATGGAGCTATGTGGATGCAAATGCAATAGATGGATGTAAATCTAGATGAGTGATAGTAGTAGATGATGCTAGGTCCCTCATTATGGTCTCATAACTTTATATTTATAGGGTTCTCTTGATCTAATTTCGTAATTAACCCCAACATGGTCGACTAGGAAAAATATAAGGATGAAAAATGGCTAGAAAGAGCCCAAAACGTGGCGGGAAAGTAGAAAAGGATTGGGGCTCCCCAGGTGGGACCATGATGCCCATGGGTGCCCCAAACACTACTACCCGGGCACCGTAATGAGGCTAAAATGATGGGAAAGTGTCGAAACAAACTGGGCATGTAGATAAAATTTGTGGAACTTAGGAAATAAAAGTAAAATAATATGGCTAAAAGATGGAGTTAATTAGTACTTTCTTCACTCAAAACCTTCTAAATAGTAGTATGAGATTGGGATAAATAAATGTCTAAAGTGCATGATTTTGTGACTACATTTTTCCCCACTTTATGTTGGTGAGCTAAAATATGGTAACATAAAGTAGATAGAAATGCGTACCTGATGTCCATGAAGAGTGTAGTAGAAACACGCCAAAGGACTAGACAAAAGTGTGGAATGAAAAAAGAAGATGGAGGAGCGTGGAAACTAAAGATGAAAAAGTGCAAATAAAAAGGTGATGAGAGTGAACCTAGGGTGGAACACGTGTAGTTGTTGTAGTGTGTAGTGTACCTACATGGTTAGTAAATCATGTGTTGTCGCGGAATGTTTTTTTTGTTGTTGTCCCCAATTTGACTTCTTGTTTCTCATACGGCTAGACCTACAAGGAGAAAATGATCAAGTATTCAAATATGTATGTATGTATGTAAAAATCTATGTGAAATAAGCATGTATATGTAAAGTACGCAAATGTAAAATATGTGAAATGAAAAAGTGTAAATGGAACATGTGCACCTAATCCATGTCGAGAGAAAGAGTGTAGAAGGATATCTGTATTGTGAGTTTTTTTGGGTGATCTCACGCCACCCTAGTTTGAAGAAGTGTAGGGAGGAAATGCTCTGTGTCCTCCAAGCTCTAACCACTTCTACTGAAATGTGTGTGAAGAGATCTCTATATTGTCCTAGTTTTTGGGTGATCCGATGCCATTGGCCAAAGTAGTGTAGAGAGGCACACCCACTGTAACCCCAAGCCTGTAATTGCTTCCTAGAAATGCTAAGGACACCATGTCCTATAAAATATGTTGTGTATGGGGTTCATAGACTGGTCTGAACCCACTCACTTTATATAAACCCACAATTCCAAGGGCGGAAAAGTACATTAACCTGGTGTAATCTGTGTTGTGTTAGTATGTAAACCCCAAATGATGCCCCCTCTTTGGGGGGCACATGCGACATCCTGATAGGAGAATGTGGCCCCAAAAGAAGACTAACCACATGTAACTCAGAACTCTTCCCGTAGGGGAAAGGGGAGGCACTTGGTAGAAACCAAGGCATGTACAAACAAGGATGGCTAGCCAAAGACAAGTGTAAACAAACAATGCATATATATATATATATATATATATAACATGTGTAAGATACACATATAATGTAGTAAATGTAAACACAAGAAAAAAAGTAAGATGCACAAAGTAGGTGCAAACATGGGACATCACTCACGATGTCACAAGACATGCAAGGCCATCATGGATGCAAACAAAAAAAGCAAGTGTGCACACAAAGCATAGGAAAATCCCACAGACAATAGAAAACAATAGCAGACAAGTACATATAAACAAACAAGGAGTCATGGAAACATAGAATCCTATAAAACAAGTGTTACACATGGAACACCCATTAGCATGTTAGAGAAATAATCAATATGTCCAAAGCATGTATAATCAAGTAATGTAAGATGTTAAGTACAAAATGAAACAATAACACCTGGATGAGACGAATGTGGATGCCCCCAATGACTAGTATAGTAAGGGTAGAAGGTGAGCATCCATGCCACGTGTAGAAGTCTTATATCTGTGATCACACTAAAAAAAGGTGAATGAACACATGTGTGTAAATGATATAGATAATGACATATAATAAATCAATCTAACATGTGTAGTAAAGTGATCATGTAAAACACTAATAAACAAGAATAAATGCCCCCAAGACAATGCAATATGTAATGGATGGATGGAATGGAATGTAAGATGGAATGATAGGAGCCATGCATGCCCCCGAGTGGATGGAAGTGTATGCAATGAGGTTAATTTTCCCCCTCAACATCAAGAATGAACTATAAATGAGAGTGCACCATCGGGAAATGGTCGAGTAGTGTTTGTTTTGTCTATCACGTTTTGAGGAAATGTGTTTATGTAGTGGTGATGAAATGCGACATATAGAAAGGATGAACATGAAACCCTATAGCCGAAGCATATATCACGAATGGATGAATGGAGGAATGATGATTTAGCCTAAGCATATATCATTATATGATGAAAGGATGAGTGGTTATTTAGCCCTAACGTATATCACTATAAAATGAATGGACGAGTGATGATTTATCACTAAGTGTATATCACTATATGATGAAAATGAGTGAGTGATGATTTATCCTGAGCATATATCACTATATGATGAATGGATGAGTGATGATTTATCCAAATAATATATCACTACAATATGTAGTAAGGAAGTGGTGATGTAACCTAAGGTATATACCACTACAAAATGATAGAAAAATTAAGTGATGATTTAGCCTAAAGTGTATGTCACTAGATAGGGATGTTGCATGATGAAATGTCTTGCAAGTTGAGTGTAAGGTCCATTTGATTTGTAAACCCTCGTAGTCAAGTATGGAACGAGGAACTAAAGTGCGTCATAGGGTGGTGAGTGCAAGCGTGTAGAGAATAAATGACCATGTGGTGAGTAGGGTTTGTAAATGCATGGTGTGTAAAATGTGATGCTAAAGGTAAACAATATGTAATGTATAATACACGATGTAACATGTGTAGTAATGTAGAATGTAGGGATGAAATATAAAGTTAGACTCATATGTAATGTAACCTAGCGTAGTATGTAGAATGTGTATGAGGTAGGTATGTACAATGTATGATTGGACTATGTACGTAGATAGCCTAATAATGCATGTAATGTGTAGAATGATTAGGATATATAATACATAGAATGACCTAGGTATGATGCAAGATGCATGTAGAATAATAGTAGAATGTAGAAGTGTAGTATGTATTGGTGTATAAGGCACGATGTGTGATGAAATACAATGTATAATTTCTATAGTGCAGTGTGTGGGGTTCAGTGCAATGGTAATCCTCAACAAACCAAGTGTGAACTGAAGCACAAGAGAGTGTCATCGGTGTAATGACGATGCTAAATGATTAATGAAAGGGGTTAATAGAAAAATGCAAAGATAATAGAGGTATCATTTATATGATGCATGAGAGGGGGTGTGTGTTATATTTTATGCCCCCAAGTATGTAAACTAACCAATGATAGTGAAAGATAGAGGTCCTCCACCGATGTCTGTGAGGATGAAAGCAGAGGACCATGATCTAAAAGTGGTGGTATGGTAGATAAACATGGTGTTGGTGAATGAAATCTATATGCATGTGAAGGATGAATGTATGATGAAGATTGGGGTGTAAAGCAACATGCAATGGTGGTGATGAGGTTGGTGGAAGTTGTCGTGTGATACGATTGATGACTCATTAATAGGAAATGGTGAACTAAATTTGGTAGAGGATTGACTTGGCGACGTCGGAGAAGGTTGAAGAGAAAGAGACGGTGAACTACTTGCAAAATTTCGTTGCTTATGAGGTGCTGGAGAAAAATTAGCCTGATGCTCACGAGGTATAAGATCTTGATGGGATTTATTATTAGTGGTAGAAGGTGGTGCAACAAATGAAATAAGGCCTATATTTTCGAGATCGTTGATTATTTGTGACAAAGTGTGGCAAGCATTATCATGATGTCCATTAATTTAATGATAATGACAATATGGACGTCTCGTAGTATTTTTCTAGCTAAGAAGGAGGATAGTAATGAGTAGGTGGTAGAGTGATCAACTGATGATTAAGAAGTTGAATAAGAATGTCATGTGTCGTAGTATTATGTTCAAATATGAGAGGCGCAGGAAATGGTATGCCTTGAGGTTCGGTTAGATGACAGGTAGTGGATGTATGAGATGTAGAATTAGTACAAACATGCGATTGAGAAGCATCCTTAAGTTGTTGAATTTAGTGGTAAGAGAGGTAATTGTGGATTCCATGGCTTGAAACTGATCTTGAAATAAGGTATGAAAAGCGTGGATTGAGTCCAAGAGAGGTGTATTAGATGGATGATCACGAGGGCCAGAGCTATCACTAAATGTGTAGGACTTATTTGGTGTGGTGGCAAATTATCATCAATAAAGGGAGGCAATGGATAAGAAAAATCTTCTAAAAGATCATCATTATCATTGTCAAAAAACCATCAAAATAACCATGAATGGTGTGCGTAAGTCATATAAATTGCCATGGAATATTATTAATTGTTCATTAGTAAAGGGGTTAATGGACATCCATGAGCATACCAAATAGAGAAGTTGGGTGAATATGAAATAAAGGATTTGTTGCAAATACACACAGTACCAAATGGAATGGAAAATGTGATATCAATGTGAGCAGGATCAAATGTGCCTCAATATAATATAACCAATATTGCCAAGAGTATGTGGATAAGAAGTATGATAACGTGAAAGATGAACAACAAGATGGAAAACACGAAGGCCATATGCAATAGTGAGAATAACAGAGCCATGATACAAATGTGGATCGTATAAAGGAGAATGGAGGTCCTCAAAGGAAAAAAAAAGATAAAGGATACCGTCATATGAAATGTAGGGTGGATTTGCAGGAAGTATCAAGTGGTATATGCTCCCAATAAGAATTATTCATGAAGAGATTACAAGTGAATGGTGGGCACACTGAAGGGGATGACGTTGGTATAGATGATAGAGAGACGTGTGTGGACTAGAAAGGCCCTTGATATGGAATGATGGCGAGTAGTGGTAACAGCACATGGGGAAGGAATTGCATCTATCATATGAAAGACACCCTTAAATGGTGATAAGTGAAGTAACTAGTCCTTAAGGGGAGGTGATTGAGTGGTAGGTAGAGCAAGAGAGCATTGTGGAGTATGCCCTGTATAAAGTATCATAACGTTTGGAACATAAAGAGTTAGTGATGAAACATGAGGAACCATATCAACCACATAAATAGTAGGGACTTAGTCATGTGGAGCTTCAAGAGATTGTGATCCAACCACAACAAATGGAGAATTAGGGACAAATATTGTATCAAGAGAATTATCTATGCATAATGCGAGAGAATTAACGAGTGAATGTGAATCATCTTGTGGTTGAGCAACAATGGGAGCTACAACTATGGGATTGAGTGAAGGAGCTTGTGTCTCCTCTAGGTTTTTTTCTAAAATAATAGGATTGATGGTGCACATATAAGTAACAATAGCGTCATCAAGAGATTTAAGATCCATGAAAGATGGGATTTGAATAAAATAAGGGCAAGGTCTATAACTAGAAGGATCATCAGGAGTATCAACAAAGGCATGACTAAAGCTATCAAATTGTAGAATGAGTTGAGATTCGTAAGGATTCAAGTGCAACCATGATTAGAGGTCTAGAGCGTATATGAGTTCACCAAAATGATTAACTAAATTTTGATTAATATGGGGGTAGTTAATCTAATCTAGGAGGAAATAAACATTGTAAATAAATGTGATAAAGTAATATAGAAATTACTAAATGATAAAACTAATAAATAAAATCCCTAATATGCAAGGAGGTGAGGAAATAACTCATTTGATTGCAGATGTTTTTTTAAAAGTGCAGAGATGACTGGAGAAAATAGAAGTAGGGACAGATGTGCAGAGGTCCCGTAAAGGTTGAATATGGAGGATCCGAGTGGACGAGGGAACCTAGAGTAGGACCTGGGGCATCCACGGGTGCTCGGTATGCAACTGGGCTGCCCTGGTCCAAAAAAGCTTTTGAACTAGTTCTCATAGGTTCAGAAGGTGGTCCAAAACCCTTGATGTGTGTCACATCAGTTTTTTCCCCGATGTATGTTGCCAATAATACAAGTTGATGTATAGACCTGCAAGAAGATAAGGAGTATCAAAACCCTAAAAATAAAGATGTAGAATGAATGGGTCAGATTGATCTCAGCTACCACAATAGTGGACTTAATACTGTGAGTGTTGCACTACATTTCAAACCCAAATGTAGTTTGATGTGTGTGTGTGTGTGTGTGTGTGCGAGACGTGCATGTCGCGCCCTAGGTGCTCTTGTTCTAGTTGCACTATGTGAAATATTGATAAATAACTAAATGTAGAAAAATTAATAACATGTGTGCATGGAATAGAATAGAATCCTCCCCCTATGAAGTGTGATGCAGACTTCTTATCTTTTCCTTGATGATGGAGCTATGTGGATGCAAATGCAATATATGGATGCAACTCTAGATGAGTGATAGTAGTAGATGATGCTAAGTCCCTCATTATGGTCTCATAACTTTATATTTATAGGGTTCTCTTGATCTAATTTTGTAATTAACCCTGACATGGCCGACTAGGAAAAGGACAAGGATGAAAAACGACTAGAAAGATCCCAATAAGTGGCAGGAAATTAGAAAAAGGATCGAGGTGCCCTGTGGGACCTTGGCACCCATGGGTGCCCCAAAAATACCCTGGGCACCCCAACCGAGGCTAAAATGATGGGAAAGTGCCGAAACAGACTGGTCATGTAGATTAAAATGTGCGGAAATGACAAAATAAAAGTAAAATAAGATGGTCAAAAGATGGGGTTAATTAGTACTTTCTTCACTCAAAAACCTTCTAAATAGTAGTACATGAGACTGGGATAAATAAATGTCTAAAGTGCATAATTATTTTACTATAATATATTAACTCTTGAAGCACACAAGTGGGATATCAAGCAAAGTTACAAATGTGTTGAGTAGAAGAAGCATCTTAGTGAGTGAGATGAAAGTAGGAGTTTTAAGGTTCAAGGAAATGAAAGAAATCCATGCAAAAGATAAATATTTATTGCAAATATGAAGAGCGTGAAAAAAGTAGTGAGTGACGATTAACGCATCCAATGGTTAGACTAATTTTTACAGGAAGGGTTGTTCTTCAAAGGTTGTGTGTGTTATGAGGATAGGTGAGGGATATTTTGATCCAAGAGAAACACTACAAAGGATTAATATGTCACTTTGGATAGATAATACCTTAGTTAAAAGTTAAGTGAGATATATTTCGGCCCTTGATGGCTACAAATGTGGGGTTATATCAACCACTTATTTTATTTGGGAAACCTTGGGAGCATCTAATTCGGAATTTGTTTTTGGATTTCTAGAATGTAAAAGGGTAATGATTCTATATTTTTGTTGATGATAGATTCTCTAAAATGGATCTTTTTATTGTTTGTAAGAAAAATAGTGATGTTTCGCATATTGGTAACATATTTTTCAAGGAATTTGTAACAATACTTAGATTATCACACAAAATTGTATTTATCAAAGATACCATATTCTTTGGGAACATCTTTCGATTAGTAGTATGCAAGAAATTGAAATGAGGTTGTAGTATAATTATGTGCATCGCTATAAATTCATGGCCAAAATGAATTTTTCAAAAGGATACTTAGAATTTTTGTAATGTTTGGTAGAAGAAAAGGTAGGAACATGGGATTAGGTTCTCATGTAGTCAAAGTTTACTTATAATAAATATCTAAATACGAGTAGTGGGAAGTCACATTTTTAGATTATTTATGGGGCAAGGCCTAAGGATTTGTGGAGCAATGAGAGTTTCCATGAGAGGAAAGAATAAATATGAAAGCTCGGGAATTTGTGTAGTACATGAAGGAATTACAAAAAGACAAGTATTTAAATAATTGGAGAAGAGACATTTGAATCGCAAAGAGCACACATACTTGAGGAGAAAAATTTTTGAGTTTGAAGTGGGAGACTTAGTGTTTGCAGACCTCTTTAAAGAGATGTTCTCACAAGGAGTGCATGATAAACACAAGTAGAGTAAATTTGGAATTTACAAATTCCTAAGGACATTTATAAAGAAAACTACGAGATATAAGTGCCAAAAGGGATATGCATATCTCTCATCTTCAACTTAATGGATATATACCCATATTATGAAGAGAATAAAAGTGAAGAAGAAAACTACGCAAAATTATATTAGAGACACCAACTACCATAATAGAGATGCAAAGTGATTGATGAATTCTAGATGACCATGTAGCGAAAACAATATGTAAAAAGGAGCATAAAGAATATTTAGTGAAATGGAGAGGTATATTAGATTGACGATGTATCTTAGCTTATTAAAGTAGATATTTCTAGACTTAGTCATTCCACTAAGATATTTTAGAGACGCGGTTGAGTAAGGTGTCAAGTTTTTCTTACTCGAGTTATATGATGCAAGATAATACAAGTTCATGAGTAATCTTCTTGCAGACTTTCACCAAAAAAATATCTTTAGTTGAATAAAGTCTTGTGTAATACTACACAATTGTTATATGTGTTAGGTAAATCATAGTTTACTAGGTTAATTTAGCATTTTCGCTTACCATAGATAACTAGATTGCTATTTAGTTTGTTTATTAGTTACTATGGTAACTAGGTTGTTTTATATTATTGTTATATGGTCATGTTTTTATAACCATTTATATTTATTTTATCGTACATCTGTGAGGTTATTGTTGCATAATTGCAACATCTTGTTTGTTTGTATGTGGTTGTGTAATATCTATAAATATTGTAGCCTTCTCATTCCTTTATAATCTACTTATTTTATGTTAGTAAAATAATCATAAGTTGCCTCCTTATTTCCGGTCCTCAACATTTGGTTTCAGAGTAAGGATTTAAGGAGTCTATGCAAGTAGATAAGGTTGGAGAGTGGTTTCAGTTGACTTAAGAGTTTTGGAGAATAAAATGCTTCCAAGAGAGTCTATGTTGCCTCGCATCACCTTCCTAGACCCACCCTGCATCCCCACAACCACCATCTCCAATTTCAGTGTATATGTAAACCATTTTTGGCACCGAGGAAAATTTTCTTGTGGAGAACAATTCGATTTCAAAAAAAAATCGTAAGAGAAAAGAAATTCAAGAAAAAAATCATTTTTCCCCATTAGGGTTTTGTCACTAAATTTAGTGAAGTGTTATTTATTTACATCTAAAACTAAGTAGCAACACTAAATTTGGAGCGTGTATGTGCTAATTTGGCGGTCTATGAGTTAAAAGGCGTGCTTGACTCTCTTCACCGAGATGGTTACATTTTTTTGAATCGAGATACCTTAAATAAGAGAAATATGGTCCATACATTACTACCGAGCTATACAAATTTTGCATTAGTATCGGGTTGAGTTGCATTTTCATAACAAGGAGGTGGATTGGGATGATCTTTGGTTGTTTTGCAACATTCGAGTTGTCCATTAAACCACAAGCTGCTCTCAAAATTACTTTTCAAACACGATCGGGCCTTGTTTTTCTTGTTTTGGGCCAAGCCATGTTGAATTCATTGACTAGAAAAAGTGTGCACCAAGCCCGCATACCCCTTGTTTGAATTATGCACCGAGCCATCTACCTAGATATGTCGTGTTGTGGTGTAGAACAAAGTCGAGCCATGTTTTGGGTGAATTAAGGGTCAAGCTTGATGGAATAGGCCACCCTCTACTTAAAGACAATGCACCAGATCCTCTCGCATTTAGAACTCCTCCTCGCTAAGCCAACAACGGATCTAATCTCCCGCACCCTATAAGCTCACTATGGAAAAGCCAAAAAAAAGTAATGGAAACAATAATCGAGGAGATAGAGCAAAACATTCAAAGAAAAACAATGATGGTCGAGAAAAATATTACAAAAAGAGACAAATCAGCTTAGATCCGCTTTTCTACGAGCCCTAAACCGCCTAAAAATCCTTCCACAGATTGCCACATGGAGTCACCTCCTCTCTACACATCACTATTTCCAAGGTAAGAACTTTTGAAATATTATTCAAATATAATATCCTTCAAAGTACAATGCATGTGTTATAAGCGCTTTTGTGAGTAGTAGGAGATATTTGGGAGTGGGAGGTTTAGAGTTTGACCCCTACCCCAAATCACACATATATTATATTTTTAAATTTGGAGGAGTTTTTAGCATATCTCACAAAACTAGAGCCCGAAACCCTCACTAACTTAGTTAGTTATAACTAAACCCTACCATATTTTTAGTACAGAAAACACTAATTTGGGGAAAAAAAAAATTCTACCACATTGGCGCTTAAAAGTGATTGAGTCGCTTTTGTAAAGGGAAGGTTACCTAATAGTGCATTTTTCGTTGTTTTTTTGTTGTTTTTCATCAGAGCCATTCTCGAGCTCCAAGGTCACCAGGGCCTCACAAAAGAATTTTTTTTTCCCGCCATTCCATTTTTGTATAATCGGTTGTTATACTATAAATCAATATTTTGAGTGTATTTTTCATTATTTTGTGCTAACAAGCCATATAGCTTGGAATTGTCTAACCACCATTATGGCAAACAATGCTCCAAAATTCTTATTTCGACTCACATACTACTTAGTGGTGACAATTACCCTGAGTGGAAGACCAAAATTCAAACTCAACTTGATTTTGAAGAATTTGGCCTATTGTGAATGGTGTGGAAACTAGATCACCAAATGATATAGCCCAACAAAGACAGTTTGAAAAGGCCAATCAGAAAGCCAAAGTCATAATCTTGTTCGCAATATCTGATGACGTAAAACCGCACATTCGAGATGCAAAAACAACCAAAGAAGCATGGGATAAGTTAAGCACCGTGTACGAGGCTAGAAACAAGAACACAATATTGAATTTATAGAGTTAATTACATACACTCAAATTCAAGCCGAATAGAAAGTGGAAGCTTTCTTGTAGAGAGTTACAAAATTTGAGGGCTTAACTTCTAGCCATGGGAGAGGAGGTTACCGATACATCTATTGCGTCCATTGTCTTGAGAGCACTTCCTTCCTCTTACCGTATTTTTGTGAAGACACTAAACTTGTCAGAACAAACATTTACTTTTGACAAGTTAGTGAATCTATTGCAACAAGAAAAAGCAACATACAAAAAAGACGATGAAGAGAAGCATGCAATATCTTCTCATCGAGAAAGGAAAAAGGAAAGCTTGTTCTTCTTCAAAAGTCCCAAAAAAACATCAAGCAAGGGGACAAACAAAAGAAGAAATGTCATATCTGCAAAAGAGGACATGATTTGAAAGATTGTTGGTTCAACACATATAAGAAAGGTTCATCGAGCAATTCTAGACCTCAAAATCAGTAGTCTCATCAGGGAAAATCACACTACAAGCAAGGGAAGAAGAAGGGGAACTGGAAAAAGAAACCCCATCAGCAAGGAAATGTAGTTGAGCAAGAAGACCATTCAGATGATGAAGAATTCTTGTACACTTGCTCATTCTAGTGAACCATCCACATCATCTAGTGTTGTTTGGTATGTTGATTCGGGAGCCACTTGACACATGATAAAGCACAAAGACTGGTTTATCACCATGAGGGACACACCTTGAAAAACCATGTTTCATTAGGTGATGATTCTTCTACACACGGTACAAGGTATTGGGAATATTTCTCTACCTCTTGGTTCACGAAATTGTAGATTAACAAATGTATTATATGTCCCTAGTTTAACAAAGAATTTACTATCAATTAGTTAGACTTCTAGATCATAATTGAAGAATTGAATTTGATATCCATTTCGGTAAGAAAGTGTTTTTGATTCGAGACAAATCTAGAGGCTCAAAAATTGTTGCAAAAGCCTCCAATGTGGGATGTATGTTCCAACTTGACTTTTTCCACATGGATGATTAGGCACTAGTGGCTAAAAATTCTTCCTCTACATAGTTGTGGCATCAGAGATTTGGTCACATCAATTTCAAATATCTAAAATCACTTCATCGGTACAATATGGTGAGAGGTTTTCCATCTCTCAAAATGATATAGATAAGTGTCCTAATTTCCTGCAGGAAAAAGACATAGAGCTTCATTCTAGAAGACTACTTATCAAGATCTAGGTAAGCTTGATTTGGTTCATATCGATCTTTGTGGTCCAATGCAACCTATTCATTCTAGATTTCAATATTTCATGTTATGTGTTGATGATTATTCTATAAAAATGTGGATTTTTTTTTCTTCATAAGAAAAGTGAAGCTTTTGAGAACTTCAAAAAATTCAAAGTGGTTGAGAAAGAAACTAGTCATCATATCAAATCTCTCCCCTCAGATTGAGAGGGGGGAATTCACCAATAATGAGTTCAAATACTACCTGCAAACTCATTGGATTCATCGACAGATGCCTCCTCCACACACACCATGCAATAGAATGGTGTTGTTGAGAGAAGGAACCGTACTATCATGGAGATGGTGCATTGCATGATTGATGATTATGGACTAGCGAAGACATATTGGGAAGAAGGAACAAAGACAACAATATATTTACTTAATAGAGTGCCCACATTTCTCTTAATGGAGTAACTCCACATGAAGCATGGTCAAATCGAAACCATATGTTGCACACCTCAGAGTATTCAGTGTAAAAGCCAACATACACATACCCAAGTAGAACAAAAATAAGTTGGATATGAAATCTCAAAAACTCATCTTCATTGGCTATAGTGAAGAGGCTCTTGGGTATAGATTGATGGATCCGAAGACTAGAAAAGTCTACACAGCAAAGATGTTGAGTTCTTTGAGAAGAAGGAAGTTGAGACTCCTTCTCCAGACTCACCTGATGTAGATATTTACACTGTTATGAAAATAGAAGTTGATGTTCCCACTGATGATGATAGTGATGATGGGGATGATGGTGATGATCAGATATGACCATGACCCACGAGAGCAATACAACGTATGCCCAAGTGGTATACTAATATGATTGAGATGAAAATTGGATGCTCCACCAGATACATCCACCACTGGACCACAGACTTGCAGTAAAGCATGAGAAGAGGTAAACTTTACTTTAATGAGTAGAGTTATTGAATTTTTGAGCCCTCTACTATCCAGGAATCCCTACAGTCAAAATATTGGAAAGATGTCATGGATGTTGAGTATCAATTAGTGATGAAAAATAACACTTGGCATCTTGTCGATCTTCCACCAGGGAAGAAACCCATTGGTTGCAAATGGATATTCAAAACAAAGTGCAAAGCAGATGGGACCATAGAAAAGTACAAAGCAAGACTGGTAGCAAAGGGGTATGCACAAAAGGAAGGCATAGACTATGAGGATACATTTTCTCCCACAACTAAGATCAAAACAATTAGGATGATCTTTGCTCTAGTTACTTAGTTTGGTTGGAAAGTCCATCAGATGGATGTGAAAAGTGCCTTTTTTGAACGAAGATCTATAAGAGGAAGTATACATGACTCAACTTGAGGGTTTTTTCATACCTGGTGAAGAAACAAAGGTATATAGACTCAAGAAATCTATGTATGGCCTTTACATAGCACCTCGAGCATGGTACATCAAGATTGATGAGCATCTCATTCAACATGGATTTGTTAGAAATCCATATGATCCCAATCTCTACCTCAAGAGGCAAGGAGGAGAGATTGTGATAGTTGTTGTATATGTCAACAATCTAGTCATCACTGGAAGCACAATGAAGATGATCGATGCTATAAAGAAAGATCTTAATTCGATCATTCGACATGACAGATCTCGGAGCTCATGTACTATTGTCTTGGATTGGAAGTATGGTAGAAGGAGAATCACATATTTGTTTCCCAATTGAATTATACAAAGAAAACGATTGAGAAGTTCGGGATGATGGATTTCACACTAATTTATACACCCATGGAGATGAGACTACAATTATCTCATTAGATCCATCTCCTCTGGTAAATGCAACTCTATATCGATAGATGATCGGGAGTTTCATTTACCCAACTTATACTAGAACAATATATCAACTTTATAGTGTGTTATATTTCTTATTTCATGTAGGAACCCAAAGTTTTTCATTGGAAAAAAACAAGGTAGATCTTGAGGTATCTCAAGGGTACTATGGATCTTGGTCTAGAGTACAAGAAGAATGATCAATTCTTCTTGACTGGATATTGGATTTAGATCATGCAGGTAATATTGATGATAGGAAATCCACTATGGATTTGTATTCTTTTTGGAATTTGTATCGATATCATGGGGAAGATAGAAACCAAAATTTTCTTTCTCTCTCCTCTATAGAGGCTAAATATTATGCTCTATGTGGAGTTGTCTGCTGAAGCAATATGGCTATGTCACATACTTGAGGGACTTGGAGTATCACAAGAGAAATCCACTACCTTGTATGTTGACAATGAGGGTGTTCTCAAACTTGTTTGCAATCCAGTGTTTCATGAGAGAACCAAGCATATTGAGGTATAAGTTCACTTCATACGCGAACATGTGTTGAAACACAATATAAAACTTCAATTTTTCCCAACATTTGAACAAGAAGCAAATATCTTCACAAAGTCGTTTGCACGTGACAAGTTTGAGTTTTCAGAGAGTTCCTCTCCTCATCCTTTGAGGCAATGCAAAATTAGGGGGAATGTTAGGTAAAACATAGTTTACTAGGTTAATTTAGCATTTGTTGTTTACCGTAGGTAATTAGATTGTTACTTAGTTTGTTTATTAGTTATTGTGGTAACTAGATGGTTTTATATTATTGTTATATGATTATGTTTTTATAACCATTTTTTTGTTTTATCAGACATCCGTGAGGTCATAGTTGCATATTGCAACATCTTGTTTGTTTGTATGTGGTCGTGCAATATCTATAAATATTGCAGCCTTCTCATTCCTTTCAGTAATCTGCTCATTTTTATATTGATAAAATAATCACAAGCTACCTCCCTGTTTGGTCTTTATCAAAGCATGCCACACAAAATTAATACCTTAGTAATTTCTTGTAGAAGCCACAAAATCCTATCCAAGTTGTGAAGGCTAAACTCGATCCACAAGCTCATGCTTGGCCACACAACACTACCAATAGTTTTGTAACACTATCTTGACCATAAAAAGCTATACTTATCCACGCAAAGCTTTATATGTTGTGTACACTTGGATAAGATGTAAAAACCTTTTTACTTCGTCTCGAGGATGTTGAACACTTTTCCCTTATGTGTGAAATTTGTGAAGCATTACCCACACAACCTAAGCCTTTGTTGATGCCACACAACATTCTAGATGTTTTCAAATGTTGTCAATGTTGTGAACTCTTACATTCTATGGGATCACTACTATTTTCTCGCCATGATTGATTGCATATAACATGAGCTCTAATCAACATCGATGCAATGAGAGGGAGGCACATGTGCGCCTTGATCTATTTTCCATGGCCAAGGATGAATTGAATCACTAGCTAGTTACTTCCATGATTGGTTTGCATCTAATGGGTCTCCTGTCAACATCAATACAATTAGAGGGAGGCACATGTGGGCCTTGATCTATTTTCCATGTCAAAGGATGAATAAAATGACCAGTAAAGAGGAAAATTTATGAGATGCTACCCGCAAACTAGATAAGAAGATCAATTGTGATATGAGGTATTCTAAGGAATTGCAAGGTATCTTTACTTGCAAAGGAATCTTTATTCTCCCACCGATGCACATTAAATTCTATAAACAAAAGGGAGTTGTGGGCATATAAGGTGTATTTATCCATTTTGAGAGATTAAGAGATTTTTCTTGTTGATGTGTTTGTTTAATTGAGTTGAGTGAGGTTCTGTAGAAGCTTTGCAGAGTCTGCAAGCTTAGGATATATCATAGGATTTGAATTATTATAAGGATTCTTGCAAAGTCTTTCCATAAGGTCACAATGGAGTGTAATGTCGTTGTGCCCAAGTCTATAATATTTTCATTGTACATTAATAAAAAAAAACTTTTGTTGTTTTGTTTTAAGATTTTTCTTTATGACCTTGCTTCGATAAGATATAACTGTGATGCGAATTATGTGGCCTAAGGCATACCTTCTTTAGGACCCCTAACCATGAACGCATCACCATTTAGACATTATCCAAATGAAAATGTTGACATAGAGAAATAATGATGGATGTGATCTAGAACTTGACACAATAGGTCCATATGTGGTCCACATGTCAATTATAGTTGAGGCTAAAATGACAAATTAGATAATCATCCACTTTTGTCTATTGCATGCATTACTCTTATGACTTAATTCTAATATTTTACTTTTGTGGTGCCCATTAAACTTTATATCATTCGTTAAATTTTTCTTATAACTTTTTGTTTGAAAAGTTGTTATTATACCTTTTAAAACATTGTTTTAAAAAAAAAAATTCTTTTGTCTCAACTTATTTAATACTTGAAAATCAGTTGTTTTATATGTGCAACCTTATATTAACTATACTATTAATAGAAAAACACTTTTTAAAAACAATAAAATTAAGTGAAGAAAGTATGCCCATATTAATATATTTATTTATTTAATCAAGAATGCACCTCTACCAATTGTTTATGTTTAATTTTTGTCAAGCATGCACTTTCCATTTTCATGCATAGACTTTCCACAATTTCCCTTTCCATGTCATTCCAATCAAAAATCACAAGCATGTAGTGAGGAAAGTGGAATCCACTCTTATCTTAAATTCAAGTGGAGATTCCACTTTAAACAAAAAAACAAGCACTACTATCCAATCTCCTATTTTGACTAGTATTTTCCTATTTTTCTTTGTTAAGAAAAAGATATTTTTGGTTTGTCAAATGCTTGGCCCCACTTTTGAAATAAAGTCGCTTGAGGGCTTAATTTTATTAGGTTTAGCTAAAAGCATATGACCACCGCTGGAATTCGTTTTAACACTTACAACATAAGAGAACATTTTCTATGCTAATAATATTCACGGGAAGCGAATAAAAGAGTACCGCACAAGATGTAAAAAGTTGGTTAGTGAAGGAACGTGTAAATTACTCGTGTGATATCACATGAATTAATGTTCATGTAAATTAGTGACGTATCACATGAGTTCATGTTCATAAACACATGCATTTGTTTTTTTCTATATCTCAAATACATCTAAAATTTGTTGAGTAAATATGATCATCACATATAAAATATTTTTTTATTATGTAATGACATGGAATCAATTTAGTTGTATCACTGTTTTGGATTTATAAATACTTTTCAAAACAATAAAAGGGGATTTAAACTCCAGTATATGACTAATATATTATAGTTTTTCGATTCACTTCTCAAAGCAAAAACACTTGACACATACACAAATACATATTTAAGCGGGAGAAAGTAAGAGAGAGATGATTGCCCCCCCGCACACACACACACAATTTACCTTAGATAGTTATACCATCTATTAGACAAACCATCATCGCCAATTATTTGTCACTTTATTCCATTTTATGATTCTTAGTTACGACGAGTTTGAAAATTTTGCTTTGTTATATGGGTGTTGACACTTGATTTTGGTACATGACTGGTTGATTACTATTGTACGACTATAATTGTGTGTTTGTAGGTCATTTGTTCAAAATAGACTCAGATTACCGCATATTCTTGTGTTTACTAACTTATTGACTTACTTTTCTCGTGTTGCTAACAACTTTGACCTTGTTTTTACTTATCAATCGTTTGTTCTTCTTTGTGTGGGCCCTATTATGTCTTATTTCCTTGATTATCTACTATTTTCCCACTCTCCTCCCTTAGCTTTGGTAAATTATTGGTTATTTCACCGCTTTTAGCAATTAAGGACCATTTTCGCACCTTATGAAAATGGTTGGCTCCTAAAGCAAGAATTACATTGTGTTTTATGGGTTTTTTTCTTTCATGTCTAGTTTTTGAGTTTTGTACCCCTTTTCTTGCACGTTGTGTGTCAACTTGTACACCAATAGGACTTAAATTTGAATTCAAAAATAGTCTATAAATACATAGATGCAAGTTAGTGGATTTGAGGAAACGATTTGAAGGATTACAAGTTCTTGGAGAGGTTATCAAATTTGTAAGGAAATAACACTTAGTGTTTTGAAGTACCATATACCATATACCATATACGAGATCCGATTGTTGCACACACTAAAAAGATAAGGTTTGGGTTAATTGAAGACATTATTGTTGTTAGAAAATAATATATTTTGAATAGATTAATGATGATAAAAAAATAATATTTAAAGTATTTAAAAATTGTTGTAAACAATAAGGTTAGAAGATTATTATTTTGGTTGAAAACAATATGATTTGAATTGGTAAATAATTTAATTTGAATAGATTAATGATGATAAACATAGCATTTAAAGTATATTAAAATTGTTGTAAACAACATGCTTCCATAATATTATTTTAGTTGAAAATAATAAGATTTGAAATATATTAATTTTGTTTCAAATAATAAGATCCAAATAAATTATCTTGTTAAAAAATAATAATTTGATATTAAAATATATTTTGGTTGGAAAACAATAAGATAAGAAAAATGATTCATATTAATATTGTTGTCAGCAATATGACTCTAAATTTTTATTCTTAAGTCAATAAAATTCGATTTTTTTTTATGTTGTTATAAATAAAAACATTCAAAAATATTATTCTCGTTGAGAACTATAGGATTTGAATATATTATTTTGGAAATTAATAGAATTTGAAAACATATAATTATTGTTATAAATAATAATAGATATATTATTATAAGATATATGGTTTTAAAACACCGAGATTTGAATACATTTTTGATGGGGAAAAAAATTTGAAGTATACTTAAATTGACTAATTGTAACTAAGTGTGTTTAAAATGACTAAGTTTAGGTAAATGCGTAGATATTTTTTTGGTTTGTCAAATGCATGGCCCCACTTCGAAATTAAGTCGCATGAGGGCTTAATCTTATTAGCGTAGCTAACAGCATATGACCACCGCTGAAATTCTTTTAATAATTAAAACATTGTAGAATATTTTATATGTGAAAATTCACCATGGTCACGGGAACTTGGAAGCATAAAAGAGTACAGCACAAGATGTGAAAAAGTTGGTGTAAATTCCTCAACTCACGTGACATCACATGAATTAATGTTCATATAAATCACATGCATTTGTTCTTTTCTCCAATTGTCAAAGAACTTGGGTTTGCTTTTCTTTTGAATATACTTAACATTTGTTGGGTAGATATCAATTTTAATGTTTTTTATTTGAATACATTAAAAATTTGTTGAGTAGATATCAATTTTAATGTTTTTATTTGAATATATTCAAAATTTGTTGAGTAGATATTAATTTCAAAGTTTTTATGTAGGAATAGATTTAAAATTTATTGAGTAGATGTCAATCTCAAGGTTCTTATTTTAGATTTTTCATATGTCATATTCATTAACAATTCTATTATATTTTCTAATAATTTTTTATTGACTAGTTACATATGGCATCCATTTAGTTGTTTTAATGTTTCGGGCTTAAAAATATTTTGTAGAAAAATAAACGGAGATCTAAATTCTAATGTATGGCTAAACTATTATAGTTTTTGATTGACTTCTCAAAACTAAAAGAAAAACTTACTAAGTGATAGTCGAATACACATCAAATTTAAGGTCAAATTTACCCTACCATAATCAAACAAATGTCAAATTAAAAGTCTTCATTAATTGTTTATCTACTGACATTATAGCTCCCTACCGCACCCCCAACTACCATTGTAGGATGTTTATCGACATAATCAAACAAATGTCAAATTTTTTAAACGAATCGATCGTTTTATGTTGATTTATGGAGGAATAGAGAGTTTTACATTTTCCTGCAAAAACACGTTGTTTTTTGTGTTTTGCGAGTCCATGCCTCGTGTTTGGGGATCCAAACAGATCACCAAGCCTTGAGGCATGGCTTGGAAAAGTAAACAAGTGTAATGCATACCCGTTATCCTCTTTTCATATATTATGGGCCCCCAACATCCTTATGTCCTTTTCACCTCCTTCATGGGATTTTTCCCCTCTTTTTGTCCTGGGTCTATGATTCTTGTACATTCTTCATGAATTTTGAGTAGTTCATCTTGTCCCCTACCCCACTATATATATTTTTGCAATCATGGGCGACAAAAAATAACGTAAGAACAAGAAGAAATTTGAAAACAAGACACCAAAGCAATTGGAAGAGATGAGAATAAAGCAAGTGCAGAGGATGCAAAAACTTCGTGCAGGGAAAGGTACATCTGTTATATCAAATGTACCTAATGTTTTAGAATATGAGTATGAAATACATAATGAAAATGTAGAGAATAATGATTTTGCAATGAATATTGATATTGAATTGAATGATAATGTTGGTATGGATGAAGAAATTGATATGAATCCAAATGTTGAACCTTTACCTGAGAATCCAAATGTTAATCCTGAAATTTGTATGGAAACACTGAATGAAGAAAGTAACCTTGTTAATGAATCTTCACCTCTAAGAACATCTCCTTCCATTTTGCGAAGAAAACCAATTCACTTAATTGAAATTGATGAAAACATTATAAAACCAATGCCTAACAAAATGTCTGAAAGAAATGCGAGAAGAAAAGCTAGGAGAATTTGAGATAATTACTTTGAGAATTTAAATGACACACAAAGATGTCAATTATTTGTTACATTGATGAAATTAATTAAGATGAGACCTACAATGAAGACCCTAGGGTTAAGAACATCTAATGTTTTTGATTGAAATGCGTCAATTGTTGAAAATATACATAAAGCATACCAAATTGTAGGTGTCAACAGACGCACCAAAGATAGTAATGTTACACGACGTGCACTTACTAATTGTATAGTAAGTGATAAAACAATTAATCAACGCTTGATTAGAAAAATAAGCAAAGCTCAAGCTAAACAGAAAAACACTAACGAAAGCAATAAAGAGACGCAAAAGTCTTGAGTCAGTCAATAACACTGACTATTGGGCATTCTCTAGTAGACTCCCACGGAAAGACAAGAATATGTCTGATATTCTAAAATAATTACTTGTAAATTATTGGAATGAGAACACAAGGGTGTCATTGAATAGAAGAGATACAATAAAAATAAGAATAGGTTCTCGTAATCGTGAATCGTGTGCAAAATATTTCTTAGATATGAATCAAACACAATTTTTCTCTAAGTTTAAGAATGAAAATCCACAAATTAACATTAGTCAAAGATTATTTGAAATGAACAAACCTTTTTATGTGAAAATCAATCACTCACGTGTAAGCAGAGAAAATTACCGAAATGAAAGATAAACAAACCTCTCAGCAACCTTCTGTGCAAGCCTCGGATAAGGGTCTCCTGTGAAACCTTGCAGAAAGAATGTCGAGGTGTTTTGTGGATGCTTTTGAGTGCTCTCCAAGATTTGAAGGCAAATGCTACAGACACAAGAATTTTAATAAAGTTTTTGTGCTTCAAAATCAAGAGGGATTGGAAGGAAGGTAAGCTTGTAATTTATAGAAACAGAAGGTAGTTGGAATTGGTTACACGGATAAATGAACATGCTAAAAATAGCATTATGGGAAGTTGTAATAGTGTCGGGGCAATAATGAAATTAATTACAAAAAGTTGCATCCGGAAAGGTGGTTGTACATGTATTTTAATTGCCCCCACCTTTCTAGGATTCTAGAAGTGCAGTTAACTAGGGTAGTCAAAGTGGAGTCTAAGTGGAGTTTGATCAAGTGGCAGATGACTAGGATGTGCACACACTTAATTAATTAATTATTTAATTAATAAATAATAATTAATTTAGCCAAAGGGGTACAAAGGGTACATGGGATTAATTTAATTAATCCAAAGGGGTACAATGTGTATCAATTAATCAATTTAATTAATTAATTGCAAATGGGTGAATAACAGGGTGTATTAGCATAATACTGGGAACAAGTGGAAACATGAATGTAAATTTGGGGTGTCTACATTTTTCCCCTCTTTAAAGTGCTATTGTAAAGTAATAGTGCTTTAAAGATAGTAGACACATGTAGATCGACAAGTGGAAAATTGTGAAGCATTGGGATGCCCCAACAAGCAGAATGGTAGAGGAATGCCCCCTCAAGGGGATGGATGATGTAGTAAGGTGACAGACAACCACTTGATAGGAAGAAAGCAAGGGATTAAAACAAGGATGGGAAAGGATTGTGTTTGTAGCATGAGCGTTATTTGGAGAGTAATTTTTAGAGCAACCTAATTTTTGCTATTGCACAATAGAGTTGTCACCATGATTATGAAAGAATCAAGATGGTTAACCCAGATGCACGTAAACAAACACACATAGCAAAGAAAAGATAAAAAAGAAAACAAACCCAATATATAAAGTAGGTGTATAAGCATCAAGGTTATAAAGAACCAAGATGTAATCACACTACTTGTAAGTGGTCCAAAAGAGTAAACATCAACAATGCAACACAAATTCGAAAAAAGAAGACAATCAACTATGCCCCTAATGTGTGCCACAATGATGATTAAGTAGATACAAATGCTCCCAAATGGGAATAGGATCAAACTAGAAGAGCGGAGTTAAAGCGACTCCTTATGACACTCTTGTTGAATCCATTGTGTAAATGATCAAAGTTGAAATTGCCCAGGTGAAGTTATATCATAAAGGAAAAACAATTTGTGTGACTTGCCCCAAGCAGAGTTAGCATATCATGCAAAGGGAAGAAAGTGATAGTTGTAAAATTAGCATGAGCACTAGAGTAATAGATAAAAGTATGATGTTTATCAAGATTGTATTGAGATGTTGAATGATTTACTTCAAAGGTTTTCCAATTATATGATTTATGTGAGAAGTGAATGTTTGTTCGAATTTTTGTGATATATATATTTTTAATTTTTGAAATATTTGATTTTTTTCACAAGTTTGGAAATACAAATGCAAACAAAAATGAAGAAATTCCATGGCTTAAATAAACCAGGAGGAAAACACAACACATGCAAATGACAAAAAGATATAAAAGAAGTAATAGAAATAAACCCAATATGAACAGGAAAGAACCACACCAAAGTTATATGTGAACTAGGATGTGAATAAATTTTGCAATTGGTCCATAAGCGCATTCCAGATACACAGAGTACTGGTTATTCAAACTATCACACATAAGAAACTAAGCTAAGAATAGACAATACAAAATTCCATATGTACAAATGTTAAACAAACAAACAAGCTAGTGAACAAAAACACACTAATGTAAAAATTCTAATAAAGAAGCAAATATATACAGATGTCAAGTTGCCCCAAGAGAAAGCCAAAGCCAAGTGATGTCCCTATGCAAAGTTACATTGCAAAGAGTGGCTTGATTGATTGGAAAAGATGATTGGGAACAATCAGGTGAAGAAAATGGTGAACGAAATGGTGATTGTATGTTTTTTATTGTCTAAACAATTTTATATTGTTTTTGGGATTTTGAACAATTTTATATTGTTTTTGTAGTTTTTTTGAGACATTTTTTTGAATTTTTTTTTTTTTTGGAATTTTGAACCACACGCCAAAGAAGAGGGAAAGGAAATTCCCAAGTCAAAACCGACATGCTAAATGGAAGGTGAACAATGGTGGTAGACAATGGGCATGACAACCTGCCAAGGAGAACATGCGACACACGACGAGGCGAAAAGTTACAAGCAGGAAACAAAGTGAAATGACAAAACAGGTGGATGCACTGACATGCCCCTAGTACAAGGGTTACTCTTCGGAGACTTAGGAGTAGAACTTCTTTAGATGAATGACATTCATAGGCTCCTTCAACTCTTTTCCATCCTCGTAGACAGTTTGTATGCACTAGATCCAAATTTAGCAATTATAACATAAGGACCCAACCAATTAGGCTCAAATTTTCCCTATTTTTCTCGTGGTTTTGTTGTGTTCTTTTGATTTTCCTTTAGGACCAAATCACCGATTTCAAACTGTCGAGGTTTGATCTTGTGATTATAATTACAATGTAATCTATTCTGATACACCTGCATATGGTCTAAGGCGTGAAGCCATCTCTTGTCCAATAATTCAGCTCTGTAAGGTGTGCAACACGGTAATCCTCTTCATGAATGAGATGTTGGAGGGATACACGAAGTGAAGGCAGCTCAACTTCGATAGGTAATATGGCTTTAGAGCCATATACTAGGGAAAAAGGAGTAGCTCTTGTAGGTGTACGAAAGGAAGTGTGGTAGGCCCAGAGGGTAGGATATAACTACGTATGCCAATTACGTCTGTGTTTATTGATAATATTTTCCATAATAGACTTGATAGTCTTGTTTGATGCTTTGGATTGGCCATTGCATTGTGGATAATAGGGTGTAGCCCATTTTAGGTGGATATTATATTTCTTAGCTAGGGCCTTGAGATCCTTATTTTTGAAAGAACCACCATTGTCAGTGAAAATAACAAAGTGGGGATGCCAAAACGATAGATAATATGGTTGAAGATGAATTTAGAAATATTACACCCAATAACGTTAGTAAGAGGCATAGCCTCAACCCACTTGGTGAAATACTCAGTGGCAGTTATAATAAAAGTGTGGCCATCGGAAGATGTGGGCTTTATTTTTCCAATTAAATCAAGTCCCCATTTTGAAAAAGGCCAAGGTGAAGTAATAGGTGCAAGGCTTGGGATGGTGCATGAATGAGATTACCGTGTTTTTGGCAAGCCTAACATTTCTTCACAAAGTTGCATGCATCTTCCTCCATTGTGGGCCAGTAGTATCCAATGCGTAAAATATTCTTTGCAAGGACTATTCCACTGGTATGGGCACCACAAATACCCGAATGTACTTTAGCTAGTGTCTAATTAGCTTCATCCTGATTGAGACATCTTAAGAGAGTCCCATCATATCCTCTTCGATACAAGGTGTTAGCAAGAAGGGTGTAGTGTGAAGCACGTTGTGCTAAGGATCTTTTATTAGCTGAATTAAAATTAGGAGGATAGGATTTAGTTTGAATGAAGGTGTATATATCGTGGTACTAGGGATGATCAAGACCAACAATCTCACAAACCATGGTGGACTCGAAAATTCAGTATGCATGGGCACCAAAAGATGTTCAACAAGGAACTCGTTGTGAGTTTGATTAGTGTCGAATGAAAGAAGGGAAGCGATAGTTTCCATGACATCCACTGCTTTGTTTTTGTACACGAGGAACTTGTTCAAAATTGATAATCTGAAAATACCCTCTAAGGCTATCAACCATTCTTTTATAAGGTAAGATATTTTCATCTTTTACTTGATATTATCCGTTAACTTGATTAATGACTAGAAGAGAATCACCAAAATTGTCAATTCTTGTAGGCGCCATGAGATAACAAAGCCTAAGCCTGCTATCAGTGCTTCATACTCTGCTATGTTATTTGTGTAAGGGAAGTTGATATGATAAGATTTAGGTATGAGGTCTCCATCCGGTGTACGCAAGACAATTCCTGCTCCAGAACCATGGATATTACAAGATCCATCAAAGAATAATATCCATAAGGGTGTTGCTTCTATGTACAACAAGTCTTCATTTGGAAATTCAAAATTTAGTGGTTGTGAACTGGTAATGGTGATGTGGCCAATTAATCTGCCATTGCTTGACCTTTGATGGCCTTACAATTCCTACTCCATAACCATGGATATTACAAGATCCATCAAAGGATAATGTCCACAAGGGTGTTGCCTCTATGTACAACAAGTCTTCATTTAGAAATTCAAAATTTAACGGTTGTGAACCTGGTAATGGTGCTACGGCCAATTGATCCTGTCGTGCTTGACCTTTGATAGCCTTTTGATTAACAATTTCAATGTCAAATTCACTAAGTAGCGCAATCCAGCTAGACATGCGTCTTGTTATGAATGGTCTCAAAATTAGGTACTTAAGAGGATCAACCCATGAAATTAGCTTGGTGGTATGATTTAGGAGATAATGTCGCAACTTGCCGAAAGTATAAGCAACCGCTAAACAAGCCTTTTCAACCTGCGAGTACTTGGTCTCATGTTCAAGGAGAGTTCGCTCAAGTAATACACAGCTTGTTCTTGACCCTTATCATTGTGTTGCGCCAATAATGCCCCAATGGCATGTTCTGTTGCAGATGTATACAACAACATAGGATTATCTGTATAGGTGACATGAGTACCGCAGAGATGCCAGGTATTCTTTCAATTTTGCAAAGGCGTCTTGACATTCTTGTGTCCATTTGAATTGGACATCCTTTTAAAAATTGGTTGAAATGATGGAACTTATCTGCCAATTGGGAGATGAAGCAACAAATAGACTGTATTTTTCCTTGTAGGCCCCTTAATTGTTGAAGGTTTTGAGGAGGTGGCATATCTATTATAGCTTTGACCTTGGTAGGGTCCACTTCAATTCCTCTTCGTGAGACAATGAATCCCAGAAGTTTCCTGAAATGACACCAAAGACACATTTTTTTGGATTAAGGCGAACCTTGTACTCCCTTAACCACTCAAATATACACCTAAGAACTGCTGGATGATCCACCCTAGTCTTTGATTTAGCAAGAATATCATCGACATAATATTCCATTATGTCATGAAGAAGGTTGTGGAAAATAACAATCATGACACGTTGATAAGTTGCACCAACATTTTTAAGGCCAAAAGGCATGACCTTGTAACAAAATGTCCCCCATGGGGTTGTAAAAGTTGTTTTATGCTGGTCTTCTTCAGCAATTTGAATTTGGTTATACCCAAAAATCCATCCATAAGGGATAACATCTCATGGCCCGCAGTAGAATCGACAATCATGTCAATATTAGGAAAAGGGAAATCATCCTTAGGACATGCCTTGTTAATGTCACAAAAATCTATACAAATACAAATTCTGGGGGTCTTCTTCACAATTGGTACCATATTATATATCCACTATGAGTAATCAATGCACCGTATGAAGCCTGCATCCAATAATTTTTGTAGTTCATCCTTAACAAGCAATGTAACCTTGGGATGCATTTTACGTAGTTTCGCTTGATAGGTTTAGCATCTAGGTGCACCACAAGGTGATGAACCACAAGAGAAGGATCAAGACTAGACATATCTTTATAAGACCAAGTGAATACATCCTGAAACTCGGTTAGAAGTGTTGTGAAGGATTTGATTTCAATTTCTGATAAACTGACACCTAGTTGTAACAATTTTGGTTGGTCTTCAGTTCCAATGTTAATGGTTGTTGTCTCTTCTACCAACAACTTAGAAGTGTCATTATCTTGAAATGATGTTGGAGGCTTGTGTAGATTTTCAGATATTTCTGGATCCAAATCTCCTCTCTCTAGTGCCTTTGAAAGGTTTTCACTAGGAGATGCGTCCTTTTCTTTCTTTTTCTTTTTCATTTTTTTGCTTCTCATATAATGCCTCAGAAAGGTTTTCACTATGCGAGATATAATTTGTCTTTTTTTTGTGTTTAATTTATTTTTCTTTAGGACTGGAGATTGTAAGTTCTTTGCTGAAGTAAGTGAGTAGCATCAAGGTTTATATCGAAACCCTTCTTGTGATCCGACAAGGGAAAAGGGTCCGAGCCCCGAGGAACTCCTGGATGGCCTCATCATTTTGAAAGAGATCCATGGAAATATGAAACTGTTGGTCTTGATCAATGAGGGAAGGATAAACAACGTCAAGGGTTTGAACGGATAAGTATTCTAGGAAAATTGTAGTTTTGGCTAGGTCTTCGAAGAGGCTATGTGTGGAACCGGTCTCAATTTCAGAATCTGAGTCCGCATCGCTAGATAATACCTCAAAGACTATAGGCCTCTTCTCATATGTCTCATATCCTAGACCATATGTGTAAAGGTTAGACTTGATATTCATAGGTTCAAGAACACCATGCCCTGTGGGCCAAGGCCTCTTCCTTTCCAGTTCATGTTTTTCATCATTTTATGGCCCTTGGTGTAATCGGTGGATTCATAGCATTCTTCCATCCTATCATCGTATAGCCAAGATTCGTCACGGAGATTGGAATATGTTCATCTTCTAGATATCCATATCGTCTCCAAAGAGTTTTTCCAAGATAGTAAGCTAGATGTTCTTGTAGATGAGGAGCATTAGGACGCCCATAGCTATGAGGCGATAATGGGAGTTTTCCAACAAGGAATGTATTGTCAAGTGCATACTCACCTAAACCTTTATGAGAGAATGTAATGTCAGGTGACACCTTAGATGTAGACACTTCAGAGGAAGGCGTGGAATCATGAGGGATCAATAGTATATCCGGGTCAATGGTTGGTAACAATAGGAGTTGGGCTAGGTTTGGTTGTGCTATCAGTAGATGGACAATAGTTTGCCTTTTTGTACCTTGCTTTGAAAAAATTATAGTATTCAAAGGGGTTAGTATCACCACGTAAGGTGAACTCTCTTCCGTTATGTGGAAAATTTATGCATTGATGGAAAGTGGAAGGTACAATGTGCATCGCATGTATCCAAGGTCTACCCAGAAGAAGGTTATATGATGTGTCTATGTCAACTACATGACACATAGTGTCAAGGAGTTATGGGCCTACTTATATGGGAAGAGTGATGGTGCCACAGACTGGTGCTCAATATTATCATAACCATGAATGGTAATGATGTTAGCATCTAAGTCATCTATTGTATGACCAAGGAAACAAAGAATTTTTATAGAACAGATGTTAAGGGCCACTCCATTGTCGATAAGAACTCTCTTGACTTTATGATCGGTAACATAGGATTCGATGTACAAGGAGTTATTGTTAATCAGATTCGGGTTCAACATATCTTGAGGGCCAAAAGATAGGATAGGAGTTTCAGGCGTAAGTTTGTGATCATATCCTGAAACTATTGAACATTGAGAGTATGAGGAACATGTGATTCATTTAGAGCACGAGTGAGAATATCTTGAAATATAGGTGACTCTTTCAGTAGTTCCATGAGAGAGATATGTGTTCATGTGGTTGCTAATTGTTTGATGAAGTCATATTGACCTAGAGTGGAAGATTTGGCATTAGAATTTGAATTTTGATTTGAAGGAGCTATTGGTTTGGACGTTTGAGGTTCTACAGAAGACATAGAAGGTTGGTTTTCCACAGGAACCCATATCTTCCATTGGTGTGTGGTCACGACATTACTCAAAGGTGTGAATTTAATGGTCACCATTGTAGATGGTACTTCCTCAATAAATGAGATAATTGAACTAAAATCAGCGTTATTGGCAGAAGGACCTTTTTCAGCATTTTTATCATTGTCACCGCCATGTTTGGGAAATGGGTTTGAGAACACCTTAAGATTTTCATTGGGTGTCTTATTTGGTGATGATTCTTCAACAATGATATCACCACTATCAATGAGATCTTGGAAAAGTGACGTAAGCGAAAGCATCGATCAATCGGGTGACCGTCAATGCGATGAAAATCAAAATAAGTATCAGCCTTGTACCAAGTAGGCTTGGGTTCTCCCTCAACCCAAGGTTTAGTGATGGGATAAGTAACCATGTTTGTATTAATGACTTGTTGAAGGACATTTGATAGAGGTTCTCCAAAGGAATGAAATGACATCATTTAGAATCGGGAGAGGACGAAACCTCTTTGCTAGAAATAACAAGAGATTGTTTACCTTTTTTGGTCTAGTCTTGAGTGTTTTGGACATTGTGGAAATTATGGTTGTTTGTAATACCATCATTAACCATATTACGATTGTGGTTAACATGTTTATATTTTTCTTGGTGAGAGCTATTAGAATGGTTACTATGTTGCCCATTATCTTTTGAATGAGGTTTAATCAAACCTTTTGCAATAAGGTATTTTTCAATCTGTAATCCTTTCTCAATAACTTCTTCAAAAGTATTAAGGCAATGCATTTACATGTGAAAGGATAGCTCACTATTGAGATTGGGTACAAAGATGCTCACAAGCTGCTTCTCAGGCATGGAGCATGGGAAACGGCTAGTAATCCCATGCCATCTTTGTAGGAATTGTGCAAAGGTTTCATTTGTTCATTGTTTGGCATTACACAAGTCCATCATTGTAATTTCAGACTCTATGTTGAATGAGAAATGTTTGACAAAATTCTCTGAGAGGTCCGTGAAAGTTTACACAGAGCCCTTGGGGAGAAGTAGGAACCAGTCCAAGGCTTGTCTTCCTAGACTTCATGGAAAAATACACATTAAGAAGACATCACTATAGGCCACCTCTTGGCAAGCCATATAAAACTCCCTGATATGCTCTCTAGGGTCACTCTTGCCCCTGTATTTGTCAAAGTTGGGTGTCTCAAAATATTTTGGAAAAGGAACATGCAAAATGTCCTTATCGAATGGGTAAGGACACATTTCTTCAAAGATGAATTGTTTTCCTTGATGTTTCATACTAGAGATGGTATCCTTCATCATTTTCCATTCTTGGGAAAATGGTAAGTTGTTCTATAAGAAAGATAAGGAGCTATCACTTGTAGAGTTATTGTTATATTTTGTGTGCATGGTATGACTCTTAAATGAAGCATCACTAGATTTCTTTGGTGCCTCCTTGTCATGGGATTCATTGGTGACTTTAGAATTTAAAATAGCAAGTTGTTTAGCCATGTCATTAATTTGATTCATGAGGGCTTGAGTAGGATCAGTGGTTGAATCAGTTGATTTTCCTTTGTTCCTTTCATCATATTTTTCTTTGTTTGATTCATTGCCTTTGGTGTTGTTCGAGGTGGACTTGTTTTGATCATCATTATTCGTGTGACTAGGTCCTACCTCATCGTCATTATTTTTCGAAATGAAAGGTTCACCCTTGTTAGGTGGTGGTTTTCCAAGTAATGTTTGTAAACTAGCTTCATCAAAGTTAGAGGGTAATTTTTCTCCCATCTCAAGGAGACAAAGAAAAAATTGGTCTTTATTCATACGTAAAATATTTTCAACGTGGGATTGTTCTTTGAGTGAGATGTCATTCTGATCATCCTCATAGTTTTGGTCATTATCACTATCAAAATTTCCAAAAGGATTTTTTCGCCCCTTCCAAAAGGACTATAATCTATGTGTTGTGTTCCCACCATTTTTAAAAGAGGGAGGGATCAAAAGAGATATGCGAAAGATAACTCAACCCACAAAGTGAATGCAACAATGGAAGAGAGGTGTGTAATTAAGTTTGATAATAACTTGTCCCTTAACAAAGTGAATGCTAATATGGGAAATAGGTTTGGAAGATATGAGTGATGTAACCCTTAACAAAGTGAATTTCAAGATGGAAGCATGTGAAAGTGTTTGATAAACTCAACCCTTGACAAAGTGAATGCCAAGATGGAAGAGTGGCGCAATGTGATGAAGGTTCTCGTCCTCTAAAAAAGTGAATGCTAGAATGGAGGAGGGTTATAGTGAAAAAATTCTGAATGTGTTCAACCTCTAACAATGTGAATGCTAGAGTGAAGAAGCGAGGATAGATTGATTGCAAAATGCACTCTACCACCTAGCAAAAATGAATGCTAAATGGGAAGAGGGTATGAAAAAAAGGAGTTGAATCGTATGTGATGTGCTCAACCCTTAACAAGAATTAGTTAATAAGGAAGAGGCTAATGAAGAGATAAGACTCAAATACTGACATGTAAGCGTTGAAAATAAGATGTGATGAAGTGTCTAGAACAAAACAAATATGTTGTCAAGTTAGAGATGTGAAGAAAGCAACCGTATACAGTTTAACAATGATGTTGTCAAACTTTTATTAAAATGAAGATAAAATGTGATGAAATAATTTGTGGAAAAGTGAAACACAACACCGATAAGATGTGAGTTGTAAGATGAAAGTGCTTGAGTGAGGACATGGATATCCGAAACTCAAGACTTGATGTCGAAAAGAGGATGAAAAATTAAACTTTAGGAAATGTAATCCAAAATTAACAAAATATTTGAGTGATTGCAACGCTATTACTAGATGACAGATTTACTTCACCCCATTTGAAACCCTTAGAAAAGACCTTGCTCAGAATGAATCACACTGGGGTCGCCGCTACGGATATTCCGTGACTCTAACTCACAAGGGCTTTACTAGTCAGGTAGGAGAAAATGTTCCCATTTCGTCCACCATTTCCCTCAATGTGTGGACTACTTTGGGGTTCCTAGAACCACCCCTTTGTTGTAGCTTAAGGATTATGCCAAGGGGGTTATGTTCTAGTTAAGCGGTCGAGCCATAGCTCTTAACCAAACTTGCAAATCAAGTGTTTTGAATGTGTTTTTTTTAATATTTTGATTTAGGTGTGGTTTGATTGAAATCCTTTGGCAACATGTAGTTATTAGTTTTCAATATTTTAATCCACCTTGTGAGAGCGGTTCTTGCAAACAATGATAAAACAATTAATCAACGCTTGATTAGAAAAATAAGCAAAGCTCTGAAGCTAAACGTAAAAACACTAATGAAAGCAATAAAGAGGCGTAAAATTCTTGAGTCAATCAATAAAACTGACTATTGGGCATTCTCTAGCAGACTCCCATGGAAATACAAGCATATGTCTGATATTCTAAAATAATTACTTGTAAATTATTGGAATGAGAACACAAGCGTTTCATCGAATAGAAGAGATAAATTGAAAATAAGAATAGGTTCTTGTAATTGTGAAGAATCGTGTGAAAAAAATTTCTTAGATATGAATCAAACACAATTTTTCTCTAAGTTTAAGAACAAAAATCCACAAATTAGCATTAGCCAAATATTCTTTGAAATGAACAAACCTTTTTATGTGAAAATCAATCACTGACGTACCACTTGTTGTTCGGGCATCATGTTGAATTTTCAATAAATTATGATATTTTTTCCAAATACGTTGTGTTTTGCATACGACATCATGTTGCATGAGTGTGGATTAAATGTCCCACCAAAATATGCAAGGAATTTATTCCTATGATACTTGTGAAAAATCAACTGGACAATTTTTTATTACCAAACATGTTTGGATGGACGCATAACGTATGTGGTGGATTGCCAAAATCGAAAAGTTGTATCCATGAGGAGAGTACATATTCAATAGAAAAAGAATTAGTTGGTTTCAAAAACATAAATAGTGGCATATCAATTAAAATATGGAAAAGAATCTAAGAGGCATGAGTTTGTTACTGAAACAATTACTTGTATAAGAATATATGGTCAAATTCGAGAGGAAATTGTTTATGAGTATGTAAGGCACACCCATAGAGCTCGATGGTTGGATGAAAATTCAAGTTAAACAAAGACACATTCCCATGTGGTACTATTGTTTTAGTAGTTGACTTCACAAATATTTACACATCATGACCACAAATGGAGGTTCAATATCAATACTATAACTCAGTGCAAGTTGTTATTTTTGTGCATATAACATTCATGCACTCTCCAAAAGCACTGAGAAATATCAAAAAATATTAAGAGAGTATCATTTCTACATCAGTGATGATCGGACACATTCTACAAAAATATGTGGAAGGGTGTTTTATGTGAACTTGAATGAGAGAAACCTTTTTAAATCAACATTACATTTGGTCAGACAACTGCACATCACAATTCAAGAATGCACGAAATGTTTTCTTGGCTAAGAAAGAAGCATAAAGAAACGTGTACAAAATCTATGGTGTTTTATTGAAGAATGACATGGGAAAGGAGAGCATGATGGTGCAGGAGCATGTGTGAAAAGAGCACTTGCAAGAGAAGAGTTAAAGTTCAATGATGGTGCTAAATTTATAGGTGCAAAAATCATTGTTGATTGGTGTGTCAAGAACATGGGCCATCAATCTCAAGAGATTTCAATGGTTCATAGATATTTCTGGTTGATAGAGGAACAAAATTTGGCAAGCTATGAAGATTGTATGATAGTTGTAGGATCAAGTGATATGCACTCATTCGTAGTTTAGATGCAAGTTCTTACACTATTTATACTAGGTACATGACATGTTTTTGTATATCATGCATTGATTTTTTGTGGAATGAATGTGAGTCACAACAATGGGTGGATGAATGAACTTTTAGACCTATAATTCCACTCGACACATATCATGTTCCACGAGCATTACAACTTTCAGTGTCTTCAGATCATATGAAAACATCACCCGACTTTGACCAAGTCTCTCGATGTAGTGCAACAAGATATATATATATATGTCATGTTTTAGATTTATGTAAATTATTAAATGATCAACTCTCAATGTATTTTAAACTTGACTTGAATTTTACTTTGTGATGCAGGGTATGTTTTTTAGTTTTGTGACAGAATTCAATGAAGAGGGAACATACTACTTCTTGTCTCGTTGTGTAGAGGGGAATTTTTTTACTTCCACAATCACTAATGGTGAAGGCCTTGAGTATCCCACTGGGTCAGTGGTAGTCACAGAACTTGGCTTCGACGATATACTATCAAAAAATCAAATACTTGGTTGTTTGAAGACTATGAAGTACATCGAAAGATACTTCACTATTCACATTTGGTTCTTGCAAAAAATATTCAATTGATAAAATATCGAGGTAGGCCATTAAACAAGAATTTGTGGAAGGTTTGTGAATCATATCATGAAGCAATTCTTGTTCTTGTTAAGAGTAGAGTTGATCCTTGCGGTTCATTGGATTGAATTTGCAAAGGTATGTTCTTCATGAATTTAATTTGAATATTTACTTTAATGATTTTGTTTGAATGTGTATGATTTAAATTCTATTTAATTGCTTACTAACATGTTTATGTAAGTTAGTGGTTCCAAAAGCTTCCACCCTCACGTGGTTGGCATCGTTAGTAGAGAATTTATTATTCTTGAATCCAAGTGAAGCTAATAGAAATTAAATATTAGAAAGGAACAATAAACAAAAATTCTCATTTCAGCACCTATATTGTAAAAATATCTTATTAAAATTCTCATTTTACCACCTATATTATTCACATCATTGGCAATGGATAACCTTACATTGACTCAAATTGGACTATTCGACGCTTTTGTAAACAATAGGATAGTGACAAGACCGTATTGAGATGGATAAAATCAAGATGGGATTTTATAGAGGGTACTAATGCAGAGGTGTATGATCGACATGACATTTCTAGGTGCCATAGAGTCCGCGAAATCACCCATTGAAGTTATAGTATTTTTGTCTCGTGGCTCTTAGGGACTACGCCTGCACGAAGTAGCCCGGAAGAACCGGGAGTGTAGGGAACTAAAATGACACATCCCATAGCATTTAACATGCCATCTCGACATGTGTGTACTATCAGTTTAGTTTCACGAGCTTCCATTTGTAAAATATTGCATTGGACAACCTTACATTGACTTAAAGTGCATTATTCAATACTTTTGCAAACAATAAGATAACAAGAAGACTGAATGGAGATGTAGAAAACCGATACAAAATTTGATAGAGGGTTCTGACACAGAGGTGTACAATCTAAAGAGACCTTTCTAGGTGCCATTTTTTTTGAGAAATCACTCGGTGAAGTTATACCTTTTTGGTCTCAAGGTTCTTAATGGACTATGCCCAAATGAAGTAGCCCGGAAGCATCAAGAGCATTTACCTTCGAAAGGATACCTCCCTTGGCATTTACCTGGCCATCTGGATGTATTGGTGCAGTTGGTGTGGTCTCATGAGAAACTTCTTACAAAATATTGGCTTCTGACTTCTTGTCAACGTAATCACTGTACCTTGAAAATTAAAACTTTGGCATTCCGCTTAGTAACAAGAACTCGTAAGCTTGCACTACTCGTGCCTAGAACCATCATTGAGTCTACTTGTACAAAATAAGCATAGAAACTAGGAAATGGCTAAGAAAACACATGGGTTATCAATCACCTAGTAAATATTTCTTGTTTAGTTCTGAATGTGAATCAGTTGCTTAGTAAATATCATTTGTTTAGTTTTGAATGGGAATTAATCACCTAGTAAATCTTTCTTATTTAGTTCTAAATGGGAATCTCTTTTCCTACGACATAGTGACCTTCTATTCATTAATAATTCCTTCTATGATAAACCCATGGATGCTTTCAAAAGCACCTTCAAAAAGATAGGGGTGGTCATCAAGCCTAGTGAAGGGTTTGATGTGATTTCCAAACAAATTGAAATGCATATAGTTAGAGTTCATAACACCAATTTACAAATATCTCTATCGTTATAAATGGAAGCCAAGTAATGGTGTCTCCATGTATCCAAGGATCAAGGACTACTAGGGTCTGTGGCAGGATATGACATTCATGAATCATCGAATGTCTGAATCAGAATTTCGTTGCATCTGGAAATGATTTCCAAATAACTTGAAATGCATAAATATTTAGAGGTCATAACATGAATTTACAAATATATCTATCATTATAAATGGAATCATCGAGTGCTTAATCAAAATATCATTGCATCTAGAGAAACATTCTCAAACGTTGGCTTACTCTACGAACTTGATTCTTAAATTGATCACAAAGTGCTTAGTATGTTGTCTTCACCATCACTTGTCTTGATGGGTTTAGTGATATCTCTGTTCCAACTTCTTCACACTTTCATAACATTAGTTTAGCTTGACATATATGTACTCCACTATATTTATTGTCTAACCTATATCTTAGTCACTGTTTTTCACATTTCACAAAAAGCAAAACACCCTTAGTTATTTCCCTTGGTTCACTTTTCAATCACTTATTCATTTCATATACATATATATTTTATAAGCCTATGTCACAACTATATCTCACTATTCTTTGTTTCTTGAAGTTGTATCTTAGTCCACTTTCTTTCAAATATTACACCACCTGGTTATTAGTTTCTCTCCCTGATTTTCTTCATACACTTTCAACCCACTCAATCATTCATTTTCTTCACTATATATATCTGCATATATTCTTCTATCTCCTACACACTCTCTCAACAGACTTAAGATCTCTCTAGCTCATGACTCTTACCAGGATTCATTACAGTTTTCTATCTCTTGCATAGTTTTGCAACATATTTCACCTCTTTTTAGACTCTTCACTACTATCTTCCTTTATTGTTCTTCTTGTATTCCCTCTGTTTTCAACATGTGATCATCTAATGGACTCATTCAAACCTTAATCTATATTCTCAGTTCATACAACATTGTATTTCAGTTAGAGAGTTCAAGCTCTAACTTCTCAATTCCAATTCCCTTAAATGACTGTTGGTCTTCTTATCAAAATGAACCAAAAATATTTATAACCTTCTCATTAAGATGTGAAAAGCATTTCCAATCTTCATACAATTTTCTTATAGCCCTTCGAAGATAATATCACAAAACTCTCAAAAACAACTTAAACATTGTATCTTACTTGAAATCCTTTTACAAACTCTTCAACATTCCCTAACAGAGGTATGTTCTAAATTTTGAGCAAAAGGTTTGAGAACATTCAAGAAATCACCAATTTTATTTCTCCAAAACCCTACATCAAGGTATAACACAATTTTCTACTCAAAAGAACAAATAAGTCCACTTATTCATCAAATGTGTATAGAGAATGGAGTGTGAAAGCTTCAAGAGACTCTAAAGACATGTTTTCATCTTTTCAGAAGTGATGGTACATACTTGAAGGATTTGCATCACTTGAAACACTATTTGAATCCAAATACTGAAAACTCTTGACTGTATAAGTGGTTTTCTAGAATTGAATAAAACCATAATAATTCTATAACTGAGAGAAGTAATTTAAGAAGATGACATGGACCCTATCAAGCTTCATTTTTGGGTGGAGTATTTTTCACATTATCTGACTATGAGATTGATTAGGAATGGTCTTCAAATGTGACACTGAAAGCACATATTTTTAGTCCTGAATATAATCAACCAATATTTTTAAGCACATCATCTCAAATGAGTGAATTCATATGAAAACTATGTCCTTTACCTTCTAATTTCTCTGTATCAAGGATGGAAAACTGATCAGATCATTTCATTTGAGAGCACGACTGTTGGAACAATGATTTAGGTGCTCTTCAAGACAGTCTTGGCCATCAAAGTTAGAGTGAATTTTAATGCCAAAAAAATTTGAGAAGGATCAAAAACATTTCCATGTGCCTGTAGAAGAGGTCTGAGCATTCATCGAGCACAAACTCCATTTGAAACAACTAATACCTTCATATGCCAGAGCATTCACACTCAGACATGGTGTCGAAACAAGTACCTATACCTTCAAGAAACAAAACCTTAAAATACCTTCTGAGCCTAAGAAACATCATTAATAAGATAATAAGATACTCTAGAGGTGATAAAACAAGATTTGGAGTCCAAATTCACATTTTTTTCTTATCGATTTGGTGCACACCCAAGAGAGAGAAAACTTGCTCCACCAAAATGCTCATAACTTTTCAACCACACCTCATTTTGAGAAAATTATTTTTGCACATGATTTTTATGCCAATTTAATCCAAAAATTCCTTCTATGATTTATTCAAAGGAGATTGTATAATTTTGTTTGAAGGCTAAGAATCTAAGCAACTCAAAATGAGCTTTTCAAAAAGTCTATTTTACAAAAACTCACATAACTTGAAAAATGACCTAAATTTGACCTGAAATTTTGCATGAAGCATCAAGACACCTTCCTCTATCATCTCAATTTTTTTGTGAAAAGAATAGGTCTACATTTTTCTAGCCCATCTCATTTGCATGCTAGAACACTGTTTGTTCTCAACACTATTTTTGACCAACATACAAAACTTACTCTTGGAGCTGAACTGAGCCTAGTATTTTCTCACACATGTTGTAGATACACTCACAATAAATTTTAATGTAGAAGGTTTGGTTCCACAAGATTTTTTTGAAAATTATAGCGTACGAAAGACTTACACTGAATCAAACTATAATATTTAGCACGTTTACAAAAAATAAAACAACGAGAGTACCAAAATGAGATGGAAAAAACTGAGATAGGATTTTGTAGAGGGTCCCTATGTGGAGGTTGTGGATCTAACGAGACATCTATAGGTGCCACAGAGATCGGGTAATCACCCGCCGAAGTTATATGATTTTTTGGTCTCAGGGCTCTTAAGGGACTCCACCTGGACGAGGTAGCCTAGAAGCAACGACACCATAGCATCGAAAATCAGCCTCCAATAGAATTCACCAGGTTATTTAGATGTGTTTGCACAGACAGTTCAGTCCCACGAGATTTTGTTTGAAAAATATAGTGTCTTACAACCCTACACTGACTCAAACTATAATATTTGGCGTGTTTACAAACAATAGGACACCGAGAGTAATAAAATGAGAAGGAAAAAACTAAGATAGGATTTTATAGAGGGTCCCTATGTAGAGGTTTTGGATCTAACGAGATGTCTCTAGGTGCCATGGAGACCAGGTAATCACCTGCCAAAGTTATATGGTTTTTTGGTCTCAGGGCTCTTAAGGGACTCGCCTTGACGAGGTAGCCCGGAAGCAGCGACACATCCCACAACAAAAAAAATCCTATAATAGTGTTCACCAAGCCATCTGAATGTGTTTGCGTAGATGGTTTGGTCCCTCAATATTTCATTTGAAAACAATTGCTTCGGACAACCTTACACTGACTCAAATTGTAGTATTTCACGCATTTGAAAACAATAGGATAGTAAGAGCACCGAAACGAGATGGAAAAAATTGAGATAGGATTTTGTAGAGGGTCCCTAGGAAAGGTTTTGGATTAGACAAGACGTCTCTAGGTGCCACGGAGACCGGGTAATCACCTGACGAAGTTATACGATTTTTTTGGTCTTAAGGTTCTTAGGGACGAACTGCCTAGATGAGGTAGCCGGAAGCAATGACACCATCCCACACTAAAAAGAAGCCTCCAATAGCATTCACCATGAAATATAGATGTGTTGGTGTAGATGGTTTGGTCCCACGAGCTTTCATTTGAAAAATATTGCTTTAGACAACCTTACCGACTCAAACCATATTTTCGTGCATTTGCAAACAATAGGACATCGAGAGAACAAAAATGAGATGGAAAAAACTAAGATAGGATTTTTATAGGGTTTCTACATGGAAGTTTTGGATCTGATCATACATCTCTAGGTGCCACGGAGAATGAGTAATCACTCGTCAAAGTTATATGGTTTTTTGGTCTCAGGGCTCTTAAGAGACTCACTGGATGAGGTAGCCCAGAAGCAACGACACCATCTCACACCAAAATGAGGCCTCCACTAGCTTTCACCCAACCATTCGAACTTAATGGTGCAGATGGTTTGATCCCATGAGATTTCATTTGAAAAATATTGCTTTTTACCTTGACTCAAATTGTAGTATTTTGCGCATTTGCAAACAATAGGAAAATGAGAGCACCGAAATGAGATGGAAAAAACCAAGATAGGATTTTTTAGATGGTCCCTACGTAGAGGTGTCGGATCTAATGATACATCTCTAGGTGCCAAGGAGACCGAGTAATCACCCGTCAAAGTTATATGTTTTTGGGTCTCAGGGCTCTTAATGGACTCCGCAGACGAGGTAGCCTAGAAGCAACGACACCGTCCCATACTTGAAATGAAGCCTCCACTAGTATTCACTTATCCATCCATAATTTTTGGCATAGAAAATTTGGTCCCATGAGCTTTCATTTGAAAAATATTGCTTTGGACAACCTTACACTAACTCAAACTGCAGTATTTTACGCATTTGCAAATAATAGGACAATGAGAGCACTGAAACAAGATGGAAAAAACCAAGATAAGATTTTTTAGAGGGTCCCTACGTAGAGGTGTCAGCTCTAATGAGACATCTCTAGGTGCTGCGGAGAGTGGGTAATCACCCTTCGAAGTTATACATTTTTTTGGTCTCAGGGATCTTAAGGGACTCCGCCCAGGCAAGGTAGCCCGGAAGAAACGACAGTGTCCCGCACCGAAATGAAGCCTCCACTAGTGTTCACTTGGCCCTTCGGACTTGTTGGCATAGACATTTTGGTCCCACAAGCTACCGTTTACAAAATAATGGATTGGAAAACCTCTCACTCTCTCTCCCTCTCGTGTTTTCTCTTCTCTCTCTCTCTCTCTCACAATCTCAATCTCACTCTCACAATGTATTGAGCTCACCATGTTCTTGTTAGTTTTTACTAAGTATCACTACCAAGTTTTAATTTTCAAGGTATAATGATTACATTGACAGGGAGGTCGGAAGCCTTATTAGTCTTGTTGATAGTACTAATTACCCATGAAATCTAATTCTCCAACTTTCATTTTCTTTTCTCATCTTCCACGTCATACTGATAAATGATTTTCTGATACATCTGTTGTAAAGACATATACTTATTGAGAGCAATGTTCGCAGACATAGAGGAAGAATGGAAAAGCTGAGCACGATGGAGAGAGAAAGGAAAAAGTTAAGGGAGCGAAACATGAGGGCCATTACCACCAAAATATTCAAAGGCCTCAAGCGACATGGAAATTACAATCATAGCAATAGGGGAATGGCTAAGAACACTGGGGAGAAGAACATGACAAAGAGACCAATACAAAGAGACCCGTGAGGTGCATGATAAGATAGAAAGCGGTACAAAGAGACCATGAGCAAAAAGAAGCACATGTAAGGTAAATAAACATATACACTTCGATAAATTGAAAGAATAATTACTTAGATTAGGTAACTCTTTATATACATACATTATATAAATATTGATTTCCAAAGTTTGATGCATATTATAAATTGAAAACGCTAGTACATGTACATCACCAATAAATGAAAAAATAATCCATAATGTCTTAAATATTGTCAAGTGCACATCATATTAGTTTCATACAAAAATAATCTCAGAAATGTAAGGTCTCATACAAAAATATCGAGTTCCAAATACTATCAAGTTCAAATGCCATATAGGCGTACATACAATGCCATGCACATAGGCATACAAAAAAATGTCATGTAAGACACACACACACACATATCCTAATCATCAAAATCTATCCCTCTCTTGGCCTTGTTGGAAGAAGGTCCTCCCTTAGACAAATATGGGGATCTATGAGATGACTTTGGATCATCTATGCCCATGCTACATATCTTCTTCGCTTAAGACTTGCATGTAGCTGAACCTGTAAATGTAATTTTTTTGTCAAAACTGAATTTATATATGTTTTCAACATGTATTTAAAAACATGCTAATGAAAGTATTTACATAAATACACACACTTACCACAAGCTCTCGGTCACACCAAATCTGCATCTCACACTCAAATGAGTCACAGGAGCTCTTGGAGCATGATCGGGGTATCAAAATGATGAGATCGAGGAGTCCATGCCCTCAAGGTCAAAATGGAGGGGGTTGAAGTTCCCTACATACACATAAGATCACAAAATCAAACATTAGAATCAACCAAAATAGAACTAAGTACATGTATGTGTAATGAAAATATTTTAACTAATTTTATCAATATACAACTATTTTTTTTACCCCACCACGCCTATGAATCAAATGAATAGGGCTACTACCTGTCACAGGTAACTCCTGTGTATACAAAATGAAGGACATTATTAACATGTAATTTAACATAATATGAATTACACGAGCAATTTAATGAAAATACATGTTGTTTGAATACCTCAGTGATTTCTTTGCATAGATGAAATCGCAGCGGCAACACCTTTCTCTACTTGTCACAGAGATGGTGGGGTGTCTAGTGAAGTCAACATCTTTATCAAACATGTATCATGTCAAGTTAGTTGAACATACAAGAACATACATATATTTGAGTTCAAAAGTTATATATAGGTAACTCCTGTGTATACACAATGAAGGACATTATTAACATGTAATTTAACATAATATGAATTACACGAGTAATTTAATGAAAATACATGTTGTTTGAATACCTCAGTGAGTTGTTGCATAGATGAAATTGCAGGCAACACCTTTCTCTACTCGTCACAGAGATGGTGGGGTGTTTAGTGAATTCAACATCTTTATCAAACATGTATCACGTCAAGTTAGTTGAACATACAAGAACATACATATATTTGAGTTCAAAAGTTATATATATATATATTTGTGAAAATTTTACACAATTAAAATTCTAAATTACCTCTGTGAATGTATGTGTATGGATGGTGCTCGTAGCTTGTGGTTGAGATGATGACGCCCCTCCCCCACACTATAATATCAATGAATACATGTATAAATACAATTATTTCAAAAATTTAACATATATAAGTAAATCAAGTACTCTGATATTTTTGTAACACACATAATAAAATATAAAAATACCGTGAAGGTCACACCGATGATTGTAATCCAAATGTTTCGCTTAAAAAGGCATCTGACATCTAGTGGCATCATCGTGTGCAACCCTAGCGCCAACTCCACCAAAACCCCTATGTATGAAAGTATCATCCTCCTCGGGCCCCAAACATATGCTACCACATGACGAGAAAATATGTGGCCTCATGCTAGTACTCCCTGAGGGAATACTCTGTGTACCTCCATGAGCATCTAGATTAGAAATCTCCCTTGTATGTCAAATAAGGGTATCTAATAGCCCCTGAAGTGCATGGATTATATCAATATCTACAGTCTCCCTCATTGTTGGAGGAACAGTCTTAGGGTGATGGGGCTTCGTGTAGGGACTCTACTCTACTAAAAAGGTACACGTTGTGCACCTAGTCGATCATGCAGAGCCTTTTCCTCGCGTTGCTAGAAATCTCGAAATCAAAATAATTGGGATCTCGTTAAGGATAAACTCGGAATGGAGTTTCCTCAAAAAAGTATAGTGGCACCTCGTTGTTATTACAAGATGGAAAATAAAACACCATCCACCATCAGTCCCAATGTTTTTTGATCAAAACATTATTGCACTAGTGGATGGGAAACCATTTGTATGACAACAAAACAAGAAAATTGGTGTGGGGGTCGTGAATAAGGCGCATATGACATATTTTGTAATTTTTTTCTTTACATCCATATATGAAAATTTGTTGGAATAATAAACCCTACAACACTCTTTATAAGATGTCCAATGATCAATTTTCCCCATTGTCATGTCAACTTGAGCCATTAATGCCTCCAATGTGTTTGTAAGAGAGGCATGGTGGGGGTTTGTAGAATGTGAATCCCTCATTGTTTTGATTAAATCCTCAATTTCAATATTGTTTTCAATTATATGGGTTGCTAAATATTCTTGCTATGTCTGGGGATGTTGAGCAATTGTAGGAGGGCTAGGAGGGATGACATGAATAACAGGGTTTGGTTGTGGTTGATTGCGTTGACCTCAAACTATAACAATAAAAAATGTATTCAATTCAAATTCTACTCTATAATTACCAAATTTCAATGCAATTTCAAGAAAATAATTGTGCCTACCTCTTCTCTCGTGGTGCCATCATCAATTTCAATCTTCGCAACGATTATGAGACGATCGTTTGAGCAAGATCCATCGAAAAATGAAACGCGAGGGCATGACTTTGCTTATGAAAATCACGTTTGGGGGGAGAAAAATGATAAGGGCTCGGGCCTTTTTTTTAAAATTTATAACAGACATAACGCGTACGCATTATAGGTTCATAAATTTCAAACCAAATTAAATATAACGCGATCACGTTATAACAGAATGCATATCTCATTACGTTTGTTTTCAGTTTTTTGTCCACTTTTTGGCACCCCAACTTAGTGCACTTACCCATAGATACACCATATTTTGTTTAACATCTATTATCTACATACCAAATTTTCATTAATCATTTATCACTCTATTCTATTCTAGGATTCTAAGTTACGATGAATTTACTTTTTTTTGTTATCTAGATGTAGACACCTAATTTTGGTATTGTTGTCACTTTGAAATGCACCCTGCCGAGATTGGTGTGGAAAATATCCTTTCAATTGAAAAAATAGAAACACTCTTATGTTGTGGGTGACCTATATATTAAAGTGAGTCTCCAGAGAGGGCTAGTTCCCCTAGTGTAACACCTAAAATAGTTCATATTCCTAAGACTACTCTTCTTTCTAAAATAATGAGAAAAGGGATGGAGAAATAAGGGGAAAGCTGAAAATATGGTGATACACTAGAAAGTTTGATAAACACAATATATGACTTGCAAATCAACACAAAACTACATAAAGGCATAAAGAATTAAACTAAAAAAACTAAAGGATATACAAGTATCACAAGATAAAGCCATTAAAAAAACATAAAATGCACAATACACAGGTTGTAGGAAGGTAAAAATAGCTTCTTTATTGCTCCAAGAGTTGAAAGAAGTACAAAGAATCACTCATGACCCTTTATTTTCCACTTAGAATGTAAAATTACTCCAGAAAAATGGATGAAGAAGCAAAATATCTCTTTTACAATGAATTTTGGGCATTTTTATAGAAAATTTTAAGAGAGAGAAGAAGGAAAACGTAAACACAAAAGTATTGTTATAATAATAAAAAAACAAAAATTCCACGTATGTAAAGTGATGATAAAACCAAAAGGCATGCTTAGAATACCAAAATGCATCCAAAAATAGCCAAAACGCATTCCCAGAAAAGCAAAATGAGTTTTAAAAATAAATGCTCATTTGCATGTTGTGTTTCCAAAATTATCAAATTGTGCATGCTCCAATTAAGTCCCATTGCATGCTTTGATCTTCTTTTAGATTTTAGATGCTCCAAAATTATATTTTTAATTGAGAATAAAGCTTAAAATAAATTCGCGGTCATCCTCGTACATCACGAATTTCTATTTTTTTGCTTTGTACCATGACTTTTAGCATGAATTTTCCTATGACATTGTTTTCCTTTGTATTGTGGCTTTTTCTATGGCTTTTCGCATGGATTTCCCCATGAATTTGTTTTCCTTCAGATCGTGGCTTTTAGTGCGGCTCTGTTTTCCTTTGTATCACATCTTTTTACATAGCTTTGTTTTCCTTTATATCACAGATTTTTGTGTGAATTTTTTTCCTTTCTATCACAGATTTTTGTGTGAATTTTTTTTCCTTTGTATCACGCTTTTTCTATAGATTTGCAAAATTCCTTCATACTCCAAGCCCATGGGACACCGGAATTTCTGGTTTTGTGGGTTCTTGGGTCTTAAACTTGAATAAGTTGTACAAATAAGCATGATGCTTATTTGGATAACAATTTGGTGACTTTTGAGAACATCTTCCTACTATATTTTAAAAAGAGTAGCCTTGAAGCATCCATTAGGCATGGATTTGTGTGCTAACCGCAATAACTTCTTAGAAACAATTGTTATCCAAAATCACCCTCCATGGGTTATTTTTATAACTTGCATTTCTTCTTGGACTTGGGCAGTATAAATTGATCAAAAGTGGAGAAAACCAAAGTGTTCAAGATGTTTTTTTCCTCATTTCCAAGCTCCTCACTTCCATACTTAATCCAAAAAAAATAAAAAAATTGCGTTATTTGGGGCAAAATCGATAAAAATTGGCGTGGGAGGAACAAACAAAATAATTTATTTGTTCCTCTTATCCTCCTCATTTCGGCATCGGTCGTAGAGAGGGAGTCAGAACTTAGATTCCTTCAAGTTAATCCTTTTAATAACCAACATAACAGTTCCTCGTGGCCTTGAGTTCCCCATATGGACGTTTGGACCGACAAAGTGAGGGAAAAGAGTGTATTTTGAGTAAATTGGTTAATTCCAAAGATCGACGGAATAGTTCCATTAGGACACATGTTCCTCGCATGGAGGATTCACCCAATGGAGTGGAAATGGGAACTAATAGGCAAAAACATAGAGGTAGAGTGTCATGATTTAAGCGGGAGTTGCAAGCATTGACGAAACGGGTGGAACTATTCCACAGTTCCACCCGAACCCAAATCTCGCCACACACATGAAGCGTAGAGAAATGTGAAAACATTGGGCCCGAAAAACACAAGCATAACAATTCTTGTGTTCCACGAGTTCCCAATCAACCAGCTTCTTCCGCATATGGAACAATTTGCATCAATGCAGACTATAAGCAGCCCACATAGAACCCTGTCATGGCCATCCTACACACCGAACTTTAAATGGTCATATCTTTCCCTCAGTAGCTCTAAATTTCACAAAATTGATATCATTGGAAATCTCTCAGCATGTACTACACCAAAAAAACTAGATTTCTTAAATTTGATGAGGTTAGGTGGGTGAATAAGAGGAAGCACTATCATAGCATTAAAAATAATAGTTCCAGGTAGCTCAACTACCACATTTGATGCGTTATAGTTCCCATTCTTTCTCCTATAGGACAAGTACCATGGGAGAATGGTCTTGGAATGGTGCCCATGCCTATTTTTAGTCATTTAATGAGCATTGTTGGTGGTCAAGAGAGAAATTTGAGTTTCCCTCCCCCTCTCTCTCTCTCCCATTTTCTATATATTGTAAAAGGATGATCATTTGGAAGGGTTGGACCCTCTTATGATGTTAGTACATCACACAAGTGTTGCATACGTGTTTTATTTGAGTTACTGTGCCTCGATTTATATCTTTTCAATGGATTTTACCTTTTTCCTCCAATGTAATGGATGTGCATCCTTATGAAGCAATAAAATTCATGTTTTGAGGTTATTTTCTACCCTATCTTGTGTTTATTATGTTTTCTTACTTTTTCATCTACTTGTAGGTATATTGTGCATGTTTATTCTCATTTTGCATAAGGTTAATTTTTGTTGTGCTCCATGGGAATGAGAGTTTAAATGTTGTTTTAGACTATGGTACTCATGTATTCCCTTTCCTCCTTCATTTTCCTCCCATTTCCACTCATCTGAGAGTGTTTTACCCCTTTTTATTGGTTATATCACCTCCCATTAGCTTAAGATTTCCACTTTCATGCATTTCCCTCTCTCCATAGCCCCCGTAGATGTTAGAGAAGGATTAGATAGTTGTATTTTCAGTTGTAGGAGTAGTTTATCATTAGGAAAAGGTAGAGGAACCAACCTTATCACGGAGGTTCATCTCAACGACAAAGTCCCACACTTTGAGATAATCCCATGTTTCCCAAAAAAATTGATTTCTCATCTATCAATTCATGAAAATCGAGAGGGTGTTGTTTTTGGTGATAACAACAATATGAGCACCGAAAATACCTTGTGTAATAACAACTATACTAGAGCAATTATTAGAAACAAACACACCAACAAAGTGAACTAGGCACATAAGAAAGGAAATTAAAATAACAATGTGCATGAAGCGGTTGGAGGAAAGTAAACACAACAACCGATTATATACAAGGGTGAAAAATTACCTCAATAACAAAGTTTGAGGTATATCTCATTAACTAGGATCTAGACATCTCATCGCCATTCATCTTGGAGAATTGAAAGGAAATGTGTTGTTTGTAACCTGTAATCATATATGGCAAAAATCAAATTTGGCGTGTCTTCCGTGCTTATTTCTTTCTTAATCCCATTTGAGCACAATGTATCCTTCTCTAAATGTTTTCGTAACTATTTCCTTATCAAAATACCTCTTCACTTGAACTTTATGAAGTTTCATGGTATTCATTGCATTATTTCTAACTTCCTATAATTCTATTAAATTTGCAAATCTGATTGACATTTAATCTTCCTCCATCATCTTTGTATGTTTTATAAGATCTAGAGATGGTAATTCATGGGAAATTGGGAACCTTGTTTCTCTACTATAGACAAGCATGAAAGGATATTTTCCAATTGACCTCGTAGGAGTAATACTACCATCCCATGAGGCTGATTTTGGTTTTGTATGCCATGATCTTATATTTTCTGCAATAGTTCTTTTGATTATTCAGAGAGGATTCTTGTTGGTTGGCTCAGCCAAGCCATTCACTTGAGGATAATAATTGAAAGATGTTGAGAGATGAATGTCAAGATTGATTGCTCACATGTTGATCTTTATTCCAAGGAAAGCTAATGTGTTTTTTGAGATGATTGTTATGGGGAGACCAAACCTTGTGATAAGACATTCATAAAAGTCCAAAATTGATGTCTCATTTTCTTCTTTCAAAGTTACTGCTTTTGTCGGTCTTGTGAAATAATCTATAGTTGCGAGAATCCTTTTATGACCTGCTTTGGAAGGTGGATTAAGTATAACAATAAAGTCCAAACCCCATTGCATGAAAGGCTGATTTACCTCAATGGGTTGAAGAGGAAGAGCTACTAACTTCTATTTTCTAGGAAAAATGGCACATTTTAAGCACTTCCTTACCCATGCATGAGCGTCTTAGAATAAATTTGGCCAATAATTTCCTACTCTTATGATATTTAAGGTTGTAGTTATTGGTGCAAAGTGACCACCGGATATTCCTCTCGTGAAATTCTTCCAAAAATGCTCAATATGATCTGAATCAACACATCTTAAAAGAAATCTTTAAATATATTTTCTAAATAAAATATTATTAATGAGGGTATAAGGAATGGATTACAATCTAAAATACCTTCTTTTCTGTTTTTTTCCAAACCTTGTGGGCATTGTCCAAGATTTAATAAAATGAATCATATCTTGGGTCCAAATTTGAGGCAATGAAGGTGAAGACATGTCTTGATCATTTTGTAGTACTAAAACCTAATTTTTGTCATCATGTAAATCTGAAGCTAGTTTCTCACATAATCCTCTTCCTTTTATTAATCTCATAACCTCTATATCAACATCATATTCCATGAAGTTTCTTATCCAACTGCCCTTTTCTCCTTCAAATATTTTCTTAAAAGAAACTCTTTAACACTTAGATGAGAAATGATTAAATGAATATTTTTATATAAAACCAAATGTCTAAATTTTTAAGGATTTCGATAACTAAAAGAACCTATTTTTCAACAAAATAATACTTAAACTCATACTCTTCCAATCCTTCGATGAAGAAGGCAATTAGATGCTCCAAAATTTCATTATTATGTTTTACCAACATGGTTGTGATTGTATCAATTGCTTCAAAAGAATATAAAATAAAATCTATACTAAAATCCGAATTGACAAGTGTTGGAGCTTGTGAGATAGCGTGCTTAATTTCTTGAAAGGAATTCTTTCCTTATATCTTCCAACTTAAAATAATGTTTTTTTCAACATTGAAGTTAGCGACCTAACTAAATTTGTAAATTTTGGAATGAATCTTCTAATAAAGTTAATTCTCCCAGAGACATTGTAATGAATTCATGTGATTTTCTACACCTAATGACAAAATTGTGTTTACCCTCTTCAAATCAATATCAAGACCCTTTTTTCGAAACAATGTGACTCAACAATTTACCTTCATGTACGCAAAAACACACTTTATTGGATTGAGTGAAACACCAAACTATCCACACCTTTTGAACACATGTTTGACATGCAACATGTTTTGAGAAAATGGTTATCTCATCTAAATAAATGAGAACACAAGTATTTATTAACCCTTGAAATGTTAATTCCATAGCATGTTGAAACATAGCTCTTGTGTTTGACAATCCAAAAGGAATTTTTATATATGTTTATGTGCCCCATTTTGTTGTAAATGTTGTTTTAAACTGATCTTCTTCTTGGAATGAAATTCTATTATAACCGGAATAACCATCAAGGAGTTAAAATCAATTCGAACCACTTACCCTTTGCAAAATTTTCTCCATTGATGGTAGTGGGTAATGATATTTTAAAGATGCCCTATTTAAATCCATAAATCCATGCATACGTGTATTTATCCATTCTTATTTCTCACGGGAACCAAACTAGAAACCCATGTTGAGTGCTTCAAAAGAAAAATAATGTTATCTTTGATCAACTTATCCAATTCTTGTTTCATCAATGGTTCAATTTTAAGATTGATGCATTTTCTTTTGTCTGTCTGGTTTTGTGTTTAAATCCAATTCTATGGTATGTTGAGCTAAATTTGGATTAAATGTTTTTAAATCATCATATTTCCATGCAAATACATCATCAAATTCTTGAGAAAGTTGAATAAAATCATGTTTTTCATCTTTATTACATACCTTTCCGAATTTGAGAGCTTTATCACTTCTAATGCTTATTTGTTTGTAATCTTCTTGTTTGATTTGCATGCTAGAATTTTCACTTCTAATATGATTATCTCTATTAAAAATGGATTAGATATTAACCAATCCCTAAGGTATTTTTTGGAATTTATTTAGATAATATGTCCTTCATACCATTGTTGTAATCTATCCCAATTTTTAATTGAAAATTGAGCTTCCTCTTACAAGAAATTAAAAAAATGATTTAATTTGAATACTTGTCAATTTATGTTGTTGTCCGGAAAAAGGTCTTAAAACTATCTTGATGTGTTGTTGATTTGTATATTTTCTAATCTGACAAGGAACATCAACTTGAGCACCAATTGCAACTATCTTATATGCATGCTTATTCTTGCCTCTAGAAATGGATGAAACATTGAAAGCATCGAAATTTTCTATCAAATCCCATACTCTATTTTTGTAAGATCTCGGAAAGTTATTCTTAGTTACATCTTGTACCATAATTTGATTGACAACCAAATCACTATCACCAAACACCTTCAATTACTTTACTCCTCTCTTTCTTTCCCACTGAATTCCATGAATAAGAGCCTCATACTCAGTCGTGTTATTAATGTAAGTTGATTGAAATATTAAAGCTGAGAAATACCATTATTTTGTTGGATAATAAATGATTGAGTCTTGCTTCATGATTCATCGAAATACAATTTCCACCAAAATTCATCATGTTGATATGATTTGACAAGGTTAGGAATAATAACATTCTCCTCATGTAGGAAATAAGTTCCAAGACATGCTTCTTCAATATGATTATATGGATCAATAACATGAATTTGAGTAGCCCATTCATCAAGTAGTAAATATAGAATTCCCTCAAGAATCATACTTGGTTCTTAGTTAACCATCTAGTCTTATTCATCCTCAATCATACAATTGGAATTGAAAACACTATAAATATAAGGATCTATATGACTTGTTGAGATGGGCTCATAACTTATTGTAACTTTAGTGTTATACCTTGTTCTAAAAAAATGTGAGACTAGTATGATGATAAGTAGCCTCCAATTTTGGCTGTGAAATATCTAGAAATATAGAAGGAAAAGAGAGGAGGAAGATTACTTATAAAAACATCTTGAGGAATGGATAAGTTGGGGCATGTGTATGAAGTAAAGATTAGTCCTCTAATGACTCTAAGGGTTTATACAGTTGTTCCATCTAGATTAAATACTCCTTTAGAAAGAGGCTCCTATTGCAGACCAATTTTATCAACAATTTTCTTGGGCATAATCTGAAATAGAAGCTCTTGAGTCAATCATGCAATTGTGGACTAGGTTTTAGCCTATGATCAATGAAACATAAAAAGGAGGTGGTTAAACACTCTTTCTTTCTTGGGATTCTTTATGGTCGGGTGTGTTAGTAATAAAAATTTAGATGGTTCTTTAGATGGTGACTAGAGAGCCTAAGGTTATAGAAAGCTTCTTGTAAAATACCTTTTGCACTCGAAAGAGATAAAGAATCCCACATTGTCATGTTAACCTTAGTTTGCTTCATATGATCAAGAATATTGAAAGATGGAGTACTAAACTTTTACCGTGATTTTTTTAATAGCAATATCTTATTGCATTGATGGTATCGAAATTGAGATATCTTATTGACCTTGAGTGTTTGTAGACTAATTTTTATAATTCCCTTGCTGATTGGAAACTCGAAACAATAATTTTTGATATTAGAGAATTCTAAGAATTTCCCTTACCAGTCAACTAATCTATTTCTATTTCTCTCTTCTTAGACCTTGTGTTCACTGCTAAAGATGTAGAACTATGATTTTTCTGATTATCTAACTGATTCACTCCACAAAAGTAATCATCTTTCCAATTTAGAAGTGTAACATCCTAGCGCTCCAATTCGTGAGAAGCCTTTTGTTGGGTTGGGATTTCAACCGATGAATTTTGAGTCATAGAAGTAGCTTGTACGATGAGATCTTGATTTAGAGCACCATTACAACAAGAATTCTGATTATGGACCATATTGCAAAGATAAAACCACCTATAATCTTGTATTAAATTGTTTTGGACATGTACAATTGCCTTTGAGGTGTTAGTAGCATTGGGGTTGAATGATTGAATATGTTTAGCATTGGTAAACTAATTATAGATTTGCAAACTTAGTTGGAAATGAGGCTTGTTTTTCTGATTGGGAGGATGGTAGGGTCTAAAACCATGCACTTGTTGTCTTTTGAGGGCAACAATCTCATTCCCAAAATATTTTAATATTATATTCAATTCTCAATAGTCATTTGATTGGCTTGGGGCTGCATTAATTTGACTTAGGCTATTTAAAAGGTGTTGGAATTGGATCTATTGCAAGTATATGAAAGGAAGTGGGAGGAGGAATTTACATAAAGATGGGCATGGGAGGTCTTGGAGATATTTTCTCCACTTGCATAAGAATTTTTTCAGATCTAATTGCTATGTCATAAGCATCAGGGAGTGTCCTTCTACCCATTGATTGTATCATCACTAAAATATCAAAATTCAAATCCCTTAGATAATACAAAAATGCATACCGAGGAGTAGGCCCTTCCAATTGTGGAATTATGTCATCTTAATATTTGCATGTTCTTCATGTTGGTGTAAATATTGTATGTTGTTTTGAGAAATATCTTGTGATCCTAAATGGTGTCGTATAGTTGTATCAAGTAAATGAAAATAATTTTTAATCCTGGTATATTTGGTCTTGTGTTTGGGTCCCACATGGGAAAGTGCTACGGTGGTATCGAGAGAAAAGGTTCATACTTTCGAACCTATGGGAAAATTGGGTGTCGTGATGGATTTTGCATGATGGTGGAGGATTTGGAAGAGTAATGTGTTATTTTGTTGTGATGTGACAAACATGATACTTGTGATTATATGAATGCACCTATTGTGCATACCACTTGGTGTGGACTTGTTATGATGTCGAAGTGTTTCTCGATTGGGGTAATTTCTCTCTCTTTTTTGAATTCAATGTGAACTTCATGTGTATTACCACCTTGTATGTGAAGGAAATGTTTTGTGAACTATGAAAGTGTTGTGATGTTTCATTTTCTAGTGATATTGTATATGTGGAACAACGTGTTGCATGACAAAGTGTTTCATAGTGAAATATGTTATATCGTGTAAATTACCACCATGTTGTGTTGTATTATGGTGTTATGTCACCATGTTGTGTGGTATTTGAATGTATGTCATGATGTTAAATCACTATTCTCATTATATATATATATATATATATATATATATATATATATATATATATATATATATATATATATATATTCTTACGTTATCAAATAAATTTAGATCGTGAATTAGGGGCATATGGTGATTAAGGTATTGTACTCGCACTACTCTTGGTGCATTATGTGGAAACGTGAAGTAGGAGCATCAAATACCTAGTCTCAGTATATAGGACGATTACATCAATTTTCACTTCTTAATTATGTTGATAGGTTTTAGAGGTATTCTAGAGTTGTCTAGGTATGTCGAGTTTGAATAAGACCTTCAAAATTTGAATTATGCCATTTCCCTCCAAAAGGAAAATTTGAATCGGTGAGGGAAATTTTGGCTTGTATTAGACATAATTATGTATTTTTGGAGCATGAAAAAGGTTTTTGATTTTGTAATTAGTTCTATTAATCTCTAAGAGCCCTAGTTTGGTCCTATATGTGAACTAGTGCTTAAACCATAAAGTCCTAGACTAAACTAGCTTTTCTAATGTTATAATAAAGGACCAAATCATGGAATATGAATGGTCTAACGAGAAAGAATAAATTAGGGAATCCTTATCAAGCATATTTAAACCTCTCATGTAATTGTTCCACCATCATTCGAAAGGTATGCAGAATGAAAGAATAGCTCCAAGGAGTTTTAAGGAATATTTATGTGTATACATAGTTTAGTGTTAGTGTTAATGGTTTTTGTACACTGTGATCATCAAGGAATTTCATGCGTACATGTATAAGAATAATTGTAAATGGTAAAGTAACTTGCATTATGTATACAAATTTTTATTTATAAGTTTTCATGAGTTTGAGTATGATCCAAGCTTGAATATACTAATATAAACCTGAAACAATTTGTTGAAAGTTCATGTAGATAAATAGGTTCACAAGTTGGTGAGTGCAACTTCATTCTAGATAGAGGATTGGAAAGGAAATCATGTACATAGGATAGAGATTGGGATTCAGAAGTGAAATGATGTATGTAAGCTTTATTAATGATAAGAGGTGGAAAAATTAGACACCATGTTGTTACAAATCTTTAAGCTGGGTAAACTTTGTCTTAGGGTAAATACAGTTAAAATTGAGACCATTGTAGGGAATAAAGTTTTAATATATAATATTTGACAAGGAAGAGGGTAATGAATGGTTACAGATCTCGTGATAAGTAAAGGGAAAGTTAATCAAGAGGTTTAAGAGTTAAAATACCTTGTTGACATCTGCAAGAACTCGAACCACGGATTCACGAGAACACTCTAATGGTTTGAAGATTACCTGGCATCACTAATAATTACTATTAGGATTAGAAGGATAGGCAAGTGATAAAAAATCCATTGTAAAATTTACATGGTAGAGGAGTGAGTAGTTTTGACTTGTGAACGTATTTTCCTACTCGGGTGCACAACCGTAAACCCTCTTAAGGTTTATGCTCTAACGTGTTTTGGATGATATTATCTCATTTTAAGTAATAAAAATTGGTATACAACATCAAGAGACTACCACCTTTCACTAAATCACATCCTCGGGGTTGATCATGATAATTTTAATCTGTGGATTGTTATCATTCAAGACGCAAACCCGTAGAAGTTGTGAGGAGACACATAGTTGTATGACTTCATTGATAAAGGTTTTGAAAATAAAACTACACTCTTCCACCGTGAAGATAACATATTGAAGGGACATTGAAGGAGTTTTAAGAGCCATTAATCCATTAGTCTCCCAGAAACCTAGACAATATACCTTTAGATGATAGGCATCAACAAAGACCTAATTTTAGGTCTGTAATCGTAGTTTGAGTGATTTTTGCAAAATAAGCTACATTGAAACTTTGAACATAGATAGTAGAGAAACATGGGTGGTTGTAATGGTGGTTTTTTTAGTAATTAGAGTCTTACATTAAAAGATATTATTGATTTTTCCCTAAAACATGGATAGGAGAGGGTGGAGTAGCTAGATAAGAAGAAGGGTTGATTGGAGGAAGAGATCAAGGATCCGAGATTTGAAATTTATCGGGAACCTTTAGGGCATTAAATGGTAGTTTATTAAATTTAAATTTTGTTTTGGGTAATCCCCAATCTCCCCAATCATGAACATAACAAGTGCATGTGCTTAGGAAGACCGAAAAGGTAGTTTAACAACTAGGTAAGAATTTTTTATCCTTGGACTAATTTGACTCAATGTAAAGAATGGAATAGTATCGAATAACATCTAGATGCAAGTTCCAAGATGTGGTTATGTGTCATAATACTAGAAGTAAATAATTTGCATGATTTTGGTGTGTGTTGGTAGTGAATAAAGAGTTATTTGAAGGCTAGAAAGGATATTGTTTGAGTTGACATCATTTCTAACAATGTGAATTGTGTAAGATTGGTTTTTCTCTACATCATAGTGGTATCAGAGCATGAAATTTATTCTTTAAGAGAAGAAGATATTATTCAAGTGATTTCGGAAAGAGAAGCAAAATGGTGCAAGTAAGAGAGACGAGAAAGTCACCTTGGGAAGAGAAGATGGAAAGGATGATGGAGGTTGTATTGAGTAGGTTAGAGAATGGAAGAAATGTTAGGAAATAAGGGATAAAATATGCAAAATAATCCCTCACAAAATCGTAACAATAGAAACTAATATGCAGAAAATATTACAGATCTCAAATAAAAGTGTAGAATAAAATAACATAACACAAAGAGAGTATTTAACATGGTTCACCCAATTTGGGCTACGTCCACCAAGAATCACTTGCTCAGATTTTATTACAAGCCACCACTCTCTCAATACAATACCCGGATCTCAGACAAGACATGAAAATTGTACAAGACTCTTAGTGTATAGTCTTCAACACTTTCACACATGAAAACAAACTCCACAACCTAACAATATCCCACTTGGAGACTAGTTTTCCTCTGAGCAAGCTTCTCAACCCTTCACTAGTTTTCGTGAAGACCAACCAAAGCCGAACACATATTCGCTTTTTCCCTTGTGACCACCTTGGTCATCATCATGTCTGCAGGATTTTGACTGGTATGAATCTTCTCCAACTTCAACTTCTCTTCCTCCAAAGCTGTCCGATGAAATGGCACCTTAATCGCATATGCTTCATCATAGAGTGGAAAGCAAAGTTCTTAGTTAGGTGTATAACACTCTGACTATCACTATGCAAATTTCCTTCCTCTTGCTTATGCCCCAAATCCTCTAGTAATTGCTGTAACCAAATCATTTCCTTGCTTACCTCTGTGGCAGCAACATACTTAGCCTCCGCGGTTGACAAAGCCACCAACTTCTGTAGTCGTGAAATCCAGTTCATTGTTGTTCCACCTACAGTGTAAACATAACCTCGCTTTTTCTCCTCATACCGTCTACATCTCCAGTCATATCTAAATCTACATAACCACAAAAAGTGGTGTTTGATCCACTTCGTAGCACAAAAAGCGCCCCACGGTCCCTCTCAAATACCGAAGGATCCACTTTACTGTCTGCCAGTGATCTCTACCTAGATCACTCATAAATCTACTCACCGCTCCCACTGCATGGGCAATATCAGGCCTAGTGCACACCATGGCATACATCAAACTACCAACTGCTAATGAGTAAGGTACCTTGGACATCTGGTTTCTCTCCTGCTCTGTCTTAGGACATTGTTCCTTTGATAACTTGAAATGGCCTGCCAAAGGAGTCCCAACCGGTTTAGCATCATGCATATTAAACCTCTCCAAGACCTTCTTAATGTACTCTTCTTGAGATAAAGTCATCTTTCGTTCCTTCCTATCTCGAGATATCCTCATACCAAGGATTTTTTTGGTTACCCCCAAATCCTTCATAGCAAAGGATTCACTTAGCTGCTTCTTGAGTACTTTTATTTCATGCATGTTTTTACTTGTAACCAACATGTCATCCACATACAGACAAAGGATAATATAACTACCATCCTCAAATTTATTTGTATACATGCAATGGTCAGAATGACATCTAATATAACCTTGCTCCATCATGAAGCTATCAAATTTCTTATACCATTAACATGGAGCTTGTTTCAAGCCATACAAGCTCTTCTTCAGTTTGCACACCATCTCCTCTTTACCTTTTACCTCATATCCCTTTGGTCTGCTGCATATATAGTTCCTCCTCCAAATCACCATGGAGAAATGTAGTCTTTACATCAAGTTGTTCTAAGTGTAAGTCTTCTGCTGTAACTATTCCTAGAACAGTTCTAATAGAAGTCATTTTTACTACAGGAGAAAAAATCTCATCAAAATCTATACCTTTTTTCTATGCAAACCCCTTGACCACCAAGGGCCTTGTATCTTTTCTTGCCTCCTTCTTCCTCTTTCACTCTAAACACTCATTTGTTCTGTAATCCTTCAAGTAGCTTTACCAAATCTCATGTCCGGTTCTCCATGAGAGCCTCGATGCTCCTCATCCATGACTTGCTCCCTCTTCTTCCCGGCATCTACCTGCATTGATTCATCAAAGCTCTCGGCTCTCCACTATCGGTGAGTAATAAATAATAAAGAGAAGGAGAAAAATGTTCAGGTTCTCTTCTTACCCTAGAAGACCTCCTCAATATAAGAGTTTAGGGTTCCTGTTGAGGGGGTTCTTGAACTGATTCATGTGTCACTTTCCCATCTGGAAGATCCTCTACCGCTGCATATTCTTTCTTGGATTCTTCCTTATTTTCTTTCTACTGTTGCTTATACATGACTTTCTCATTAAAGACCGCATCCCTAGATTGAATGATTTTCTTGTCCTTAATACTCTAACATTTATATCCAAAGTCATCACCACCATAACCAATGAAAGTACATTTTTTTCTGATTTAGCCTCTAGCTTGGTCCTATCATCCTTGTCTATATGAACAAACACCTCACATCCAAAGAATCTAAGAAATGAATAATCAAATTTCTTACCATACCAAGCCTCCTCAGGTATGCCTCCATCAAAGGCACTTGAGGGTCCTCTGTTTATGAAGTACACAACAGGTGCTCACCGCTTCGCCCAAAAAGAAAGAGGTAATCCCGCATGTAACCTCATGCTCTTAAAGACGCTCCATTATTGTTTTATTCATCCTTTTTGACACCCCATTCTACCGTGGAGTTCTTGGAACCTTCTTTACCTGTGGATTCCATTCTTAGAATAGTAATCATCAAATTCATTACTGTAATACTCCCCTCCATTATCTGACCTGAGACATTTTAGCTTAAGACCTGTTTCATTCTCTACCAAGGCTTTCCATTTAACAAAAGTGTCAAATACATCAGATTTGTTTCTAATATAATAAACCCAAAATTTCCTTGTTGCATCATCAATAAAAGTAACATAATAACTTGAACCCCAAGAGATGATACCTGAGTTGCCACCCACACATCAGAATGCACCAACTCTAACTTACTTTTTTTTTTATAGGTCCAACCTTGAGAAACCTTACTCACTGTTTCCCATATATGCAGTCCTCACAGAACTCCAAACCTATTTCTGTATATCCAGGAAAATCCTTCTTTATGATCTCCATGCCCTTATGGCTCATATGACCGAGCCTATAGTGCCACAATGTTGTATCTACTTCTGAAGCCACAAGATTACAAACATTAGTGCTATAAGTGGTTAAATACAAGGTTCCAACCTTCTTACCTCTTGCCACCACAAGAGCACCCTTGGTAACCTTCCAAGAGTCAGTTGTAAATATCACAATACAACCATCACTTCCCAACTGCCTTCGATATCAAATTTTGTCTTAATGTAGGTACATGTATGACATCCTTCAATAGCCAAGTATTCCCATTCTGCATCTTAACTTGAACAGTAACCTTTTCCAACTATGCTGCAAGGCTCATCATCACTAAGAAAAACATGCCCAAAATCTCCTTGAACATAATCAACAAAATAATGCCTATGTGGAGAAGCATGGAAAGAAGCCCCCGAATCTAAAACCCAAGATTGGTAATATTGTTCAAAGAAAGAATCCAAGCATCTTGACATAAATTACCCATTGCCACATTTGCCTCCTTGTTTTCTTCCTGTTGTTTCTTCTTGTCCTAAAGCTCCTAACAATCCTTCTTTACATGCCCAGACTTTCCATAGTGCTAGCATACTATCTTGCTTTTAGATTTTGACCTTGCCCGATCCTTTGATTTTCCACGGCTTCCTCTATTCTTCTGTCTCCCTCTAGTTTCCACTGTCAAAGCATTCCCTGAAGTAGAAGATTCACCAGATATTTTTCTTCACATTTCCTTGCTTAGAATCACCCCTACAACATCCTCAAACTTCAACTTTGAGTTAGCTAGAACCGATTTGCTTACCGCCATTACCAAGCTATTCCAACTCTTAGGTAAAGAGCATAGAACTAATAAAGCCCTAACTTCTTCATCAAATTCTATTATAACTGAAGCTAGCATATTTACAACCGTATTAAAATAATTTAGATGATCACTCATGAACCATTCTCGACATCTTCATATTAAACAACTTTTTCATTAAAAATATCTTATTAGAGGCCAGAGGGTTTTTCATACAACTTCCCTAATGCATCCATTAGTTCTTTTGTAGTCTTTTCCTTTGAAACATTAAATAATACCAAGATGCAAGACACAACCAGATTGTCCCAAGTGCCTTCCTATCCAACAAATCCCATTCCACATCTATCATGCTCGAGGGTTTGTTCACCTTCTCAGACATTGGAGTATAAAGATCCTTCTGATAAAGGTAATCTTCCATCTGCATCTTCCAAAGACTGAAATTTTTCCCGTTGAATTTATCAATCCTAGATCTTCCATCATTTGCCATAGCTCCCACTCAATATAAAATTTTCCCTACGATTCAACACTTCAGCAAAACCAAACCAAGCTCGATACCAATTGTTAGGAAATAAGGGATAAAATATGTGGAATAATTCCTCACGTAATCGAACAAGCAAAAGAGAAACTAATATGCATAAAATATTACAGATCTCAAATAAAAGTGCAAAATAAAATAACATAACACAAAGAGATAGTATTTAATGTGGTTCACCCAATTTGGGCTACGTCCACTAAGAATCACTTGCTCATATTTTATTACAAGCCACCGCTCTCTCAATACAATACCTAAATCTGTTTGGAGCTATGCTCAACAAACTCTACAGAATTCACACCCAAATTCAAAACACATATGCAATGTTACTATGTTACTACCATATGCATAAAACCATATAAGTAGACAACTGCTTAAGCAGTTTTACAAAACCATGGGTATCAAAACCATGGGCAAAAATCGTCCCATAAACCTATGGGATAAAATCCCGCCCATATGAGAAAAACATGTTTCCCGGTATATCGGGCACGTTTTAAGGCCAAAAAGTTTTGTCGGGGTTGCGCCTTGAATCCCTACTACGGGGCTACCGCCTTGACTCTCGCTTCGGGGCCCAACGAGGATACATGAAAAGTGTACAATACTCTTAGTTTATAGTCTTCAACACTTTCACACATGAAAACAGCTCCATAACCTAACAAGAAACTCAGAGAAATATGAGAGATGGGATGAGTTACATGTAAAGAAATGGGATGAATATCATGGTACAATTTGCAAGTAAGTGCTACAAGTGTGTCGAGGTAGGTATGCAGGACACAAGGCATATGAGTGCTATGGGATGAATATAGAGATGAGAAAGTATGACAAAGTTGTTGATCAAACTATACAAGATAGAGGTAAGTCATTTTTGTTTATAAGAGTGATTTTGAAACCAAGTAAAATAGTGAATGAGGTAACTCAAATAATATGTTTGTTTAGAATTGTGTGTAAAGCAAAGGGAAAATGTTGTAATGTGGTTATTGATAGTGGAAGCAATAAAAATATTGTTTCATTTGAGATGGTAGAGAAGCTAGGATTGAAAACTACTATGCACCCTAACCCATATCAGGTATCATGGATGCAAAAGGGACATCATATCTTGGTTAGGGAACAATGTCAAGTTGAGTTTTAGATTGGAAGGTATAAAGACAAGGTGCTATGTGATTTAGTTCCTATGGATGTTTTTCATGTTTTGTTAGGAAGACCATGATAGTATGATAAGAAAGCAATCCATGATGGTAAGAAGAACACTTATACTATTTTAGAAAATGGATTTAGCCACACTCTTCTACCTATCAAAGGTGAGAAAGAAGCACAAACAGGGTTAGTGATGATGATGGAAGCTAATAAGTTCTTGATAGAGACTAGAGAGGCATGTAAGAAGACACTATTCAAGGTTTTTATGACTCATAGGTATGATTTGGAAATTGGATTTGATGATGATAGAAGTCATAACAGTGGAGAGATTAAGATGGTTTTAAGACAAGAAGAATACAAGCAAGATGAAGATGGTGAAGTGAAACATGACAGAGAGGATGGAAAGAGTGGAGTAGTATGTGATAGAGTGCTTATAGACCAACAAAGAAGTATAGTGAAAGAGAAACTAGTTAATGAAGATGAGAGAGGTGATCAACAAAGCAAGATGAAGGAAAGTGGAGTGAAAATGCTATGTGAGGAAGTCATGAGTAAAAGAGAAGAAAAACATAGCATGAGGAAGGTGAATGAGGCATGCAAGCCTCTTGTTTTTTTATTCTAACATTATTTTGAGAATTGGTTTTGTAGGTACATGTGAAAAGAATGAAGGTATGAATCATTGGTTGAGAAGCATGACCAAGTTAGAGAGGAGAGAGAAAAATTTACAAAATAAAATAAGCAAAGAAAGTGAAAGAAGAAAATATCATACATATATCAAGGAAGTTGTAGACCAAGAAGAGAAAAATTTAGAATGTAACACATGTATGTAGTAGTCGACGTTAAAAATAAGGAAATCGGTGATGGAAGATGAGTAAAAATAGTCCTAAAGGATAATAAATTGCAATTTCTAGTAGAAAACCAAGACAAATAAATTGAGAAAGTTAAGAAAGGCATGAAAAGGATGGTTAAGTAGAGTGATGAAGATCAATTTAGTCAAAGTAAGCATTTCTTGAGTAATGTATATACAAGTGTATCAACTCGATGAAGAAAATAAATCAATGAAAGGTGATCCTTTTCAAACAATGCTAGTATTTCATGAACTTGTAAGGGAAATGACTCTAGAAGAACTAAAATAGAATGAAGTAAATAATTTCATAGCCATGATAAGGGAGGAGGCAACATATATAATCATGAATCGAAGTACACTCTCATACTTGACGTGTAAGACACTATATACAACCCTAAAAACACAATCTTGATCAATATTTTGAGAAATCAAAATCAAAATCAGTCTATGAAGGACATGGAGAAGATAATAAGGATGTATCATCATTGGGATTCACTTCGAGATCTATTTTCAAAGGATCATCTTCAATTGGAAATAGAGAAATAAGAAGAACAAAAAGAGCTAGCATAAGTATGGGGAAGCATCTATTTTCCCCTTAGGAGTATGATGAAATAACATCACATCCCTAGTATTTATATAGGTTGATTACATCAATTTTGGCTTCTTAATTATGTTGATAGGTTTTAGATGTCTTCTAGAGTTGTCTAGGTATGTTGAGTTTGAATAAGTCCTTCAAAAATTCAAATTATGCCATTTCCCTCCAAAAGGAAAATTTGAATCAAGTGAGGGAAATTTTGGATTGTATTATACATAATGATGCATTCTCAGAGAATGAAAAAGGCATGTAATCTTGTAATTAGCTATATTAAGCTCTAGAATCCCTACTTATGTCCTATCTGTGAACTAGTGTTTAAACCCTAGAGTCCTAGACTAAACTAGATTTTCTAATGTTGAAATAAAGGACCAAATCATGGAATATAAAGGGTCTAATGGGAAAGAATTAGTTAGGGAATCCTTATCAAGAATATTTAAACCTCACATGTAATGGTTTCCATCATCATTCAAATGGTATTACAATGAAAGAATAGCTTCAAGGAGTTTTAAGGAAGATTTCTATGTATATACGGTTTAGTGATTAGTGTTATTGGTTTTTGTGCAATGTGATGATTAAGGAATATCATTTATGCATGTATAAGAAGCCTTGTAAATGGAAAGGTACCTTGAATTTTGTATTTGAATTGTGTTTTATAAATTTTTATGAGTTTGAGTATATCCAAGCTTGAATATACCGATATAAATATGAAACAATCATTGAAAGTTGATGTAGATAAATAGGTTCAAAAGTTGGTGAGTGAAATTTCATTCTAGATAGAGGATTAGAAAGGAAACCATGTACACAGGGGATAGAGAGAAGGATTTAGAAGTGAAATGATGTATGCAAGATTTCTTAATGACAGGGGTGGAAAATTTATACACTATGTTGTTACAAATCGTTAACTATGTAAAATATGTATTAGAGCAAATACAGCTTAACCTTGACACCATTGTAGGGAAGAAATTGTTAATATAGAATCTCTACGAAAAGGAAGAGGGTAATGGATGGTTGAATATCTCGTGATAAGTGAAGGGAGAGTTAATCAAGAGGTTCAAGAGTTAAAATACCCTATTTGATACTCTCAAGAATTCAAATGGTTTGAATATTACTGGAATCACTTTGAATTACTGTTATGATTAGAAGGATATGCAAGTGATAAACAATCCATTGTAAAAGTTACAAGGAAGAGGAGTGAGTATTTTTGACTTGGTGAACGTATTCTCCTACTCGGGTACACAATCGTAAACCCTCTTAAGGTTTATGATATAACGTGTTTTGGACTATCTTATCTCATTTTAAGGAAGCACAATTGGTATAAAACATATAGAGACTCCCACCTTTCACTAAATCACGTCCTTAGGGTTTTATCATAATCATTTTAATTGTAACTATCATCATTCAAGACTCGGCACTGTAGAAGTTGACAAGGGAGACATAGAGTTGCGTGAATTTGTTGATAAAGGTTTTGACAATAAAATCACACTCTTCCACTTTGTGAAGATAACATTTTGAAGTGATGTTGAAGAAATTTTAAGGAGTTTAAATATCCATTAATCATTAGTCTCTCGTAAACCTAGACAATATACCTCTAGATTACAGTGCACAATCAATAAATACCTAATTTGAGGTTTGAATCGAGTTTGAGTGATTTTTTTCAAAATAAGCTACACCTGAAAATTTGAACATATATAGTAGAGAGAAAAATGGGTGGCTGTAATGGTGGTTTTTTTAATTAGAATCTTACATTAAAAGATATTCTTGAATTTTCCCGAAACATGGCCAGAGAGGGTGGAGTAGGTAGATAGGAAGAAGGGTTGATTGGAGGAAGAGTTCAATGATCGAGATTAGAAATTTATCATGCACCTCAAGGGACCTAAAGGGTAGTTGATTAAATTTACATTTTTTTGGGTAAACCCCAATCTCCCGAATCATGAACATAACAAGTGCATGTGCTTAGGAAAGACTAAAAGGAAGTTTAGTAGCTAGGTAAGAATTTTTATCCTTAGAATAATTTTACTCAATGTAAAGAATGGAATAGTATTTGAATAACATCTAGATGTAGGGTGCAATATGTGGTTAGGTTTCATAAGACTAGAATTCAATAATTTTCATGATTTTGGGGTGAAGAAAGATATGGTCAAGGATTGAAAGGACATTGTTTGATTTTGCTTCATTTTTTTAACATTGTTAATTTTGTGAGATAGGTTTTGCTTTACATCAAAATGTACGTGTTGTAAGCCATGGAATATTGTTATGTTACACCCTTTGATTTTTCCATGTATAAAATTTTATGTTTGTTGTGCGTAAATCATCAGTTTGATTGTAATGTTGCTATATGTTATGTTGTGTACCCTACACTACTAAGCCTTATGGGTAGCATCTAGAAGTGTATGTGTGGAGAGAGAGGTTATGTATTAGGTGACCATAACTTTGATCCAAGTATGAGTTTTAAAGTGGAGTCTCACGTAGACTGAAAACCCACTTCTATCCTTTTGGTATACTCCCAGCTTTCTCAACATATCATGGATGTACACCACCTTAGGCTCATGATTATGCAAACTAGAGTCTCAAATCTCTCCTATTTGGGTTTTCCATCGAACAATACTATGTGATAATGACTATGTGGACCCTTGTATGTGTGATTTTAAAGTATATGGAGATATGATTATACTGGTTATATGTATATTGCGAGTTGAGGCTCGATATCTTAGTGCCAACAAATCAAATGAGTACCCATTTTGTGGCTATGGAAATGCCACGAGTGATCGTAACGTGATTTTCCTATGTTCATATTTTATTTGGAAATTGATCTTCTTCTCCTTTATGTTAAGAACCAAAAATTTTCTTGATTGATGTATCTTTAAATATTTGGGCATTTAAATTTGTTTTGTGCTAGCAAGCAAGATGCCTTTTCATTGTTGCATCTATTTAGCCATTTATTTTCTTAGTTTGATAAATTATTTTGAGTAAAAGTTTTTCTAGCCTAGCCCAAGGCTTGGGAATTGTTTTCACTTTGTGTTTTATCTAATTGATATGCTTTATAATGTTGTGACGTGATGGAATAAGGTCATGGGATTCACCATAAAGTGGTTAAAAATATGGACCTGCTTTATTGTATGGGGGTACAACCCAAGGAGGTCATGGGGTTGTGTAGTATTGAGCTACAGAGTTACTATGCCACTCGGATGGAGGTGATGGGGTGTCGTGTGTACTTAAGGCCATAGGGTGACCCGACGTCATAAAATGAAGAGATAAGGAGACGGTGCTCTTGGTGAGTGTCCTGACATGGAGAAATAAGGAGACATGGATCTTGGTGAGTGACCCAACATGGAGAAATAATGTGATGGGGATCTATGGTGAGTGACCCGACCTGGTTTTGGCACTATGATTCTTTTCTCTACTAAGAGGCATATAGATTTCTTTGGGAGGATTATGAATATTTGGGAGGAATATGGAGATGGTATGTATGATTCATGAGTTACTCATATGTGTTCTATTATGTATTGTGATGTTTGAGACTTGATGCTCCTCTTGTTGACATGTGTTATTGGATATTATATTCACATTGTATGGGTACAGTCGGGGTTTTGAGTCATGTGAAACTGTATGCATATGTATTACCATGATGCATTATTTTTGGTTATGCATGTCCATGTGTTGGATATATGCCTAGGGCTTATGTGTTGAGAATTCTATGTTATGTGGACTAATTTTATTCTTTCTATGTTTTGGTTAGAGGTTTGGTGATGTGATTCATTCATGAAAATGTGTTCTATGGGTAGGGTTATTGTGCTTTATACCTTGTGTGACATTGTGATGTCAATTGTTTTGGGAAACCTACTGGAAATTTGAAATTGAAATCCTTAACAAGTGATAACATTATGAACATTGAACAAGTAAATTGTGCAATTGGTACAACTAATAAATGGTGAATACCCTTATGAGAAAACACATGTGAATGTGTTTCAAAATGATTATCAAAATTTGGATTTGAATCCACTATGGATTTGAACTGTTGAACTATGAATTCTTATGAGCTTAGAAACCAAGAAAAACCATTAAGGAAACAATTAATTGAGTACTACAATAAGGACTAAAACAATATTCACAAGACATTAAGAAAAATGAGAAATTTTTAAAATATGCTTAAAGTTGGTGGTGGTTGTGTTTTAAGAAACATAACCCTTTTACTAAATCGGAATTTATCGTTGTTGATTTTCCGTGCTTACTCATCCCACTTAGTTTCGGAGTGTGGCACATCGTCAATGATGCTTTTATAGGGGAGGGAGATGTAATGTTCATCCCATTACCAACCTTTTGACTTATTTGCATGAGCTCGAGTTGGCCTTTGGTATGTTTGAATTAATTTTTCTAAGCGTCTTGCTTATAATTTGGATAATTTTGAAAATGAAGAAATTAAATACGATATAAGAAAAATAGTATTACCTTCCTAAAATTGAAATATTAGATGTTGATAAAGGATATAAGTAATCATATGGATATTTATCTTGGATATCTCATCATTCCTATAAGGTCAAGAGCACAATTATCTAGGTTTAAGAAATCACTAAAATAAAATCCCCGAGACATTTTTTTGATGGGAGTCAAGTCTCCATTCAACATGGGTTACTACCATCTCCATGGTGTTTATGAGGATCCTTACGACATTATACGTGTAGTGCATTCACAAATAACAAGGTCATTTTAATTGTATCATAATTATTTTTATTTAATTTAATGAAAATAATTTTGGGAAGAAAATAAATATCTTAACAACAAAAGTAATAAATAGTAAATAATATGTCTTGATATTAGATTGTTAACAACAAAAGTAAAATGAAAATAACTAAAGTTTTAAATATGTTTACTATCCATAAATCCTACCAAATTATTGAGGCTTGTGCCAAAAATCTTACCAAGAAATAATTAATGGAATTTTTATTAGGCATTGTGAGCTTGTTTTCCGTGAGAGGATTTTGGAAAATTTAAGCTTTTGGGAATTTCAAAATTTATGTGGGTGAATGCATTCCAATTTTTGTCGAGGATGTCATCTTGCTTTTCCTTGGATTGTTTAAAGCTTTAATGGTGAAGGTTTTCTTTGTTGTAGGTTTCGGATAAGATGTATTTGTTTAAAATTTTGTAAATACTCTCATCACCGTAACACCCATGTCATGATTCATTCAAACTAAGAGATTTTTAAAACATACCCTTAATGTACAATTAATGTTATTAATGATTAACATTATTATTTATCTTGTTGCTAAATAATCCAACATAATTAAATATTCATAATCCATTTGATAACATACAATAACCATGTGCAATCTGTAAGGGTATATTCAAATCTCCATGATCTCCCTTAAATCACTCTCATTGAGTGTGTATACTTTGTATACTTGGTTAAACCTTTTACAGGTTATGAGAACATGTGCATATTCTTAGTTTCTACCTGGAAGATATTTATGCAACTTCCATCCGGTATCTCGACACTGTTGATTTAGGGGATTGGTGAACAAATAATGTAGTCAGTAATTACATTACTTTTTCCAAAGTTTTCAAGAATTTCTTTGCAAGCTTAGTTTCAAGATTGCACAATAGCCCAAAAAACTTGTCTTTCGTCACCACACAACCATCTCAATATAGTTATATGGATTCATTTTTTTCTAAGAAGTTTATTTAGTTATGAAGAAGGAAAGACCATTATTGGTTCACTTTCCTAAACCTTAATATTCTCACTCGTGTCATCTTAGGATACCTATGGGAAATATAGGGACCATGTAATGATTACCCATCATTGCATCATCTCTACCCTTCTCGTAGAAATCCTAAACTCTGATACGAAGATAAGAATCTTGCGAAAAGATGTAGGATCATTTATTACCCATAGGTTACCTAATTTAGATAATATATTTAATTCTTTCTTAACGATTCATTTTAAAAGTATTGTTTTAAAATACTAATAGGTTTCCATAAGAGGTCCTAGTAACTCATCGAGTTACTAACTATTATTAGTACCTCCTTCCGTATTTCTATTAGTTCCACTTTTCTTATTTTGTACAACTTAATCCATGTTGTTAGGTGTAGCTTTACTATTTATTTCCCGCATCATTTTCTTCTTTATATTTACTCGTTATGAATAGTCGTTAACGTCATTAATACTATTAAGTAATTTAAACATCCTTATTTCATTTACGGGGTTATCCTTTTGTTTATATGTCATTATTCAATATGATTTGATCATTATATTTGAATCAATGAAATCAACAATCAACACATAACTTAAGAATAATCATCTTAATTAATAATCAGTTGTATATGTAAAGTATCCAACTTTTGAGCCCAACAATAAGATAATTGAAAAAACTAGATTTCGATAAAGAATAAACCTCAATCTTCATTAATAATGATTTACATCAATAAGAAAGAATAATACATTGGTCCATAATGTTATTTTGAAATGCGCTAATATTTCAATCACATGAAAAAGTTTCTTACAATAGTCCTTTTCAAATTTATATCACAATAACTCATAACATAAAAACAATCAAGAATCAAATCCAAAAAGTCACTTGGGTATGTCGGCCTTTCCTGCAAAACTGTAGGAGAGAGATAGATACGGGCCAGTTCATATGAACTGGAATGAATGCACATACTCTTAATATATGTTGTGATTATAATGAATTAACAAAGTAAGTTATGGATAAAATCATTCTTAATCATTATGTTGTAATTATAAACTTCCTAGCTTATAATAAGTAATCTTTCTCATACATATCTAAAAATGATGCTTCATAATTTTATATAAATATTATGTCTATTGTTACTATTTACAACTAGCTTAATGTAAATCATAAAATTTAAACTATTTTAATACATATGTTGCACCACCAAACAACAATTATAAATTTAATAACTCAGAATGTTCTCCAACTATCCTCAAATCAGTCATGCTTGGAATCTATATAATCAAATCATTATGGATATAAATTTTAACATTGGTAATCTAAATAATATCCTATATTTCCATATTCCAAGTATTGAAACATCCAAAACTTACAAAAAGGAAAAATCTTGTTTCCTAAATCCTTCATTATTTTCAAGTTTCGATCAAGAAATATTTGAGACCTTTCTTTCTATAATCAAACATAATGAAAACAACAAGGATTAAGGAGGAGCTTGAGTCTCTCAATTCTTTTCTAATATTAAAAAAACAAAAAATCTCTATAAAAGAATAATGATAATAGCAACATTTGAGAAGGATCTATTATCTCAATGATAACATCTATGCTCACAAAAGGAGCTGAAAACAATTACTTATTCCATAAACAATTCATAAAACATTAATATTTTTTTTTATCTTGAATAGGTATGATAATTGCCATGCTTCGAAAAGGAGTTTATAAGAACTAATTAAAACAAAAACTATCTAGAAGAGTTTTTAACTTAACCAAATTGCTTCCACTTACCTATAATATCCAAAATCATAATCACCAAAATCCAACAATGTATGCAGAGGGAGAAGGATGAAATGAATGCTCCATAAGAAATTTGTATCATTCCTATTTCCTTGCCCATATTTCATGAATTGGAAATAATCCAAAATGTCCCAAGAGGAGTCATAACAGTCATGCTATATAAGAGCTATAAACCAATGATAACAACAAAGCTCAGAGATGAGCTGAAACCATAAATGAACAAAAAATCTCTATGAGAGTTGTATTTACCTTTATATCATTTCCCAAATATACATAATAACCCAATCAAAAAGACATATACCTTTATAATCCCAATAATATTAACTCAAAATAAAAATTTATAGTTTCCAGTTGTCCCAAAGAATCAAAAACGTATGCAAATTCATAATATCAAAAATGACAATAACCCAAAACATTTTTCACTTTTTCCTTCAACTTTTCCAGATTTCAAAATAAATCTAAGAAAAGAATTTGGATTTCAAACAATAATCCCAAAACCTAAATGCATTTTATTTTCTAGGTTTCAAACGGAATCAGAAAACCAAATCATTTTAATAATGGTAACATCATTTCTCTATGAAGAGCTATAAAATCATTTTTATTTCACAAACTAAACCATCCAAAAAAGTGTATACAACTACACTCTAAGAAATATCTTTAAATATAAAATGGATTTGATTTTGGTTCACACAAGTTCCTTGTAACTTTTCTAGATCTAGTAAAATGATCAAACCCAAAAATATTTCTAGTTCTCACATGCTACCAGACAAAAAACATGCAGAGAAAAATCTCACTTGATAAACCCCAAAACCAAAATAGATTACATATTTCTCATTATAACACCAAAACCATATTCGATTCTTGCTTATAATCTATTAACCCAAAATCATTTTTAGCTATATCATTAAAATAAAATCATAGGGTAAGAGCAAGAGAACCCATGCATGTGTTTTACTTTCCTCCAATCTTCCCTAGAAATTGATTCGAAGTCGATGCATCCAAGACACCATCAAACATTCTAGTAACATATTTAAATAATAAAATTGCCATGATAACTAGAAACAAAGTAATAAATTTTCCATGCAAATCCATTCAAATAAGTTCTATTTAAAACTAGGACACCGAGAGGTGGGGTGAATCGGTGTATTTTATAACTTTGACAAACTCTTCAATTTGATAAACTATTGTTGATGAAGCCAAATCAACATTCAAAAACAAAATAGTGCAAGAGAGAACACAAAGACATGATTTAATGTGGGAAACCCAAACTGGGAAAAACCCCACTAAAATCAAGAACTATCTTAGGACAAGAATGTCTGTTAATGTTATATTGATTTCAAGTTGATATTTAACTCGTCATGGAGTTACAACTCCAAAATTCAACCAAGTTGCTACTCATTCTTTGACAAGCTTTAAATTTCTTGGAATCTTCAACTCCCAAATTTAGTCCAACAACAATTGACCTTTAATAAGATTCAACTTACATGGAAGCAACAACTCCCCACATGCTAAGCTGCAACTTAGACTTTATTAGATTTTTTTATCACACTTGGTTTGTTTTCTTCTATAATTGATGGTGACATCTAAATCAGCTCACTTTTCTACAATTTTATCTCTCATCCTCATCACTCATTCAACATTAAACCTCGTCATACAAGGTCACTTCAAGAACTTACTCCTATCAATTTTCTTTCTTTCAACCTATTACAACCTTTATAGAATAAGACTTCTCATAAAGATAAGGTCTTGACACACATCCCCCTTTAGATTATACTTTCAAACATTCAATCTCTCATGTACCCAACTTGCTATTTTTACCATCAATCAATAGCTCTCTCTATAAAAATCCAATCATCTATTTTCTCTTTGATTCACTTAGCCGACCTTGGCCTCGCAAAATGTTCTTACATTCTTAATTATACGCTCTTCTCCTTGGAGATATTCTATACTAATTCCTACTCTAATTTGAAATTGATTCATTTCACATGTTATACCCATTTCTTTCATCCATTCAGTATATACCAAAGAAAAAAATTCTTAGCTTCAACTTCTATGAGCAATACACCCACCAAAGAACACCACTTCAATAAAAATAGATATTTTAAAGCATGATAAACTCATATGCTTGACCTTTCACATTCACACAATAATGACTCTTCACCTCTTTCATTAGATTACACGAGAAAGTTTAGTGAGTTTTCTATATCAGAATGCGTTTCATTTTCTCATAAATGTACTACATCCTTTTGATATGTCTTTACACTTTCAAAAACTCCTCCAAGATTCTTTGTGTACACAAATTGACATATGGAACTCTTTTAACTTCTTTTCACTCTTTCAATTCACTCTATATTCTAAAAATGGTAATTTTCAACACAAGTAGTATCGACACCCAAGTTGTCATTTGTGATGAGTCGCAAAGAACTTGTATTTTTCATACACCGACTTCGACATTGTAGAAGGGGTTATAAACTGATGAACACATTGTAAATATACCCAAAATCCTTCGTAGACTCCATTTACCCTCATTTAGCCTAATAAATACTTTGAGGAGTTGTAAAACAATTGTTTTGGAGGCAAACAACCTCATTTTACTTCCATTGATTCAAGAAAGTGCTTGGGAGAGAGAAAAACATGCTTGGAGAATTGATGAAAACTTTCTTGTTATTCCACCTTTGACCCCATTTTTTTAAATATCAAAATAAGAATTATATTCAATAATTCCTTCTATGATTTATCTAAAGGAGGATCCATAATTTTTCTTGGATGCTAAGAAGATAGGGTGCTCAATTTTCATTCCTTAGGAAGCTAGTTTATAAAAAATTTCATAACTTCTACAAACCTCTTCAAAAATTGATGAAACTTGACATGAAGCACTAAAAGACACCCCTCTACACACTCCATATGTTGGTTTTCCATAAATTTTCCTGTACATCTCAGACCAATCTCATTTACCTCAGCATTCACTGTCAGTCCTCAAAGGTAGTTTTGGTGAACATTTGAATTTTGCCTCTAGGAGCTAAAATAAACCTTGTGAATGCTCATACATGCGCTATATAATGTTCTTATGATCCTCCCATGATTACCTAGTATTTTCATGATCTACTTTATGCCCATACACCTCATTAGGCTCCAGAACTAGGACTAAATAGACTAGTTACAAATGTGATTCCCAACATTTGACTTATTTCTCATTCCAAAAGCTCTTGTATATACTAGAATCATCATGTGTGACTTATAGAACAACTGTGACAAGATTACCAACCACCTCCATACCTCCAGTGGTCTCCTATCTCACTGACCAAGCTTGGATCATCCTGAAACCTCTTTGTGAGCTCTAACTATCACTGAGAAGGCATTACCAATCAGCCTACATGCCTCTAACTGATATTAAATTCACCATTCACACATTTTCCATCAATGACAACACCAATGACTAGGGTTCAACAACTTCCTCAAAAATCTCCATGCCCAACTCCATGCAAAGCTCATAAATAAATGAAAATGCAAACAATGTGTATACTTGCATGCTTATCTTTACTAAGAAGATAACAAATCCTAAGCAATACATATGTATGTATGTATATGTATATATACGTAGATATATGTTTTTAATGATGTAATAAATTAAATGTGTGTGTATATGTATTCTATTAACTTAGTACATTATCAACAAACACTTCGTTATTTGACAAGTATCTAAGTAACTAGATAAAACAATCATTCCTTATATTAGTCAAGTAATAATGATCTTACTAATTCAACGAATGTATTCATTCGGATGTTACATACTTTCCCTCTTAAAAGAATCATCATCCTCGATGATTTAACTATAACCATTACTATCATATCAATCGTAAGAAAATTCAAAAACAACATAGAAGAATTCATTTCAATTTTTACATAAGTTGGTAAATTCCAGAATTTATCAATCATAAATCTAAAACTCGGTTGTAATCAGCCTTATCAAAAAAAATTATTTTCCAAAAGTATTTTAGTATGGCTTAAATTGTCATCTAATCATAATAAGTATCAATTTTTTTAAATGAATCCATAACAAATCATAAAAATAAGTGTGCTTTTCACTGAAACAAGAAAGGAAAAACAACCATCATTTCATCCATGTTCTCCCAAGTTGTGTTGTTCACATAATATTGGTCCCATTGGACCTTATATCGTGCAATTTCATGATTTTTGAGACACAATTTATGAATTTCCAACACTCTTATTGGTTCAACTATGATGATTCTCGGCATCGAATCTGTAATGAGTTCCAATTGATAATATGTGATATATCATAAACATACTTTTTAAGAAAATATATATGAAAAACATTGTGCATCTTGGACAATGCGGAGGTAAAGCTAATCTGTAAGCCACCAGACTTATAACTTCTAGGACTTCAAAGGGTCCCACATATCTAGGTGATAACTTGGAAGCTTGTTAAATGAAATAGATCTCTTTTTGGGTTTTACCTAAAAAGACCTTGTCTCCTTGCTCAATTTTTTTGTCAATCCTTTTCAAGTTAGCATAGATTTTCTACCCATCGGTTGCTTCTTTTAATTGCTCATGAATGAGCTTAACTTGTTATTCCATTTCTATCAACATTTCTGGACCCACCACCCCATTTTCCTCCATGCTATCCCAACTAATAGGAGTTCTACAATTTCTGCCATACAATGCTTCAAATAGAGACATTTTAAGCGAGAAATGGTAAGTGTTATTGTAAGAAAATTCAACCGATGGTACATATATCTCCCATTCGATAATATCTTCCAATAACTTGGTTGACTCTTTTTGTTTGTCCATTTGTTTTAGGATGGTAGGATAAACTAAAGTTTAATTTTGTTCTCAATACAAAGTTCAAAGTTTTCTGAAATCGAGAAGTCATTATAGGATCCTTGTTTGAAATGATTAGTTCAGTAATTCTTTGTAATCAAAAATAGCATGAAAAAACCATTTTCTAAGTATTGGGGAGTCATCCTTAAGATTTCCCGGTATGAAATGAGCTACTTTGGTCGTTTTATCTAATACTACCGAAATCATATCATGCTTATTTTTGGATAATGGAAGTCCTTGCACAAAATCCATGTTGATTACCTTCCATTTATACTATGGAATATTGTGAGGATACAACATAAATGTGGGATGAAAGTGTTCTGCATTTACTTGTTGGTATTCCAAACAATGTACAACATAATTTATCATATCCTTCTTCATTCCTTTCCAAAATTACTTATGTTTAACATCAGGAAACAACTTTGTTACTTCGGGATGCTAAGAATATGTTGTATCATGAAATTCCTTCATGACTTTAATTATAAGATCACTAGGTGGGAACATAAACTTTGTTGTCATACCGTAAGATTCCTTCATTATCGAACTTAACTCCCTTGTATCTCTTATCATTTGGATTTGTTTCTAATGTAGTTTTCCCTTGTTGATAGTACGAATCAGCTTGAATTTGTTTCTTAACTTCTTTCTTAAACTGAGTTTGAGGGTCACAATTGTGAAAATATGCTTCCTACGGCTCAACGCATCAGCCACTTGATTTTCTTTTTCTTTGATGTAACTAATATCAAAGTCATATTGGGATAGAAATTATAGCCACCTACATTGTATTGCATTTAAATTGGGCTACATAAAAATGTATTTCAGCCCCAAATGATTTGTTTTAGTTTAAATGGATTTCCTAAAAAATAATGCCTCCAAAATTGTAAGGCATGAACTATGACAAAAATATGTAATTTGTGAGGAGCATATTTCTGCTCATGCACCTTCAATTTGCTAATTTCATAATTAATTATGTGGTCATTTTGAAGAATTATTCCACCCAATCCTTCACCCGAGGCATCAGTTACCACAATAAAGTTTCCATTAGGATAAATAACCTTTAATATTGATGCTAATGTAAGTTTTTATTTTAGCAAGTTAAATGCACTCTCACACTTATCAGTCCATACAAACTTTTAATCTCTTTTATGCAATGAATAAATTGGTCTAGTCACTATCGAAAAGTCCTTAACAAATTTTCTTAATACCCATCCGGTCCTATAAAATGTATTACCTCATGTAAGTTTTTAGGTTACTGCCACTCAATAATTGCTTTGATCTTTGATGCGTTAACTTAAATTCCATCCTTTTTATGATATGGCCAAGATATTATACCCTTTTTGATAAAAACAATACTTTGAAATCTTACCATATAGTTTCCTTTTTCTCAATACTTCTAACACTATTCTTAAGTGTTCATTGTGTTCATCAATGTTCTTTGAGTAAATCAAAATATCATCAAGAAAAATTAGAACAAAATTATCTAAGTATTCTTGAAAAAAGTTATTCATAAGGTTCATAAAATGTTGCTGGTGCATTAGCGAGTCCAAATGGAAAAACAATAAATTCATAATGCCCATAGCGTGTTATGAATGTTTTTGTGAATATCCTCATCTTTTATCCTTAATTGATGATAACCAGATCGTAAATCAATCTTAGAATAAATAGATGCATCTCTCATTTGATCGAAAAGATCATCAATTCTTGGCAAAGGATATCTATTCTTTATCATTTATTTGTTAAGCATACGATAGTCAATGCATAACCTTAACATTCCATCCTTCTTTTTAACAAAAATGATTGGTGCTCCCCAAGGAGACACACTAGGTTGGATCAATCCTTTAGAAAAGAGTTCATGTAGTTTGTGATTTCAGTTCTACTAGCTCTGTTGTTGGCACTCTATAAGGTGCTTTTGATATTGGTTTTATTCCAGGTTCAATGTCAAGTGTGAAATCAAACTCTCTTTTAGGAGGAAATCTAGGTAATTCTTTCAAAAGACATCCCTAAACTCACGTAAAAGTGTGAAATCTTCCAAAGAAGTCTTACTCTCCTCACTAAAATATGAAATTTTAATTATGTACAATATACAACCTTTTTTTGAATTTCTTTAATTACATTACGTAGATTTGTCAAACATCAAAATCCTCTTAATGCATTGAATTATGGTTGTTTTCTACATATAATCAAGACATTCTATATGTTTCTCAAAATAGTCCATTGTTGCCTTGTGTTTGGATAGCCAATTTACTCCTATAATGATGTCATAAGACCCTAAGGGAGTCACATAAAGGTTAAGTTCAGTGGTAAAACTAGGTAATTCCAATGCTTCTTCAAACAAACATTGGTCTACCATATAAATAACATCATTCCCATATTGAATAGTCTAAGTGTTTTCCATAAATCCAAATTTCTTAGAATTTTTTTAGATAGCTTACTTGAAATAAAAAAATTCAAGAAAGACTCGATGTCAAACAAAACATTAACTAGAAAACCATAAAGCTTACCTGGCACTTCTATTGGAGTAACATGTTTTTATGCTTGGTGATTACCCATTGAAGCATGTATTCTTTACTTCTGGTTGTTACCTTGATTCCTTTGGGGAAATTTATTTGCATATTAATCACCACTACATTCGAAACATCCCCGATCACACCCTTTCCTCTCAAATCTATTTCACCAACAACATTGTTATGCTCATTCTTTCTTATATTTACAATAGGTTAAACTGTTGTATTATTCCCTTGATGTCTTAATTTTTATTCCTTCTTTCTTCCACCATCCTTTCTTAGGACCTAGTGGAGCAAGTGAACTAACACTCTTCTTACGTTTCTCTTCCCTAAAGGCTGAAATTGCTTGTAATTTATGTTCATGCTTTATAGCTTTTTTCAAACACTGCTTCCATTGTAGATGGTCCATGAACATCTACCTCACCTCAAATATTTGGGTTTAATTCCATGATAAACATATGGATTCTAATTTTTTCATCTTTTTGGTATTGCGGTATGTATTTTAATAGTTTAAGCGGTCTTATTTTCCCACTCAAAACCCTAGACGCACTGACACATCACTCAGATAGATCTGAGTGCTCACCCAAAGCACGCAAAGTTACAGTACCTCTTTATTACTATCTTACAAGAGTGCTAGCATGCACGTTCACAATAACCATACCCAAAGTGCATATTCCATTCTAACAATCGATCCATGAGCTCAATTTGGAAACACACATAGTAAACAAACATATATATCACATAAGGATTAATACCATATTCACCATAGAATAACCATGAGTAGAGACATAAATGATCAATATCCATCCATAATGATTCATTATATTAAATCATCATGAAACACAGAATCTAAATACACCATAAGTATCATTACAAAGTCATGCGCATGAACATACCAAAGAGCATAATTGCACATAATCCAGATCTCGGTCTCGGGGTCCCTCAAAACCGTGCAAATCAATACATATATAAGGGTGGGGAATTTCTCTTCACCACCCATGCACTCTCAAAATAGGCTGCATGCTCAAAATAGCCATCCACCACTACAAATATAACAAAGAAACATGCAAGCTTCTAACTTTAATAATAAATTATCTATTATTAAATCTTGCTCTAATCCTATTATTAGCTTTAAACTTTGCATGACTCTTGATCTTCCACTTGTATGTGATCTTTCCCAAAATAGTTTTTACTTTATTCACAAGAATCTACGCATTATCCTATTCTCAAAACGTTTCTTGAATGCCACTCTAACTGTCCACTGTCTATTTTTATCTTGTGGCTCAAAAGTAGGCTAAGTCTGGAGTATATTCTAACAAGGAGTGAACCCCCCCGCGCTTCCTATTCTTCTTCAGTAGGTGCCTTGAACCTACCTCTCGCATGTCAAAACTCTCATGCACCTCTTATACATAAGCACACTATGATGATGCAACATTACCCCACACTAATGGGATTTCCATCCTTGACAGTTCTTTGACCATTTCAAGCGCAAAATTGATGAAGGAGATAACAAAAATTCAAGGCCCAAAAAAATCATTATACCCAAAAACTATCTATGCAGGGGTTGAGTGGAGGAGATCTAGAAATTTTTCATCTATCTCACTAACCACCTTCCTCCATTCCTCCAGGTCCTATAAGACCTTCCCAAGTGCAGAACTTGTAATCCCTGACACTTGGTCGTGAGTAATTTATTCAAATTTGTATTTGAGATCACAAAATAACACTAAAAATTTTGTGCACACGCCCTCAATCTCTTTCATATCGTTTAGTATCATATTCTAAAATTTTCCTATTCATAGATCTAACTTATCCCTCTTTGTCTTTATCTTTTCCTTCTACGCAGTAGTTTTTACTATCACCTAGGTGTGCTTAGCCTTTTTAGTTGGTGTCTTCTCTAGAATTGTTTGTTATACTAATTCTTCATCCACCATGCTAGCATCAATAAATGGCTCACACTTCTGACATATGTTGAAGGCCATATCAGCTTTCACACTTTCTTCCTTGAGCCTGGAGAACAAGTCCTCTAGCTCATTGATTCATGCCTCAACAACAACCTTATTCTATGATTTATCCTTGGAATTTTTTCTTCTGTAGGCCTAGTGCTATTCTTTATGTTCACCAAGAGCATCCCTACTAAGTCCCCCAAATACTCCATTTCATCTTCGTAGTCACTCCATCGTGGTACTTTGCATTTATGCATACCATTCTTCCTTGATATCTACTGCGGGTGTCGGCTTATCCTTTCCCTTGCCCTTCTTCTTTGGTGACACTGTCATTGTTTTTCTTGGTGCCATTTCGATTGCACAAAATCAAATTCCTACCTTATGCCTTTCTTTACCCTTAGTACTCTAGACATCTTGCCACAGACCTTCTCGTGCAATAATGCTACACTTTCCAGGTTCAAACTCTGTATTTAGTGCCCTAATTCTTGAAACCCTGGCAAGAAAAATTGTGATTTCTTCCAAATTGACACCACACCAACTCAACTGAAAATATTCCCTCCAATGGAACTCACTCTTCACTCAGTTGTGTTTTCTTTCACAATCTAGTTATAGATTCTCCAACTCGACACTTGAATTTCTTAATAAATTACCCAATTTTTCCTAGGTTGCATGAAAGCATGCACAAATTCTTTACAAGGTAAGGTAAAAATGATCTTACCCTAACGCTTTATTTATAGGTTTCCAAATTTTACCTGCATTAATTACATTCCAACTACCACCATACAATTGCATTTAATTTATCTCTTCCACTTTTTCCTACCTTTTCCTGTTTTCATCACATTTACATCACGCGTTCCATCTACAACTTCTATGTCTTATATCAAGTAGTTCCCCATGCCACTTCCTACCTCATGTTACACGTGCACTTATTCATCATATGTGGATTTTCCTCCGGGAATTATCATATTATCACCATCCTTCTTATGACACCGTATCACTATACTACAACAACCAACATCATCAATGATACACACACTCTTGTAATCCACCAAAAATGTTTCCTCTACCATTCACTCTTATTATGCATGGTCCTCGTGCATGAATCCACTAAATAGTAATCAATCTGCTTTGGCATGCAAGCATGCTTATTACAACAAAACACTTAACTAAATTGACAAAGCATAGTAACGATGAAAGAACATGCATGAAAGGGAAATCTAATCTCGAGTAGAAATAATGACTTATTACAAAAACCAACAAGAATTATTTATAGTAGGGCTTCACCTACTCCCATTGAAGTAACTAGGAAATAAAGTGCCATCCAACACCTATAACTGACAAGTGCTTGATTCCAATATCTTCATTACTACAAATGGTCCCAACCAATGAAATTTAAACTTCCCTGGGTGGCACACAAACTTTGAATCATACAAAAGAACCATCTTGCCCACCTCAAATTCCTTATTCCTAATATGTCTATCATGCCATGCCTTTTGTATTTCTTTTCGTCTCCGGCTCGACTGTGCAATAACGCACCTCTCATCCAACTACATCAGTTTTTCTATGCACTCTTCCACAGCTTATTCATCATCCAATCCTCCTATGTGTGCAATACGTAGGGATGGAAACATGAATTCCATAGGTAATACAACCTCTATGCCAAACACCAACTGAAAGGGTGTGGCTTTATTTAATCTTTTATAAGTGGTCATGTATGCCCAAAGTACAACAAATACCTTATCATCCCAGTATTTCCTTCCAACATCATAGATTTTTGTTAGTGTTTGTCCCAAAATCTTGTTGAAATCCTTAGTAGTAGCATTGGCCTATGGATGATAGGGGGTTGTCTTGTGGTGTGCCACCATAAACTTAGCCAAAATAATTTTGATGGTCTCATTAAAAAAATGAGTGCCCCTATCACTTGTCAAACTCAATAGACATCCATACCTTTTGATAATGCTTTCCCATAGAAATCTTGTTATTGTAGGTGCCATGTAATCCTTTATAGGTGTTGCTTCTGCCCACCTTTTTAGATAGTTTGCAAAAGTTATAATATAGTGTGTCGTAGTCCTACGTGTGGGTTGGGAAATAGGACCTACAAAATTCAATCACCCATTTCTCAAAATGTTCAACACTTAGAATAGGCATCAAAGGCACCTCATCTCTCGGATCCGGGCTTCCTAAGGTGCTGAAAATGATTACACACCTTGAAATATTATTTAATATCCTTATACAAAGTTTCCCACCATAATCCAACCATCAAAATCTTACGCGTGGTGGCATCTCCTGCATAATGACCTCCTGTAATTCCATCATGAGCTTATTCCATTATTGCATCATGCTCATGATCTAGAACACACCGGTGTAAAACTTCATCACGACCTAGCTTGTATAAATCTCCACCTATCAACTGGTAAGGTTCCATGCGTATTGCAAGTTGTTTCTTTTCTAAAGTCTTCATTCCCTCAAAGCGATTATCTAGTGCGTAAAAATATGACAATATCTTCCAACTCGGTGGGTGTGTGATTCAATATAAAGAGTTGTGCATCCGGCATGGTGTCCTCAATGCTCTACATGTCCTCACCAGAATTGATCCTTGAAAAATGATTAGGTCTTGAGTTACTTTTTCCTAGTTTCACAATCACTATAAATTAAAACTCTTGAAATAGTAGTATCCACTTGTAAATACACCCTTGTATAATAGGCTTGTTGAAAAAATAATTAAGTGCCAACAACCATATGATCTGCAAAGAAAATAAATGGTTTAGCCAATAAGTATTTTATGAACTTTTGTAGTGCGTAAATCATGGAAAAAGCTTCGTGCTCAATTTTATAGTTTTGTTCAGTTGGTGTTAACTTTCTGCTTGCAAAAAAAATAAGATGATCTACAATTTATTCATTTGGTTGTGCTAACACGACACTAATCTCCATCCCATAAGAATCCACATGAACATGGAAGTGTTTTTCCCTCAAAGGAAAGTGCAAAATAGGTGCATTGGTCAACCTTTCCTTTCAGTTTTTCAAACGTCTATTGTTGTGCCTTGCCCTAATAGAATTTTCCCTTAGCCATCAAAATTTCCTCCAGGGACATGACAATATTTGCATAGCCCTTAATGAATTTCCTGTAATACCCTGTATGTCTAAGAAATCCGTGCACTTGACATTGATTATTAGGTTCTTCCAATCCCAAGATCACATTGACCTTGGCTAGATCTACCAACAAACCTTCCTTACAAATAATATGCCCAAGTAAAGTGCCAAAAGGTGTCGCAAAGATACATTTCTTAATATTCAGATAGATGCTAAAATTTCTACACCTCTCAAACATAAGCCTCAAATTGTCACAATGATCCTTAACCAAACCATACACGGTCCAATCATCTAGATGTACCTACAAAAACTTATGAAGTCTTGAAAATCCTGCATGACAATGCGCGAAAATATAACAGGTGCATTCTTTAGACCAAAGGGCATAACTGTATATGAAAAACTTCCCCACTCAGTGGTGAAAGTTGTCTTTTCCTTCTCTTCCTTTGCTATGTGTACTTGATGATATATTGAAAACCCATCCGTGAAAGAGTAAATCTCGCACCTCGCACTGACTCCTTCAGAATCTCCTCAGTAAATGGGGTAGAAAAATGATCAACACATGAAGCATTTAATTATTTGTAGTCCACACAGATCCTTATCCTCCCATCCTTTTTAATAGTGATGACCATGGGACTCATCCACTCAAATTCCTCAATGGGCTCAATTATTTCAAACTTGAGCATCTTATCAATTTCTTCCTTTACCTTAATGTATAGATTATGACTCATCATGTATGGCCTCTTCCTAATCGGGTGTGCGCATTCTTTAAGTTTTATTCACATCTCACCTAAAGAAGGGTGTAGTCCTTTTAACTCGTAATAGTCTCTCGAAATAAGTCTTGAAAGTCGTATAAGAGCTCAATAATCTTAGCCACCTCTTGCTTAGACCAATAATCACCAATAATGGCCTCTTTAGGTTCTACATCTGTCCCAATGTTAACCTTCTTTGTTTTGATAGGCTCATGATACGCACACACCTTCTCATCTATTGTTTCCATCATCTCATGCATACCTTCAGTGTGGTTAACATCCAGGTTGTTATCCTCATCATCATCATTTATCAAGCATACCAGTTTACTCCTTTCCTTTTCTTCCAGTGCACAAACCATTTATTCTTATTCACTCTCTTTAAGGTCAAGGCGCGCCTCTAAATCCAACTCTCCAAAAATGTCTAATAGAATTTCCTCAGCCTTCACGCTATCTCCCAAAGTAAGACACTTCATAATCTACAGTGCTTCATTAACTAGAGGTTTAGTAGAAAAGTAATCAAAAGTATGGATCATAATTGAGGTCATCTCCTACCAGTTAACTATCTCCTGTGTTAATTCTGCATGGAGATACAATGCACGCGTGCAACCACTTAGGGTGGCATATAACTTATGTACCCAGAGTGATGGTGGTAAGTCCTCCTACCCCTTCGTCTAAAGTCTCTCACATTCTTAGATGTGGTGCGAAGCAAGGGACTTCCCATGGAATTCACATATTTGTGAAGGTACATTGCTCCTTAGAAATGTAATGGAAAAGGCAACTCTCGCCTCCCACCATTCCAATAGGTTGTCTCTGTGTGTATTCCACCAATGCATTGCTATCTCACGCAGGTATAAAGCTGTCATATTTCTTTTGTCACCCTCATCCTTCATTTGGAATTCCATGGCATGTAAAAATACATTAAGATTCCATTTGCTAGTGTACTGAGGTACCTGGTTATGACTCAAGCACTGATCGGAACATGGCCTGATCACGCGAGTAACAATATTCTTGATCTCTCGCCAACCTACTCCATACATTCTGTTGGTGTTCAAAATTGTCTCGCCCCATTTGTGCCTATGAAAACTTATTGATTTACGGCCTCTGTCATTTTCTCCTTCCCCATGTTGTGCCTGGTCAGTCTTTGTGGCCATTTTTAATTGGTTCTTGGGTTGTAAATCTCTTAAGGGTCTGTATTTTGAGTCTCCGTGCTCTGTTCCATCAAAAACTTAGTTTTTCCCATGATTTATGTTCTCCATGGTCGAGGATTTGTCTTCCTTACTATTTTTGCCCTAAGTACTTGAAGAAAATGAATGGATGTATCCTTGAAGAACGTATTTGAGCCCTGTAACATTTCTAAACTTTCTGTCCTTAAAGAAAATTTCATTCCCAGGCTCAAATGGTCATTTTTCTGTATTTTATGGTTTGACGGGCATTTCTCCCAGTCAAATTTACATCCTTGTATCTATAGGAGACGTGGCACCTTTTGGTTGGATGTGGCTCAGTGGTACTTAGAAAAATTCATGAAAAGCCTCAACTCAAAATGTGTCCACGTGGATACATGGTGCTCATTTGAAGATTTACTTTTAGTTTTGCCTTGGAGTAGACCAGGAAGGACACGTAGAGGCTTCCGATGTTTGGCCCAGACTTAGACAAATTTTCATGCAGTTGGAGCAGTTTGGTAGAATAGGACACATGGCGAGCTCGTGCTCATTCAGGGTCTCTATTTTGGGCACCATCTTGAAGTTGTGCCATGGAGACACATGGAGGAACCATGCATGTTCAGGGACTGGCCCTTGAGTTTCATTTTAAACAAGTGTCAGGATGACATGTGGAGGCCTCTGCTCACTTTGCATTTTACTTAGACTTTTCAATGACCAAAAGGAGATTGCCTCGAAGCATGACACGTGGCACCTTCCACTGAGCTTTAAGCATTTAGTCAAACCTTCTCGGAGCGAGGACATGTGGCGAGCACGCGCTTGTTCAAGGTATCAAATTTTGAGACCGCCTCAAGGTGCGCCATGGTGACATGTGGCAGTTTGAAAAGTCAAAAAGGTAGGGAGGCGGACCATCAAGGAAACTTGGATTTTTTTCCTCCTTAAGGATTAAAATTTCAAAATGGCCCACAAGCCCGATGAGGGAAAAGGTCAATGTTTTACCTGGTCAACGACGGAGGTGTGGGCTCTTGGGAAATTTGGAAAAATTTCCTTTTGAGAAAAATAGTCAAAAGTAAAAAGGGAAGCGCGCCTCACTCCAATCACATTTGGACACGTGTTAGGCTTGTTTCTTGAGGGCGGGGTTGTGGGGAAAATTTGGAAAAAAAAATTCCAAAAAGAGAGTAAAATGGAAGAACTTGAGCGCGGTTCCGCTCCAATCATATTTGGACACGTGTCGTGCTCATTTCCCAAGGGCAGAGGTGCGGAGAAAAATGTGATTTTTTCCATTTTTGCCAAAATTTGTAAAAATTCAAAGGAAGCCCCCAGTTCTGTTCTAAAGTCGAATCGCACATGGACAACCAAAATTCAAAGTAAAGTTCAACGACAAATCTATGAGTCTAAATCTGATTTTCCCCCATCTATCTGAAACATGTCTAGAAGTGCGAGTCTCCATGATTTCTTGGTTTTTTCTACACACCAAGCAAAGAAGGAAGTTAATGTTGATATCTGAAGTTTGGTGGGAAGATCTGGAGGATGTCTTTCACCATTAAAATGGTCTAACTTTCGTGCCTGATCAAATTTTCCATTTTTTCTCTCCCAAGCATGCAAGGGGCTAGATTTGACATATTAGGGGCGGAAGTGGTTGGAAAATTGAAGAAAGAGTGATCTACCAGAGCAAGGAGTTGAATGTGGGAGGCATTCGATGAAATCTACCCCCTCAAGCACCTGAAGACTTTTGTAGATCTGATTCGTGAATCACGAAAAAATCATGGCGAGCATTGGTGCATTAAACATTTTTATCTTTTGGGAGGAAGGGGCTCTGTTGTAAAGGTTATAAATGGCACAAATTTCTCATGCAAAAGGGTTGGGAGGTTGGAAGTTGGAGGTCAGAGTGCTAGAGGTCGAAGAAAATTCCCAAGAGGAAAATTTGACTAAGCCTGTCTTTTGAGAATCCATTTGAGAAGCTAGGTTATCTCTTTTTGTATTAAGTTTTATTGTGTCAAGGTGGTTGCAAGTGTACAACCATTGAAAAGCTCTGAGATTGTTTATGTGAAACTTTCCCCTGCTAATAGACTTAATCAAATTCGAGTTATTTCTGTGTTGTCTTGAGCAAAATGTGTTTGTTTTATTTCTAAATGTCTGCAAGTAGTTTTTCTTGTTTTTTTACAATCTTGTAATAAAATCTGATTCAATCACACAGGCCTCAATCCTTGTGACAGTTTAGTGGCATCTGCAATTTCTCTCATCGCAATTTCATTTCTTAGAAGATATTTCATTTGGGATTGGAATAAATGATTTAAAATCAATTTTCTCTCATCTGTTGACAAAGATTGTCTGTAAGCCTTTGGGTGTACCTTAGGTGTGATTTGGCTCAAATCTTGATGCTTTGTTGGGTTTTCTAACTCGAGCCTTCGTGATAGAATCTCATATATTGTGTGAAAGAGTGCTAATATGGGCCTCCATTGAAGCACATATTCTAGTTGAAGAAACATTTTAGCTATTCTGTGGCATTCTGTTGGTCTGACTTTCCATTTTGTAAGTTTCTTCAAGGATCTGGTGAATCTAGTTTCACCCTGCCCCACCTCCCACCCAAAAATTCATTTAACAACAACCAATCCTACCCATACTACCCTTGTTTGTCATGTGTGTATACCAATGCACAATCCTCATCACCTAAACATGCAGAAGCAAGTAGGGTCTCAAATGTCTTTAGTAACCTTTGCCTTGTTGTGAAAGTATCTCCATGATCTGGAAGTGACAACTTGTCGATTCAGATCTGGAGTGTTGATCATATTTTCCCAAGGTCTTCTCTATAAAATTTATACAAAATAAAGGTACTTGTATCTCCTTTCATATAACAGAGGTTACAAAATAGGTTCTCTTACCTTGGTTGAAAGGCACAACCTAAAATAGTTAGGATCAAATCACAACCTTTTTAAGGTGCTATCCATTTCTCCACAAATCCAAGTAACAAAGGGACAATTAGATTTCTCCCCATTCTACAAAATGACATATGTTTGTGATCTAGTTGCCTCTAAGCTCCCTGCTGAAACTGTGTTGTTGTTGCTTGGCTTGAAAAGGAGAAAAAAATTAGATACGAACACTAGTGGCACCGTTCTGGGAGTTCGGGTTCAAAATCAAATCCTTGGTAAAACACTTATTGTATGCTCCAAGTGTTGTGTGTAGTTCTTTCAGTCTTCCCACCTAGTGCACTAGATTTCATTTGATAAATCTTGGTAAAGAAAGGTCATAATCTTTCCATTTCCAGATTTCTAGCATTGACAAACATTTGACATATCATATTTAGTAAATTTACACACTAAGGTGGAAATCCTTAGTGGCGACTCCCAGTTGATCTGATTCTTAATAAGTACCAGTGTCTTAAAACTTTGTCAAGGTCAGATTTGTTACTAATATTTGCCAAGTTGGAAAGAAGAAGATCTTTATTTGCTAGGGATCCTGCTAGGACTTTGTTTCCAGAGCTAGGAAAAGTAAAATCAGAAGGAATAAAAGCTTGGAGAGTTGTTGGAGATCAGCAGACAAGAAGAGGGATCTCCATTGATGAAAGTGATCAGCCTATCATTGAAGAATGCCATTCAAGTGACTCTGAATTAGGTAGCCTCTTTGTGGAATTAAACTCTCCAGCTGGAGAGGGGCCTTCATTTGATTTTGAAAGGTTTGCTTCACACTCTACACTGTCTTTTTTGAGGTTGATAGAGATTTCCAAGAAACAAGGCCTTTGGGGGATATCCATTTTGAAAATTATACTCCTGTGTTCCAAGAACCCTCTGCCCCCATCAGTTTGTCACCCCTCCAGATCACCTCCTCAAATCAATATGGCTCAACCTAGGCCTCCATTTGTTGTAAACACCTTTGGACCTATAAATTTTTGGGAATGGTGGTTACCCAAATGTAGTGCCTCATGATGTAAGGAACAAAATTCCAAAGTTCCAAGGGAAACAATACTATTATTGGAGATCAGCATCTAAAGTTTTTATTAATATGATGGAAGACTTTGAGATTGAACATGAAGATGTATATATCAAGCTATTTATCCATACCTTGGAAGAGGATGCTAGGGATTGGTATAAAGCATTGCTAGATAACTCTATTGACTCTTGGACTGAGATGAGCAATGCATTCAGATTGCAGTATGGTGATAGAACTGACCCTAGGTTTCTTTTGACATAATTTGAAAACATCAAGAAGAACCCTAATGAGTTAGTACATGATTTCAACACAAGGTTTAATAAGACCTTGAGAAGATTTCTGTTAGAATAAGGCCTTGTGATGAGTCATGTTTGATCAAATATACTGATGCATTTGATAAAAATGTTGCATATTACTTAAGAGACAAGAACCCCACAAATTTGAGGCAGGCCTTCACCATGGCTCTACAGATAGAGAAAATATCAAGGCAATTGGAAATCCTCCAAAGAGGGAAGGTGTAAAGATGGTTAACCCAGAGAAACCCCAAACAAGCAAGGCTATTGATTTGGAAGAAGTTGTGAAGACTTTGGCAGGGGCTGTCAAAGAAATTTCCTATAACCTAGCCTGGGTTGAGAAGGGAATTAGGCAAAGCTCACAAGATCAACACAGACAGCAAGGCCAAGATAGGTTCACAAATCACCAAATATCTGATGATAGAGGCAAAGGACCTGTTGGATTTAGAAATAAACAGTCCTTATCCAGGGATAATAGAATGGTACCTGATCATTTGGCTGCTAGAGTTGCTATGGTGGAGGAGACAGATGTCATTGATTGGTGTGACAAATGTTTCATACCTCATGCTCCTTGTGAAGAAGATCAGCAAGAAGAGGAAGAAGTGATGATAATGATGATGATGTTTGCATGATGGGATGCTCCACCAGCTCACAACAAGGGGAAAACTCAACTGAGGTGATAAGTGCTAGAACTACTGCCACCTTTTGGAACTGCATTCATAGGGTACCTATTCTTCCTCCCTCTCATACTTTAGAAGTAGATAATGTACAGGATTTTGAATTGCCCAATAATTATTTTGAATATTTAAGGGCTTTGATGATCAAAAAGTATGATGGAGGAATCCCATCTGAGGAGGATAGACAGTTGTTGATGAATGTTGTTGTTGCTCAAGAGAGGGAATATAACACAAGAAGTAAGGTTGTTAAAGGGGAAGGGCCTCAAGCCAAGCCAAAATCTCCCTTACTTTCTAATATTCCTAAGGAGGCTCCTAAGAAAGAGGCATCTGCCAAAAGCCCCGAGTTCCAAACAAGAATCATACCCCTCCTCATGCCCAAGTTGTCAAAAATCCTGTACCACCTAATGAGTGTGTTGGCTTTCCTTCCAATCCTTGCCAAAGAATGTCCCATATGATATTTCCCAAGTGTTGAGTCAAATCAAAGTCTCTGTTCCAATTGTTGAGTTGCTTAGGATTCCTAAGCACAAAAAGAGAGCATTTGAATACTTGGGGTTGAAAGAAGAGAAGATTGCCCTAGGCAGAAATGTAAATATTGTGGAGACTCCTCCAATCATTGAAGAACAGAAGCACCACCAGCATTAGAAGAGCTAGATGAACCACTTGAGGTCTATTTGGGGACATCCTTGGTGGACTCTCAAATGAATGTGGATCCATTCTTCACCACTTTGATCATAAAGGATAGACTACTGCAATTGCATGTTTGACTCAGGGGCATCATGCAATGTCATGCCTTTGGAAGTCATGAATGAGCTAAACATCAAAGTGACAACAACATATGGGAAGTGTACTGCCATGGACTCCAGAGAAGTTCTAGTAGTGGGATGTGTGAAGGGTTTAGTGGTACAACTTGCAGCTTACCAGGTAAAAACTTAAAACTTGATGTTGTCATTGTTGATTACCCAGCCAAGTGGGGCATGCTACTGTCAAGAAAATGGGCTGCAAGTGTTGGTGGGAGTGTCCAAATGGATATGTCCTATGCTACCATTCCAATTGAGGGCAGACTTGTTAGGTTGTATGGGGAAAATAAAATGTTGCATCTTATTGAGGATCCCAACAATGCATCCTATGAGGTATTATACACAAATGTTGATGCAAACAACTTTGTGGGATTTTCTAATGAAAAGGAGAACAAATTTGGATACCAACACGTTCCATGCACCCAATTTTCATAGGAAATACTTGTAGTATCACTAATTGAATGAGCATCATCCCACCATATCAATCTTTCCTTAGATGGTTCAATTACCTCGGGGTCATTAATTGTACACGCGCATATCATGTTCAAGTATTCTTCACTCAAAGGATCAACATACAGAGAAGCCTTTGCATCTCACAAAGTTATAATGACATGCTCTTATTTTTTTTTAAAGTTAATTTACCCCTTGTTGAAGTGTAAATATACATTATTTTCATAACACTAGGGGTGCCCAAGTAACACTAGGAAACTATCTCGCTTTAGTGAGATCCAATACTTCAAATTCCCGAGTAAACTTTTGATGCACCATCTAGCTCAGCTATCCTTCAAGATCATATCTTGAATATGCTCCATAAACCCAAAGGCCTCCATATTATGTACACAAGACTTCAATACCTTAAAAAAATATCATATAGAAGTCAGGTACTTGCATACTTGAGAAGGTTTTAAGAGCTTACTTGGACTGTTTTGTACCTGATATTAGTTCTCATCCTTCAATGCCTTGACTCATACCTGATCATAGTGTTCATACTCTCTTTATGCATTCATATTGGTTCTAAATAACAAACTAGATCAGCAGTCTCAAGTTTGAGGATTACAACAATAAAAAGAGTATAGGACAGCATAAAGTACTTGATAGTTAACCCTCTTTGATCATGTGTCACTCAACAAGAAACTTGTACTTGAGTCAATTGTCCTGTTTGAGCTTTGTATGATAGTTGATTTCGTTGTTAGAAGTCCATTTGTTGTCTGTCCTCTTTAGTTTGAGAAGATCATAACCATTATGTAGATGAAGGTCAATTAATTTGAGTCCACCTTGTATCGGTCGGGTTCCCTATCACCCGCACTTGGTCACTTCAAAACATCATTCTTAACAATGTATCTATCATTGATTCTACATAAGATCATATTAAAATATCAAGATTCAAGATGTTGTGTCGTAATTCATCTTATTTATATTTGTTGCTATACATTATTATCTTCTTCATACATCATCTAAAAATTTCTACCTTTCATCATGATTCAATACTTCTATAGAATATGCACCCTCTTTTACCCTCATAGATATAGGCTTGAATCTTATCATTAAATGTTCAGGAGGTTTCATACTTCAAATCAACGCATGAAATTTAGGATTTTTCTCTCACATTCGACCCATCAATGTAATTATACTGATATAGAGGTCCATTGGATCATTAACTTCTGATCATGCAGTCTTCTCAGATCCTAGCTCAGACTATACTATAGCAGTTGGTTGAAAAGAATTTCTTACACCAATATAACCATCACGAAGACATTGAAATGACTCCAATATATCCTCATTATAATGATTAAGCCTTGGGGTATAATGAATTACTAAATATTACATTAAATTCCACTTACCAGTTCACTGTGTTGCTCCCACGACCCCCAAATTTTCTACGTCATCAATAACTTTTTCGAATGTGTTCAATTAATCTGAAGTTTTTACATCTCTTATACGACCCTTTGAAGAAAACATATTCCAAATTTTAGATGATTTGGTTACACATAGCATAATTTATGTCGATTTTCCCATTCTGGCACTTTGTAAGACAATTCACGTGCCTCTGTAGAAAATTTCTCTCATTTATAACTCGCTGCTCACATGCTAGTTAATTATAAAATTTGGAGGGCTTATAAATCAAGATGGAGTAGAAATTTAAACAAATTTTCATTGAGTTCCATCAATTCAATTAAAAGTTACATGATACCCTCGCTCGAACCCATGAGAAGAAAAATGGGTATAAAAACTTTTATACTATGTTTCAACAAGCTGAAATAAATATGCTTATATACCTAATCACTTGGGGTATCTTTCTATTCTACCACCAATGGATTTGGTGCAAATTAAACCAGATGGAGTTTCCTACCTCGCTGCCTAATCAAACCATTGCATACATAGTCCTCCAAAAAGTGTAAAACCAACATCATTAACTAATAGAAACATACATTTCATACTCTAGATCTTTAAATACATGCAAGGAGGAAAGATTTAGATCATTTATGTCCATGAAACTCGGATTAATTACATTCATGATAAAACCACAACATTACAACATACAATTCTTTCACACTCAGTCACTATTATATTCCTCCATGCCAAAAATCCATCTTCTTGTTTTCCTCCTTGTATATTTCGACCTCATGCTCCTGATTTTAACTTGAATAGGTTGGAATTTAGTTATCTATTTTTCTTATCTTAGTCTAGTTCCCATATTTTGTGAGATATTCTTGTTCATGCTTGAGAATAGGAACCAACCCCTGTTTTGATCTTTTTACAATTATTACAAACTGATTTAAGAATATTTCAACCTCCTCCTCCGTGGATAAGAGACCTCACATCCAACTAGACACCTGATTTCTTCTTTCACACTCATGGTAAGAACTTATTACATCAAAATTTAAAATTTCTCAAATAAACACTTGGAGGGAAAACTATGAACAAATCTTACTACATGTTTTCATGCCTTAATAGGATTTTTCCAAATTTTATTGTTCTTCATAAGCACCATGATGATGCTCCCTGCATCAACTTGGCTCCTTGAATCATAATAGTCACATATTTTAATACCCCAATAGGATTATCCCTAGTTCTGTTTTCCATATACAACACATTCGAAGAAGGCTATAATGGTGGTCTTCCCATCTGATTCCAAGCATCCAATGTGAGTACATTAAATTCTGCACCTATATCTATCAGAATGTTTCTTAGAATCCATCCATTAATAACCACATTCAATGTAATCTCTTTATCATACTCATGATTATGGGGAGGTAGATTTGCATGAAGTATCTACCTCTCATGCTCATTACCTACACGTGGTACTTTTTCTCTCAACCACTCTCCTAACAAGGGGATTATGTTCTCCTAGTGCAACATTCAACATACCTCCTTTAAATCATCTACGGTCCATCTATGGGAATTCAACCTTATTTTCTCGTTCCATCACGCGTGCATGTTCTTTCAAACACTTGAATCTTGACTTGTAGATTCTTGATAACGTCCATAATTTCTAAGTAAACTTATTTCTTATGTTCAACATTAGGGTACTTTGTATTAATCACTTCTTACTTTTTTATAGTCGTCTTATACCTCGAAGGTTCATGAGCTCGTGCAACCTTAGCGCGTGTGGTAACTAACACACAGCTATAACTCGAAATTAAGCCCAAACTTTGGCATCCATTGATCTCCATCCGCACATTATATCTTAATCATAGTTACTCCATTGTCTTTCTTGTGTTTCTTATTCATATGCTCATACAAGTCAGGAATTGTTCAAATTTATGCTTTTTTCCACACCATGAGAAAAATACATTCTAAGGGCACTCCCGTTGATAATGATCAGGAGATACATAAGTAAAACAAGTTCCTCTATGGAATCCTCTTATTCCACCGCTATGAAATCGACCTCTATATCCCCCATGAAAGCCTTTATTCCTGTTATCCCCATTATTGTGCCCTTCATTATGTTGTTCTCCTTGTTCCTTAGATCCACTTACCACCCGGTTTGACATACACTAGTTTCAATGGCTTCATGAATATGATCTATCACTTTGAAATTAATAAAGTGTCAAGAGTATGAGTATTGCAAATCTTACAATACATAGAGACATTCTTCCGGATCACACACTGCAAAAGAGGACATCTACTTGCATCATGGTCTAGATGAAAAATCTCGAAATCAAAATTATGAAGCTCACCGATTTGTGAGGACAAATATCCTTAGTATGTCCTTAAACTTCACAGTTTATACACCATATCCCACTACACGTCTCATGATTTGAGTTAGTAGAGATATTTTCCAATTGTTTCACCCTAGATGCACTATGTGCCTCTAAGAACAGGATCACAATGGTGTCCACATTCCCAACTACCTTAGTACATAGAGCTTCTTCCAAAATGTCACGCGGATCTAAAAAGTATTATAAGATAGTGCCCTTCTTAATGGAGTCAATAATCCACCGAAAAACCATTATGCATGATGACTAGGATGTATTTCATAAGACAACTTTGACAACAAAGTTTTAAAATACACGTCATACTCTTGAACACTTTCTTATAAGCCATGCTTAATGTCCTTGAGCGCTGCCGATACTCTTTTGTACAAACTCTCGGGGATATGGAGCTCAACTAGAAATATAGATTGCAAAGCATCATAATCCACCATAGTCTAGTGTGGGTCATACTTTTTGTACCAGATATGTGCGCCCTTGAAGAGTAGTAGAAAATTGACTTTCCTTTCTATCTGGAGTGGTGATTCCTTTAGTGCGCCATAGAAACTCACACTTGTGCACATGCTCTGTAGCATCTTCAATACCTCTATATTATGGTAAGTGGAGGGAAATATCATAATAAACTTTTTGAGGTTGATGAGGGTGCGGACCTTGTGTACTAGATCCTGAACCAGAACCCCCACCAGTATTTCCTCCACCACCAGAACCACCTGATCCACTTGATCCCGAGCCTCTTGATCGTCTTGAACCACCTCTTACAACAGGCACCAAACCATTGAATGTACTCCCTTACATTTCAACATTAGTACTAAATTGAACTCCCATAATCTGTGAATTTATAGTGCTTCCATACATGTTCCCAATGTTTTGTGTGCTCGCACTTTGTCTTGATGACATGCTAAATTTTTTTTTTTCAATCGGTCCTCCAAACAACAAAGATGTTGTCGCTGTGATGCCATAGAAATTTTCGATGCACTTATGTATTCAAAGGAAAATTATATCTACCTAAAGCAAATGGATTACCTACACTCGCCTATTTATCAAGAGTTACTTTTGGATCTCGAACATCAAGCGCAAGGGCTAGGTTGCTGTGTGGGATCAAATGTGAGCCCGTGGTCCTTAGTCTTTCCTCATCGACACACTCTCATCGAAGGTGAAGGGGATTTTCTACTACACTTTCCTAACTAGGGGAGATCCCGATTCTCCGAAAACACATCTTCCATGCGAGCTTCAAATCCTAAACGCTTTGGAACATCACTCGATAGATCTCGAGAACTCACCCGAAGCACATAAAGGTACTAGGTCCCTCTTTTTTACTATCTTACCAGGGTTCTATCATGTGTGTTCATAATAACCATACCCAAAGATCATATTCCATTCTAATAATTAGATCCATGTGCTCAATTTGGAAACACACATAATAAACAAACATATAGATCACATAAGGATTAATACTAGATTCACCATACAATAACCATGAGTAGAGACATCAATAATCAATATCCATCCATAATGATCCATTATATTAAATCATCACAAAACATAGAAGTTGAATACACCATAAGTATCATTACAAATTCATGTGCATAAACATACCAACATCATAACTTTGTTATAATCCAAATCTCGGTCTCAGGGGTCCCTCAATACCATACAAATCAATACATATATAGGAGTGGGGAATTTCCCTTCACTTCCCATGCACTCTCAAAATAGGTTGCATGCTCAAAATAGCCATGCACCACTACAAAGATAACTAAAGAAGCATGCAAGCTTCGCCTAATAATAGATTATCTATAATTAACTCTAGATCTAATCCTATTATTAGCTTAAAACTCTGCATGACTCTTGATCTTCCACTTGCATGTGATCTTTCCCAAAATATTTGTTTCTTCATTCACAAGAATCCATGTATTATCATATTTTTAAAACGTTGCTTGAACACCACTCCAACTTTCCATATCTATTTTGTATCCCGTGGCTCAAAAGTAGGCTAAGTCCAAAGTATATTGATGGGCACGAACCCCATCACTCTACATGTCCTTCTTCCATGGATTCCTTCACGCTTTCCTTTTGTGCATCTAAAAATATTGCGCACCTCTTATACATAGCACAATTTAGGGGTGCAACAATTTAATAAAACGTTCCCAATGCTCCACACCACTTTCTTTACCCTGAGTTAACTTCTAAAATTCAGACATTTTCTGATCAAAATAAATATGAGGAAACCAACGTTGATGAAAGTATATCTTGAACCGTTCCCAAGTGATGGAGGTAGTATCTACTCCTAACTCCATCTTACAATTATACCACTAAGAAGATGCTTTGTTGGAGAGTTGGAAAACACCCCAAACTGCTTTAGTTTCCTCCAAAAAGTCCCTTATTTTGAAGTACTTCTCCATCTCACTTAACCATTTTTCAACACCATCCCCTAAAGTAGTTCCATAAAATTTGCGTGAGCTGATCCATTTTATGTTCCTTGATAGTTCAACAATCAAGCGAGCTCTTTTATTCCCTCACCCATTATCGGTGTTTTCTGTTCAGGTTGTTCTTTCTCTTGTTATTCGAGTTATTCTTCCTCTTGTTGTTCAAGTTTTTATTCCTCTCGCTCTTCATTTTCACCCACTACTTGTTACTCTAAGGCAGTTATCTAGTTTTAGGTGTCTTGAAGGACTGTTAGAATTTCATCTAACTTCTTAGTTATGAACCTTCAACATTAGTTGAACTAGTTCCAACTTCATGGTTTTCCCTTCTTCTAACCATTGTATCCTATTAATGAAAGGATAAGATGTTCGTTAGCATTATGAACCCATTGATTCCAAGAGTTGATAAACCTACAACTTTGATACCAAGTTATAAAACACCCATGTTATGATTCATCCAAACTAAAGGAATTTAAAAAAAAACATACCCTTAATGTATAATTAATGTTATTAATGATTAACATTATTATTTATCTTGTTAAATAATCCAACATAATTAAATATTCATAATCCATATGATAACATATAATAACCATGTGCAATTGTAAGGGTATATCCAGATCTCCACGATCTCCCTTGAATCACTCTCATCAAGTGTGTATAATTTTTATACTTGGTTAAACCTTTTACAACTTATGAGAACATGTGCATCTCCTTAGCTCCTATTTAGAAGATATTTATGCAACTTCCATATAGTATTCGACACTGTTGATTTAGGGGATTGGTGAAAAGACAATGTAGTTGGAAATTAAATTACTTTAGCCCACGTTTTGAGCATTGCATTACAAGCTTATTTTTGAGACTGCACACTAGCCTATGAAAGTTGTCTTGTCACCACACAACCATCTCAATATAGTTATTTGGATTCATTTTTTTAATCTAATGTTATTTAGTTATGAAGAAGGAGAGACCATTATTGGTTCACTTCCCTAAATGTTAATAATTTCACTCATGTCATCTAAGGATACCTATGGGAAATATAGGGACTACATAATTATTACCCATCATTACGTCCTCTCTACACTTCCCGTAACCATCCTAAATTGGTACAAGCTAAGAATCTTGTGAAAGTACGTAGGATCATTAAATACTCATAGGTTACCTTATTTAGATAAATTATCTAAGTCTTTATTAACGATTCATTTTAAAATTATTGATTCAAAATACTAATAGGTTTCCATAAGAAGTCTGGTAGCACATTAAGTTACTAACTATTATTAGTACCTCCTTCGTATTTCCATTAGTTCCACTTGTCTTATTTTCTACAACTTAATCCATGTCATTAGGTGTAACTTTACTATTTACTTTCAAGTTACTTCTTTATATTCACTCATTATGAATAGTATTTAATGCTATTAATACTATCGAGTACTCTAAACATACTTATTTCATTTACGTGGTTATCCTTTTATGTGTATGTCGTTATTCAAGTATGCTTTGATCATTATATCTGAATTAATGAAATCAAAAATCAACACATAACTTAAGAAGAATCAACTTATTTAATAATGAGTCGTATAAGTAAAGTATTAACTTTTCAACTCAACAATAAGATAAGTAGAAAAACCAGATTTCAATAATGGATAACCTTAATCTTGATAATAATAATTTACATCAATAACCAAGAATAATGCATTGGGCCTCTTGGAAAAATAATTTTTCGCAAGGAAAAATTATGGGATTTCACCAATGCTTTGGGACTAGGTCGCTATGCTTGAATGGGGTAGCTCCATTTATTGAAAATAGGGAAATATTTACATTATTCTAATTGTTTTGGGGTGGTATTTTGACAGGATTGCACGGGGTACTTCCTACACACTGTGGAAAAGTGCTTATGTAGACACTACAAGGGAGGAAAATATTGAGAGAGATAGAGGCATGGAGAGAATAGAAAGGAGGGTTTTTCACAATAAATTGTATAACAAAGTTTATTTCTTAAAACTAGAATATATCCATAATTTCAATGAGAGGATACCATTCACATATAACAAGGAACAAAACACAAAAATTACAGAGTCTTAATGCATAATATTCAACAAGTACATGTTCATGGAGTGTAGTTGATATGGATAAGAAACATAAGAAAAATAGATAGATGAATTTGATCACTTATTCCCAAAAAAAAAAAGGGGAGATAGTAAACAAGAATAATCATCCCCTTGTAGTGACAAGGTCACCTCAATTTGTTGCTTGACAATACAACTCTTCATCTACCCCCCGCATGAATTTTCAAGTTCCTATTCCACTTGTGACTTTTCATATTCCACTAGGAATGAAAAATAAGTCAATTTTATTATAAATGAAAAGGATATTTTACAATGAAAAATTAAAAGGTCACTCATGCACTTGATGAACCATGTTCAATACTCAAATCAACAAAGTGAAGAACCGGAGGAAGCTGCAAAATAGATCCTTGTGTTCCACCAATGTTCGCTTCGCCCGAAAATGGAGTTCAGGGGTCAAAACTTATATGATTTTGACTCCAAATGATACACTTAATTCATTTCCACAATTTTTTATGAGCTTATTCAATTTAGAAATTGATTTATGGCCCAAGGCGGAAAAAACAAAGAAAGAAGAGAAGCTGGAGGAACTACGAAACAGTTCCTTGTGTTCCACCAAAGTCCGCTTCACCCAAAAATGGAGTCGAGGGTTGAACCTTATATGATTTTGACTCCAAATGATCCAATGAATTCATTACCACCATTTTAATGAGCTGATTCAACTTACAATTTGATTTTTTTCCCAAGGCGGTCAAAGCGGTAAAGTGGAGAACCATAGGAACTACAAAACATTTCCTTGCGTCCACCAAAGTTTGTTTTGCCAAAAAAATAGAGTTTAGGGGTTTAACATTATATGATTTTGAATCCAAATGATCCAATGAGTTCATTCCCATGATTTTCATGATCTGTTTTAACTTAAAATTTTATTTATGGCCCAAGGCTGCAAAAGTGGCAGAGCGGTGAACCAGGAGGAACTATGGAACAATTCCTTGTGTTCTACCAAAGTATCCTTCACCCAAAAATGGAGTTTGGGGGTCAAAAATTATATAATTTTAACTCTAAATGATCCACTAAGTTCATTCCTACCATTTTCAATAGTTGATTCAACTTATAATTTGAGTTATGATCCAAGGCGACCAAAGGGGCAAAGTGGAGAACCGAAGGAATTGTAATACGAGTTCGCATGTGTTCCACCAAAGTATGCTTCACCAAAAATGGATTTCGTATGTTAAATATTATATAATTTTGACTCCAAATGATGTAATGAGTTAACTCCCACCGTTTTCATGAGCTGATTCAACTTAAAATTTTATATATGGCCCAAGGTGGCTAAAGCGTAGAATCGGAGGAGTTGCGGAACAATTCACGGTGTTCCACCAAAGTCCACTTCACTGAAAATGGAGTTCGGGGTCAAATATTAAATTATTTTGAATCCAAAATATTTTATGAGATAATTCTCATAGATTTCAGAAGCCAATTCTACCTACTATTTTAAATTTACCCCCCTTTTTTAATGCTCAAACTCGGCGCGGTGGAAGTTGTCACTAAAATGTATGATGATGGAAAGGGAAACCAAAATGTGAGTGAAGAAGTAATTTCATATGTCACATTTGTATTTGAATAAGGCCTCAAATATTCATATAAATTTTGGAATGCTTAGTTGAATCCCCACTGGGATCGAGATCTTCATCCGCGTTGTCGAAGTCAATAGCTCAAAATTCGGATTGTAGAATATCTTGAAACCTTTTGTAACATTAAGTAGGAATTATTATATTTCTTATGAGTATATTTTCACTTCAAAAAATATCTCGAGGCTCCCACAACATCTAGAACAAGCTAACTATATTTCTTTACTATTACCATTTCCAAGCATTATCCTACATGTAGCCCGATGTTACACTGTTTGTTCCCAAACCTAATTTTTCTTGCATAACTTCCTAAAATGCATCATATTATTACATAGATATTATAAAACATATCTTTATGATTTTTTATATTTCCCATACATTCCCAGGTAGTGTTTACTGGTGAAAAAATCTTGAAAATTAGTCATTTTGGGCCTCAGGAGCAGTTCCTTCAAAGTGGATCAAAATGAATCCATGAATTTCTTCCCACTAGCTTACTTGCACATGAAAAACATTTAAAAATATAGTTAGAAAATCCATCTTGGCCATGATGGGGTTTACATAGTTAGAAATTGGTGGAATGGCAGGTTTACATTATCTGGTTCAAGGATTTTTTTGTGTGGGTTGAGTTTTCATCGTGAAATGTTTCAATTTTTCATGCTAGACATTTAACATGAAAATAGTTGGCTCTAAATTGGGGGCTTGTTTTTGCTTGAAAAAGATGATAAAAATCTAGTAAGAACCTCTAAATCTCAAGATACTAAGAGGACTAGTGCCTTATCCATTGGGCATAGAGTCAAATAGCTTTATCAGTTGGGTATAGAACCACCACTTCAACACACTACCACAAGAAATGAATAATATACAAAACAAACACATGACAGAAAGGGAACCCCATAACAATGAAGGGAAACACACAACCTAAAATCACCTATGGTACATGCGGGGACAACTTGCTTTCACTGAAGCACTTTTCTCTTTAGATGTTACCCCTGAATGGGTAACATTGAGTGATGATGTTCCCGAAGCCATTGAATAGTTCAAGGAAGTAGCCTCCTTTTCTCAACTTCTTATGAAAGCTAGGTACTTTCATGAATTCTGTATACTTGGGAGGAGTGATCCTACATGATCCCTTTGATGCTTAAAGCTTCACTCACAAAGTCCATCAATTTCAGATTGTAAATTGTCTTCTATGTTCACCCACATTGTTGATTTCTCACTTTACATTTCACCATTTCCCTAAGGATGATTTTTGATTGGATTTTTTGAATTCTATAAGTTATCCTCTTTCCCATATTCATGCTTATTGAAAATATTTTCACGAGAAGCATCGATTCCATCCTTTAGTCATATTTCATCATGAGACATTTGGGCATCGAATGAAGTATAAAAATAGATTCATAATTATCTTACATAACCATGGATGAGCCAAGATATCAAGACTAAGACCCGGATCTTCCATTTCTTCTACAAATTTTAAGATTTCTTGCACAAAATCCTTCTTTGAAACTTCAAAATCTCACCTTCTCTTTTGTTTAGATAATCTTTATTAGAAAAATTTAGGAAGAAATTTGGGGAAATTGATTCCTCATCCAAAACTCACATATATTCATTTCTTATTCATTATAGGAGGTCTCATAGTCAAAGGACTCAAAGAATTTGATTCCAAATTTTTTCATCATAAAGGGAATCTTACTCTTTGAATGAAAAGAGAAAACTTCACTTTCATCATTATATACATCAAACATTGTTTCACGAGAGATATTTGATTTCTCATCTTGATTTGTTTCATCATAAAAATTATTGGAATCAAATGAGAATTCAAAATTAGATTCATACTTATCTTTCAATTCTATGAATTGCATTAGGAGTTCAAGGCTGAGTTGGGGGTCTTTTGTTTCTTCCACAATTGTTAGCATTTCTTGCACAAATTCTTATTTTAAATCTTTGAAAGGCTCATCACAAGTTATCCATTCTTCTCCATGGATTACATGATCAATAAAATATTCATCTTCAAATGGGAATGATAATACCTCTTCTTCATGAAAAAATTCATTCTCGATTTTTCGGTTTGGAATTCATCAAAAACACAGTCTTATTCGTGGCCTACGCCATCTAGGAATTCAAGATTGTTCTCTTGTAGTTCATGATTTATCCATGATTTTTCATGATCAATACCCCATCGAAAGAAATCTTTGGTCCTATCAAGGTAAGGAATTTCATTCTCCTCTTTGGATGTTATGAAATAATTCATATTCCTGCTACCCTAGTACAAGATATTAGCTCCATAATCTCTGAATTTTCCACCGTATATCTCATCTTCTTTGCCAATTTTTTTTTCAATATCTTCCTTAACTAGAATGGTTGCAGAAGACCAATTAATCTATATTTTCCCTCCCAATTCTCGGTAAAATATTCTAATTAGCAATATTCCAAATGATTCGAAATGTCTACTACCAAGATAGTCAATAACACCTTCTTCTTGCCGAGAAATGTGGTGAGAGCCACCCGTGAATCCTTGATATTTATCACAAGTGGGAATTCCTTTGACTCCATGAAGTAACAAATTTGATTGACCCGTTTCAAAGTAATTCCTAGAGCTTTGGCAAAATTTATGGGCATTACGTTGTCAAAAGTAGTTGAATCTATTATAAAATTATTTAATTGGTATCCTCTAATGAGAAGGGAGAGATATAAAAGATCAATCTTATAAGTATTTGATGAAATCATAGAAAGCATGTTCTATGATGGAGGAGTAGGTGGAATTGGAACAACTATACATGGCATGACGAACAAAATTTTCAAATTGTTCAAGGTGAGTCCTCTAATACTTAGATTGAAATATGCTCTTTGTAATTTTTCATATGTTCTATGATATCAAAAGGGGTGTATGAAGATGAAGTAATATGAGTAGATGTTTGAGGATAAAAGGCTAATTTTGTAGGCACACTAGGATCTCTTGAAGGACTAGCTCTCGTAGAAATAGAATTAGAATTAGAAGGATCATTAGGAGACTTAATTGGAATAACAGATGGCCTCTTGCTTACCACATGATCTAGTTTCTCCATTATGCAAGACTCCATGGAGGGTGGAAGTGGAGATCCTTGATTGATTATTTTGTTTTGTAGAGTTACCACCTGAGGATCTTCTTTCTAATTTCGTTTAGGAGTAGCAAAGGAGGAAGCTCTGTTTTGGGATTGAGAGAGGGTGCATACTACACACAAGAACATAGGTACATCATCGTCATCATCCTCTTCACATCCTAAATATTAAAAAAATCTGATTTGTGCATCCTCTTTCGCTTCTTCAATCTCTAAGAAATTGTTTTCTTCGCTTTCTTGTTCAAGTCCTTTTTCATCTTCTTGGGTTCTACAAATTTAATTTATTGGTGGAGCTTCCAAGGAAAACCTTAGGGTGCTCTGTAATTTGGTTCTGTTATGATTTTGATGGGATGTTTTTGGATGACATCCCTCTTCAACATTTTCAATTCATTCACCAATTTTTGCAACAATGAATCAATTCTCTCATCTTTGGGATTCTAGGTCTTATTCTTCATTAAAGGATTCTTGATCTTTCGTGACAAGATGAGGTCATCTACTTCAATGAAAATTTCTTGAGGATGGTCCAAATCTCTTGGTTTCAATATTCATAGAAATAAACTCACTTCAGGCATACTGGGAATTTACAAATAACATTTTCAAATTATCTATAGTAGGACAAAAATGGTAGGAATCTTGTTGATAAGCTTTTGAACTTTTCAATGAAGTCTCTCATGAATTCTTGAGGTCATTTCTTCATTTGTGTCAAATGATCAAGGAGAGGAGTGAGCATCTTCTTCTAGCTTGAATCTAGATTTGATTTTTTTTTTTTATTTGAGCCCAACCTATAATGGAACCTCTTGGAAAATTATAAAACCAATCAGCAGCACCATCTTGAAGTGATTCAACGAACAAGTGAACAGAGACATCTTCATGAGCAACTCCTAACACACCACATGCAATTATAAATGCAGAAATATGTTCATTTGGATGTTGTTTCCCATCACCTCTAAACTTGGGAAAAAAATCTTGAACCAAATCCAAAATCCAATGGGCTAGTGTTATGTCCCCAAGGTAGAGGTCCTTGTGTTTCCATGTCAAGTTCTCCTTCTTCTTCTTCTTCTACAAATTCTTCCTTTGGTTACTTTTTTTTCTTCTTCACTTGTAATTCAATTTTCAATGTGGTTGAAAAATGGGAGAATCAAGAGGGTTTGCAAGAGGAGTATCAGTAGGAGTTTGGATAGGATTTCTAGGAGTACCACTTGATGAATCAGATGGGGATGAAGCTTGAGAGAAGTAGTATGGATTATCTCTGATTCTTTCTTTCTGATTTTACAAAGCTTCAAAAGCATGGTCAACAATTCCTCTCAATCTATTCAATCTGGTATATCTTTTGTGTCAGCCAATTTTGGGAAAATATTACACCAAGAATATGGAAGGACACCGTGGAATACGAAGGGTCACTTGCAGAAATCAACAATGGGTTTTTAGCAATGGATTTCAATTTTTATTTTTATGGTTTTTTATTTTTTGGAATATATACTTTTTATGGATTTTTGGAATTAATATTGGGTACAGATGTGCTAAATATGCCCCATGGTGGGCAGTATTAAAAGCTGTTGGTGAAATAATTTATCACAAGGACAAATTATGGGATTTCACCAATGCTTTGGACTAGGTCCCTATACTTCAATGGTGCAACTCCATTTATTGAAAGGGGAAATATTTACACTATTCTAATTTCCTGGGGATATCTTTCAAAGTAGATCGCATAGGGGTACTTCCCTACACATGTGCTAAAGTTCTTATAGATACTACAAGGGAGAAAAATATTGAGAGAGAGAGGCATGGAGAGAATAGAAAGGAGAATTTTGCACAATAAACAATAAAAAAATATTTCTTAAAACTAGAATATATCCATAATCTCAATGAGAAGACACCATTCACATAAAACAAGGAACAAAACACAAGAAGTACAAAGTCTTAATGCATAATATTCAACAAGTAAATGCTCATGGTGTAGTTGAGATGGAGAAGAAACATAAGAAAAAGAGATAGAGGAATTTGATCACTTATTCCTAGAGAGAAATATGGGATAAAGTAAACAAGAATAACCATCCCCTTGAAGTGATAAGGTTACCTCAATTTATATATTTACAATGCAACTCTTCATCTACCCCTCGCATGACATTTCAAGTTCCTATTCCACTCGTGACTTTTCAAATTCCATTAGGAATGAAAAATTAGTCCCTTTTCTTAAACACGAAAAGGATATTTTAAAATGAAAAATTAAAATGTCACTCATGAACTTGATGAACCATGTTCAATTTACTCAATGTGGAAAAGCAGAGAACCAGAGGAACTGCGGAACATTTCCTTATATTCCACCAAAGTCGGCTTCACCTAAAAATGGAGTTCGGGGGTCAAACCTTATATGATTTTTATTCCAAATGATCCAATGAGTTAATTCCCACCATTTTCATGAGTTTATGCAACTTACAATTTGAGTTTTGTCCCAAGGAATCTAAATCGGCAAAGCGGAGAACTAGAGGCTGAGAACAACTCCTTATGTTCCACCAAAGTCCCTTTCACCCAAAAATGGAGTTTGGGGGTTGAAAATTATATGATTTTGACTCTAAATGATCCAATAAGTTCATTCCCATAATTTTAATGAGCTGATTCAACTCATAATTTTATTTATGGACAAATCTGCAAAGCGGAGTATCAAATGAACCACCAAACAACTCCTTACGTTCCACCAAACTCCGCTTCAACCAAAAATGGAGTTCGGGGTCAAAAATTATACTATTTGACTACAAATGATCCAATTAGTTATTTCCCTCCATTTTAATCATCTAATTCAACTTAAAATTTGATTTATGGCAGGGGAAACCAAAGCGGCAAAGTGGAGAACCGGAGGAAGTACACAATAGTTCCTTGTGTTCCACCAAAGTTTTCTTCGATAGAAAATGGAGTTCTGGGGTCAAAATGTATATGATTTTAACTCAAAATGATCCAATTAGTTTTCTATCACAATTTTCATGAATTTATTCAACTTACAATTTGATTTATGGCACAAGACAGCCAACGCGGAGAACCGAGAGGAACTATAAAATAGTTTCTTGTGTTTCACCAAAGTCTGCTTCACCCAAAAATGGAGTTAAAGGGTAAAAAATTATATAATTTTGAATCCAAATGATCCAATGAGTTAATTACCACAATTTTTATGAGTTGATTCAACTTAAAATTTTATTTATGGCTAAAAGAAACCAAAGCAAAGCAAAGTGGAGAACCGGAGGAACTACGAAAGCAGGTTCCTTGTGTTCCACCAAAGTCTTATTCACCAAAAAATGGAGTTTAGGGTCGTAAATTATATGATTTTGACTCAAAAATTTCTACTAAGATCATTCCCATAATTTTAAGGAGCCAATTTTTCCTACTATTTTAACTTTAACCCCCTTTTTATTCTTTTCAAACCTGTGCGCTATGGAAGAAGTTGTCACTAAAATATATGATGATGAAAAGGAAACCAAAAAAATTGAGTGAAGAGGAAATTTCATATGTCAAATTGGGATTTTAATCAGGCCTCAAATATCCACATAACCCCTATAATTCTTATTTGAATCCCCACCGGGATCCAATAACTTCATCTGCACCTTTGTCAGTCGATATCTCAAAATCTGGATTGTAGAATCTCTTGAAAGCTTCGAAATGTGAATTAGGAATTATTATCTTTCATATGAGTATATTAGTACTTCACAAAATATATTGAGTCTTCCTCAACATCTAGAACAAGTGACTATACTTTATTCTTTGTTTCCATTTACCAATTTGTACAAGTAGCCCGATGTTACACTGTTTATTCCCAAACCTTATTTTTCTTGCGAGAACTTCCCTAAAATTCCTCAAATGATTACATAGATCTAACATACCTTTCCACATTATTTTTCTCTTTCACATACATTCTGGGGTGCTCACCAGGTGCAAAAATCTTGAAAATAGGCCTTATGGGCCTCTGAAAGTAGTTCCTTCAAAGTGAATCAAAATGAATCCATGAATTGTTTCCCACCAGCTTACCTGAACATTAAAAAGAATTTAAAAATATATTTATCACATCCATCTCAGTCATGATGTGGTTTACATAGTCATAAATTGGTCGGAAGGCGAGGTTTACATTACCGGTTCAAGGATTTTTTAGTCTGGACTTAGTTGTCATGGGATTTTTTTCAATTTTTCATGTTGGACATTTAACATGAAAATAAGGCCATAATTCCATTTTAAAATGAGATATTATTTCAATCGTATGAACAAATGGCTTACAATAATCCTTTTCATATTTATATCACAATAACTCATAACGTAAAAACAATCAAGAATAAAATCCAAACAGTCACTTCAAGTATGTTGGCATTTCTGCAAAAATGTAGGATATAGATATTATATGTGTGTGTGTGTGTGTGTGTGTGTCAATTCATATGAAGCGCATGAGTCCACATACTCTTAATCTATTTTGTGATTATAATGAAGTAACAAAATAAGTTATGACTAAAATCATTCTTAATCATCATGTTGTAATTATAAAATTCCTATTTTATAATAAGTAATATTTCTCATACACATAAAAATGATACTTCATAATTATATATAAACATTATGTCTGTTGTTACTATTTATAACCAGACTTAATGAAACTCAAACATTTTAAACAATATTAATACATATACTGCATCACCAAACAACAATTACAAATATAATAACTCACAATGTTCTTCAAACTATCCTAAAAATAGTCATGTTTGGAATCTATATAATCAAATAATTATGCATATACATTTTAATAGTGGTAATCCAAATATTGTCCTATATTTCCATATTCCAAGTATTGAAACATCCAACAACTTAAAAGAAGACAAATCTTGTTTACTAAATCCTTCATTCTTTTCATGTTTTTGATTAACCAATATTTCAGACCTTTCTTTCTATAATCAAACAAACAGAATGAAAACAACAAGGATTAAGGAGGAGCTTGAATCTCTCAATTATTTTCTTATACCAAAACAAAACAAACATTTTAAATAACGAATAATGATAATAGCAACATTTTGAGAAGGAGCTATTAGCTTAATGATAAAAGCTATTGGAAAAAGGAGTTGAGAACAATTGCTTATTCCATAAACAATTCATAAAAACTTAATCATAAAATGAGCTTGAACATGTATGATAACCACCATGCTCGAAAAAGGAGTTTATAAGAGCTAATTTAAACAACAATTCTCTATAAGAGTTTTTAACTTAACCGGACTATTTCCACTTCCCTACACTATCCAAAATCATAATGAAAAAAATCTAGCAATGTATGCGAAGAAGGAGAAGGATGACATTAATGATCTATAATAAAATTATATCATTCCTATTTCTTTTACTAGATTTCATCAACTAAAAAGAAGCCAAAACATGTCTCATGAGAGGGAGAGGTCATAACAGTCATGATCGACAAGATCTATAAACTAATGATAACAACAAAGCTCTTAGATGAGTTGAAACCACACAAGAACAACAAAACTCTATAAGAGTTGTATTTACCTTTATAACATTACCCAGATATACAGAATAACCCAATCAACAAGACGTATACCTTTGTAGTACCAATAATATTAAATCACAACAAAAAGTTTCCAGTTTACCCAAATAATCTAAAAATGTATATAGATTCATAATATCCCAAAACAACAATAACCCATTTAATGTTTTTGACTTTTTCCTTCAATTTTTCCATATTTCACAATGAACCCAATAAAAGAATGCAAATTTCAAACAATAGTCCCAAAACCAAAATGCATTTTATTTTCCATGTTTCAAACATAATCATAAAACCAAATCATTTTAAGAATGGTAACAAAATTTCTCTAGGAATAACTATCAAATCAATTTCATTTCACATACTAAACCATCCCAAAAAAACATATATACCTATGCTCTAAGAAAGACCTTTAAATTTAAAATGGATTTATTCTTGGTTCACGAACTTCATTATAACCTTCCAGATCTAGTAAAATGAACAAACCCAAAAATGATTCCAATTGTCACATACTACCAGAAAAAACACATGCAGAGAAAAATATCACTTGATAAATACCCAAATCAAAACAGATTAAAGATTTCTTATTATAACAGAAAAACCGTATTTGAATATTTTTTATAATCCATTAAATTAAAATCATATTTTAGCTATATCATTAATATAACAACATAGGGTAAGAGAAAGAGAACCAATGCATGTGTTTTGTTTGCCTCCAATCTTCCCTACAAATTGTTTCCAAGTTGAGTGCATCCAAAACACCATCAAACATTCCAACAACAAATTTAAATTAAAAAAATTCCATGATAAATGGAAACAAAGTAATAAAATTTCCATTTAAATCCATTCAAAAACTTCTTCCAAAATATCCATGCCTAGCTCCATGTAGATCTTGAAAACCAAATGAAAATGCAAACAATGTGTATACTTGCATGTTTAGCTTCTCAAGAAGCTAACAGTTCCCAAGGGCCCCGAGAGCATTTACTTCCTCCTTAATTGCCCATGTCATGTCATGGATTTTATACAAATCAAAACCATAAAATTTGGTACCCATCAATTAATGTGCCTAACAACCTAAGTTTAAACTTATGTTTAATAAACTCATCAAAAACCATATTAAGTTGCATAGTGGGCATTACAATGCCACAAACCATACTTATATCTAATGCTTATGTTAAAGTGGTCCAAGCTAAACATGTGTATATCTATATTCATATATATGTATACATACATACATAGGGTAAGTGCACCAAGTTGGGGGGCCAAAAAGTGGACAAAACCCAAAAATAGCTGAAATGTGTATGCATTTTTCCATAACGCGATCACATTTTATTTTTCTTGGGTTGGTAATTACCAAGCCTAAAATGCGTACGTGTTTTAGTTAAGGCAAAATGCGTACACGTTATAATGTGTACATGTTTTGTATAGTATGGACTATATATGTGTATTTGGGGGCTTATACTTACAAAAATAAATGTTAAAGTATAAGATTTCTTTTATTATTTCTTTATACTTTTATTATTTCTTATACTTTAAATTTATTTTAGTAAATATAAGAAGTTAGGGTCACTCTGCACCTGATGGAAGTGGTCTGTAGCTCCAACAGTTATAATCTAGAAGATAGTTTTTCAAAATCTAATATGGTCAAGTACTTAACTCATTTTCAGGATTTCAGCAAAGGACCTAAAACTTTCAAGGCATATATATTGTAGTTGGTATTTGTTTTGGGAAAGCATATACTTGTTTTGTAGGTTTTTGACCTTCTAAATTGGATTTTGGCCCTACCACTGCTTGAATTGGTACCAATTTTTAATTTGGTCCATAATTCACTTTAGTGACCATGAATCAACTTTATGATGCTTTTCTACTTCTTACTAAAATTATATCATCAGTTTATAGATAGAGGATTTCTCCCTGAATGGGATTCATGTCCTATGGCCAAAATGAGGTGATTGTAATGTGCCTTCTCCTTAATGTTTGATCACACTACTAGGAGTTGAATGAGTTTTTATGAATAGTACTAAGTGAATTGCATCAAGTAAACTCGATGATTTCTCATTCTTAGAAACATGGTGCTCCATATAAAGATCATCCCCTCACCTTTCCTAGCTCTAAAATTATCCTTTCATGGAATCAAATTCACAATTCTCATACATGTTTTTTCTCATATGTCTCTCATGGAGACAAACGATGCCTTAATACTTCACACATGATGGTCCTTGATACCTCGATGACATGACTAACTCATTTTAGCTTGTTCTGAAGGGTGTTCAATTATCTACAAAATGACCAAAAATGGCCTTTTTAGGCCTTCAAAGGAAGTAATCTCTCATCAAATCTAAATGAGTTGATCAATCATCTTAGATACTATTCCCTACAAACAAAAACACACTGAATGATTTTATTAGGAATTTTCTTTAGGTTAAGGTTTATGATTTAGGGTTTAGGGCTCATGTTTTAGGGTTTAGGACTAAGGGTTTAGGGCTCATGGTTCATATTTTAGGGTTTAGATCTCAGGGTTTAGGGTTCACAATTTAGGTTTTATGGTATAGGGTTTATAGTTTTGGGTTTATGGCTAATGGTTAAGGGATAAGGGTTTAGGGTTTAGGGCTCAAGGTTCAGGGTTTAAGGCTCATGGTTTAGGGTTGAGGATTGAGGGTTGAGGGTTTAGGGTTTATTGTTTAGGGTTTAGGGTTGAGGGTTCATGTTTCAGGGTTCAATGTTTAGGGTTTGAGCTTAGGATTAGGGCTTAGGGCTCAAGGTTCAAGGCTTAGGGTTTAGGGTTTAGGGCTCAAGGTTTAGGGAACAAGGTTTAGGTTTTAAGGCTCATGGTTTAGGGTTTAGGGCCCAAGGTTTAAGGCTTAAGGTTTAGGCTCACCCATTCACTCATTATAATGTTCTATGTCTTACCCATTCTTATAAGTATTGACAGAGAGTATTCAACTAAAAATGGTTCATCTACTTTGTAGGTAGAACATTCAAAGGGATTCATCACAATTTGATGCCTTTCATCTATTGATATTTTGAAGGAGGGAAATTTCAGATATCCAAGAAAAATTTGGTACAAATAAATGTTACCCAATACATCTATCTTCTTTTTCCCATCGCATGGGAACTATTTCACTCACTGTAATGTTTTGTGTCTTACCCATTCTTATTAGTATTAACACCATGAGTATTCAATTGAAAAGGGTTCATCTACTTCCTAGGTAGAACATTTAAAGAGAGTAATCACAATTTGGTGTCTTTCATCTATTGATATTTTGAAGGAGGGAAATGTCAGATATCTAGGAACAATTTGGTACAAAGAAATGTTTTTATGCTCTTTTGAATAATTATTTCAGTTGCAAGTTGTCAGTGAACGAAGGTTTCATTTGAAGAATAAAGCTTGATATGTCCAGTGCTTGTGTAAGCTAGAAATTTGAGAGGATTTCTGAGGTTCAAGTTTATTTTCCAAGATGCATTACTCCAATGTTTGAAAATGTTTCTCCATATGCAATGACATTCTGATTCAGACACTCAATGATTCCTGAATGTCCAATCCTACCACAGACCCCAGTAGTCCTAGATCCTTGGGTATAAAGAGACACCATTACTTAGATTCCATTTATAACGATAGAGATATTTGTAAATTCATGTTATGACCTCTAAATCTATATGAATTTCAAGTTGTTTGGAAATCACATCACACCATTCACTAGGATTGATGACTATCCCTATCTTTTGAAGGCACTTTTGAAAGCATCCATGGGTTTATCATAGAAGGAATTATCAATGAATGGAAGGTCACTAAGTCATAGGCCAATTGACTCCCATTCAGAACTAAACAAGAAAGATTTACTAGGGGATTGATAACTCCTTTGTGTTCTTAGCCATTCCCTAGTTGTTATGCTTATTTTGAACACTTCAGGAAGTTCTCAAATTTACTATCCATTCCAGTAATAGAAGAGCTTTCTCTTTCTCCAGAGGAGAGGATACTGTAGGTAATTTGGTTCGATCCTACACCTCCACGTTGGTATACTATTTGTGTTTCTTCCATTTCCTTTGAGATTAATTTTTGTGTTGCGATGGTTATTTTTTCTAGCTTCCAATGGGTCATCCTATCTTGCATAATACCATACATGGAAATATGAGAAATGTGAAATTTGTTTTAGAGTGTAAAGAAATTGACATTCAAGAATGCAAGTATATGTGGGGAGAAATAGGTTTGGTAGAGATGTGTAATATGCATTACAAGGCACAAGGTAGATGTCATATCCATTTAGTTTCTTGTCCCACCTCTCATAAACAAGGTAGTTGTACAAGAAGACTCAATGATGGTTATAGGCACAAGACTAGGAAATAAGGTCCTAATATTGATATTTAAAAAGATGAACTCACTCATAAGACCTACTAGAAATATATGAGGTTTAGAGGTTAGAGATTAGGGCTCTAGACTTAATGTTTAGGGTTTAGGTTTCAAGATTTAGTGTTCAAGGTTTAGGGTTTATTATTTTGGTTTTAGGGTTTATAGTTTAGGGTTTAGGTCTAAGGGTTAAGGGTTGAGGGTTAAGGGTTTAGGTTACAAATTTCAGAGTTTAGGGTTTAGTGTTTAGGGCTCAATGTTTAGGGTTTAGGGTTTAGGATTTAGGATTTATGGTTTAGGGTTTACTTTTTAGGGTTTATGGTTTAGGATTTAGCATTTAGGGCTTAAGGTTTAGGGTTTATGGTTTAGGGCTCATGGTTTAGGGCTTATGGTACATGGTTTAGGGTTTAGGGCTCATGGATCAAGGTGTAGGGTTCAAGGCTTAGGGTTTAGGGTTTATGGTTTAGAGCTTAGGGTTTAGGGTGCATGGTTCAGGGTTTATGGCTCAGGGTTCAGGGTTTAGAGTTATGGGTTTAAGGTTTACAGGTTAGAGCTCAAGGCTCTGGATTTAGGGTTTAGGGCTCAGGGTTTAAATTTTAGGGTTTAGGGCTCAAGGATTAGGGTGTAGGGTTCAAGGCTTAGGGTTTAGGGATTATGGTTTAGGGTTCATGGTTTAGGGTTTAGGGTTCGAGAGTTACGGGTTTAAGGTTTAGGGGTTAGAGCTCAGGGCTCTGGATTTAGTGTTTAGGGTTTAGGGCTTAAGGCTCAGGGTTTAGGGTTTAGGGTTTAGGATTTAGTGTTCAGGGTTGAGGGTTTATTATTTTGGTTTTAGGGTTTAGGGTTTAGGTCTTAGGGTTAATGGTTGAGGGTTAAGGGTTTAGGTCGTAGAGTTCAGGGTTTAGGGTTTAGGGCTTAGGCTTTAGGGTTTAGGATTTAGTTTTTAGGGTTTAAGGTTTAGCATTTAGGGCTCATGGTTCATGGTTTAGGGATTAAGGCTCAGGGTTTAGGGTTTAGGGCTCACAGGTAAGGGTTGAATGTTTAATGTTTAAGGTTTAGGGATTAGGGTTTAGGGTTTAGGGATGATGGTTTAGGGTTTAGGGTTTAGGTTTAGGGTTTTGATTGTAGAATTTAAACGCTAAAATCTTTAGGCTGAATGTTGAAATCCTGAAAATTACCTATGTACTAACCATATTATACTATAAAAACTATCTCCTAAATCGTGACTAATGGAGCTGTGAGACTAGTTCCATAAGGTGTAGAGTGGCCTTAATTTCTTATATTTACTAAAATAAATTTAAAGTATAAGAAATAATAAAATATAAATAATAATAAATGAAAACTTAAACATTTATTTTTGTAAATAAAAGCATGTTAGAAGCACATATAATGTTCATACTATACAGAACGCGTTACACGTTTTTGTTTTCAATTTTTCCAAGCCATGCCTCAAGGCTTGGATCCGGTTTGGATCCCCAAGCCTAAGGCATGGACCTGTACAAACACAACAAATAACATGTTTTTACAGAAAATGCAAAAATTCCACTTCCACCATGATAAATCAACATAAAACGATTGATTCATTTAAAAAAAATTATACCATGACGTAGAGGAAAGTTTCTTCTTTCTAAAAATATAATTTTCAAATTTTCTAACTAATATAAGGTTTCCATATTATTTATTTTCTAACTATGCCTTTTATAGCTATTTTTTGAAGTTTAAATATGCCTATCTTTCATCATGTATCTTTTTTTTGGCTCATCAAAATTGAAAAAAATATACTAGCACAAACTAGGCCTAATTCTATACATATTAAAAAAATCTAATTTTCGATATTTTTTGAGGTAGTTAGGGGGCATGGTCGGAGCTCCGTTATTTTTCAAAACTTAAAATTTTTGTACTAGAAAAATCATTAAAAAAATACTTGCTAAAAAAATCTAAAAAAAATTCTAGCACAAACTAGATGCTCCTAGTTATCTTTCTACAAAAGGGTTTTCAAAAATACTAAATGGTGCTCAAAAATGGTGGGGGCACAAAAGTCACTCTATTATGTTTTTTAACAAAAATAGGAGCACCTGTTGGTATTTTAGTTATTTGACCCACTTAAACTTATCCATTTTCAATAAAATTTAGTATCTTAGAAACTAGACTCAAAATGCTACAATTCATGTTTATACATATTCTAATTTTGAGTGTAACTATTTCAAAAAAATCGTACAAGTTGAAGTTTTTTATTTTTCAAAAAATGCGTCCACTTAAGACCCCCTTTTGGCCCCCAACTTGGTGCACTTACCCCATACATACATACATATACATATACATATAATTTACTATTAATTTATTATCTCATTGGAAAACATATATCTACATATATATACATATATATTTGTTATTAACTTATTACATTATCAACAAACACTTAATTATTTGACAAATATCTATGTAACTAGATAAAACAAACATTCCTTATCTTAGTCAAGTAATAACGATTTTACTAATTCAACAAATGTATTAAGTCGAGATGTTACATTTGTAGACACAATATCACACATTTGGGTACATTTATAGGTCCTAAAAGCATGCTAGCATTTACATGATTCCTAAGCAAGAAAACTAGTAATTAACAACTATATTTGGCCTCTTTTCTCTATCTCTTGCTTTCTCTTTTGTCTTACACACCCTACAACCCTGTTGGAACTAAAATTGTTTATATTTTATGGCTTCGAAACTAGCGCCCAACTAGGACAACAACGCTCAGGCACTCATGTCCCTTTTGGGCACCCTTGACCCTTTCTTATCCTACTCGCTCCTTTTGGGTCTCTTTTATCTTTTGGGCATCGTTTTCACTTATGGATCGGCCTTACAGTTGTCAATTATGAAATTCAAACAAGGGAATCATATAAATACATAGTTATGTTTTCAAAATGAGGGACCAAACACTAAGCATTAATATTACAACCTAAGATTGCATTCAAAAGGCACCTAAAGAACTAAAAGGCATTCATCTAACATCCATTTAAGGGACAAGGGACTACATACACAACATAAGAAAGGGAATTTCATTTTATTCCATCCACACATTTGCATTAGTGAGTAAATCTAGATTGTTATATAGTGCATCTTGCACAAGGGCTTCCTAGGGCATCATTTCTACAAACACACACAAGAACTACATGGAGTCTGAGATGTAGTAAAATGCTCGGTTGTAAGTTCACTCTCGAGATGACCATCGGGGTCATTTTGACTCCCCATATTGCATTTTCCTTTTTATTTTTGATGCGGTTTGTGGGCTTGTGGAGGTGAACTTCTCTTTTGTAAGTTACGAGTACCTTCAGCGATCAAGGAGAGACTTTCAGAAATCAACAAGGAATAATTTTGACACCCTTACGACATAGTAAAAGCATATTCCGATTAGTTGCACATCACAATTTTCCAAAAGCAGTCTCATACACCTATGTGCCCTTTCCCTATTGTGGGTGCCCATGTTCGGCTTTTTTGTGAACTCCAAAATTTGTAGTGACCAAAGTGGCGACCCTATTTGCATCATGTCCAACACTTTACCCTACCTAGATTAGTTCCAAATTACGTGTCTACCCGGTAATTCTTCTTTTCTTCCTCCTTTAATTAGGGTTTCATACTTTACATTCTTATTTTCTTGTGTTATACTCTATATCATCATTTATACTTCATTTTTACAATAGTTACTCGAAATAGAGTTTAATACTTCTATTTTTATTAAATCATCCTGGTGAACGGAACCGAGAATAAAACACTTGGATCCTTATTCACACACTAGATCTTAGTTTTTACTATTACCTCTATCTTTCTTGTCATCCTAGATACCCTTGAATCTTTTCATTTTACCAACATGAGTGTCTCTCTTCACTTTCTTGAAATCCAATCTCGAATGTGCACGCAAAATACAATCATTTTTGTCTAACACTTACCTTCATTGTAACACTTCTCCTGATTATGTGTATCATAGATTTATTATAGCGTTGTGTTTCACCGAAGATCATATTACCTTTCCATCATCTTTTCATCTTGCATTCCATACCATCACACCTATGCACTTTGCATTTACATATTTTGGTTACATTACTCTTGCTTGTTTATAATACTTAATGTTGTATCGATCCAAAATGCTAGGTGCCCAATTGAATTTAATTAAAAATTATATTTGTGCATCATAGCTTTAAAAAGATGGATTTAATTAGGTCCTTATGAATCCTAAAAAATATCATTTTAATGCGGAATTTGTGAGTTTGAACTGATTTGTCTTCAACCGTTCGTACTCTGAAATGAGAATGGATTTCCTTTTTAAAAATTCAACTTCATCATATGGAAAATTGAATTAAAATATTTAATTTGCAAAATTAAATAACTAAAAAATAAAAATTAGAGAACCAGGACACCAATGTGCTTACGCGGTTCGAGAAAACATGGCCTACATCCCCGATCATTATATGACCGTTCCATTTTAATAATAATTGTAATAATTACATGTGTTCAAATGTCAAAAATAATCAAATGGAATTATAAAACCTGTTTTTGGTCTTTCCATGCTCTTTTTTGGATTTCTCATACCTCCATGATCCCCTAAATGGCTTCCCCAACTTCAAAATACCACTCTTCCCCTTACCCGGTTTACACATTGACTCTTTGTCCCTCTAAAAATAAAATTGAGCCCATTTTATATTAATTCAAACCCAACGAGCCCATCGGTCATACGTTTATCCTTTTACCCACCAACTTGAGTTTGAGCCCCTTCTTGTGCACTTGTATTTATTTTTGTGGGAGAAATCCCACATAGCACGAAAGTGTTGGTTGAGGGGTTATTTAATTCATAGGTGGTGGCGGATTTGAATTGGCTTAGCACCATTTTTGGTCTTTGTTGATAATTGTGAGCTATATTGGGCATGGCGTTTGTTTCTTGTCGAGTTAGGAGTTGACTATGTTGGAAAGTATGTGTGGAGTTTGGAGGGATAAGGAGATAGGGTAGGCGAGTTAGGATAATAATGCAAAGGACATAAAGCATGAACGGTCAATGTGGAGAGAATCTTGAAAAATATGGAACAATGTCCTCAAATCGGTCATTGTGGCATTAATATAGGTCTCGGTGGGGATTTGACCACCCCACCGAGCTGAAAAATTAGCTTCTTTGAGATATTCTGCAATGCTATGTTGACACTTTGCACCACTATATCTCAATTTTGCAAGCATATATCCCACATTGATAATATTGAGAGATTATATAGCATATATAAGCAAAATGGTTGTATTGCAATATGAAAAAGGCGATAAAGGCACCCCTCTAAAAGATTGTGTTGAACATGGCTAAGGGCCCCCAACTAGAAAATAGCAGGGGCCCACTAATTTTTCATGTGTTAAATACGAGAGGTGCTCAAAGCATGAATTTTAAACCTTTTTAAACTTTTACCATATGCCACGTGTCAATGTGTGATTCACCTGTTGACCCCGTTGACCACTTTTCAAACCTAAGCTTTGTCTAGTGATAACTTCTCACCCAGATCTCCATTCCTAGAGTTACGCATACCACTAAAAAGGTCTCGAATGGTATACAACATGGTTTAGGGATATTTAGGAAACTTTCCAACACCCGAAAATCCTTTGGATCATGTACTTTACTTACTATGCTTTAGACAGATACTTAGTATGTCAATATCTTTTCTATACACACATGTGCGTTCGCTTAGTATTTTGAAGTAAATGCATATCTCTTCTGATTCTCACATGTTGCAATGATGCTCAAACCTTGTATCCTTTTCTAGTCCCACCGAGGCTCTAGGGAATCTACCTTTACTACTCTCACACATTACAGGTGTTATTGTTTCATCATTTACTACTTCTTCTTTCTAGCACATTATTATTACTTATTCCATTGAGACATACATGCTTTAACATACTCTTTATCTTTTTAACATGCTAACGGGTGTTTCATGTGCAACATTTACTTTACAGGATTACATGCCACCATGGTTATCTGATACATTTTGTTTTCTATTGTTTTCCATTATATCTTTATTGTTTGTGGGCTATGCCCTATATTTTGATTGATCATTGTATGATTTTGGACGCTTCTCCCTGATTTTCTTGTGACATTGTGAGTGATGTGTCATGTCCGAAACCCACTTTTTAGGGTCTCTCTTGATTGCAAATTTGCTTCTTACATTATTTTCTACTTGCATGATAGATTTTTCTATACTAATACATGTTTCTAGCCTACTTTGTTTGCATGTGCCTTGGTTTCTACCAAGCACATCCCCTACCCCCTGGGTATCCATTTTAGCTCGGTTTGAGTCCTCTTTTTTGGGCTGCATACTCCTATCTTCGTCGCATGCACCCAAAATGAGGGGGGTATACATTAGGTGAACAAATCACCCCTAAAGAATCTCATAGCTATAGTTCAAATATGCACAAGTACAAAAACAACACATGTTAGCATCACAAAACTAGCTTAGAATTAGACTTGGGTTAGAATCATAGCAAAGACACCAGTTCCCAACATCGACAATAGAACTTGGGCTCCTGTGTCCTCCCTAGGCTCTAATGTCTTGGGGAACATAAAATCACTTTATCATACCAACACAATCTATAAAAGTCTTAAGATAAGTTTCACGGTTACATGAAAAGACCTCCAAATACATAATGCATGCAATCTCCTATAATCAATTTCAATTGGAACAATCAATACAATTAGAATAATTTGGAACTAATTTAGAACAATAGTAACTAAATCGGAATGTACCATCTGTAGTGGTGCTTATTGGGAAGAGGCATGGAGGGAGAGTAACACTAGACCTCTCTCCCCAATACTTTCTCTTAGCATGAGATCACCCAAAAAATCTCACATTTGGCATGAGATCACCCAAAAAACTTGCACTTTGTGTGAGATTTCCCAAAAAACTCACTCTTGGTGTGAGATCACCCAAAAAACTTCCTCTTCACAACATTTCATGACACTTCTATATCTTTTACACTCTTTTAAATCAGGTTCACACTTTCCTTTACTCATACTTATGCATACTTTACTCATATTTCTCGTATATAGGAATTTAACTACTCTTTCACTCTTCTTTTGCAGGTCCGTCCTTAATACACAACACAAAACAACCTACAATAGCAGATATAAGCACAAAAATAGGTCAAAGAGCACATATTCTTCACCCCTAGGGTCAATTTCTCTTCCTTGTTTCCATGCTTCATTTTACACTCATTTCAAGCTTCACATGTCCACTTACCATGCTATTTTCCACTCTCTCTACAGGATCGTAAGGTACACATCTTCTAACTACTTTATGTTATCAATTCTTCACTCAATAACATAAAGTGGGGGTAAATGTAGAAACAAAATCACACACTTGGTAAATTTCTACGTCCTAAAAGTGTGATAGAATTTACATGATTCCTAAGCAAGAAAACTAGTAATTGATAACTATCTTTGACCTCTTTTCTTTGTCTTTTACTTTATCTTTGGTCTTATACACCCTACAACCTAGTCAAAACTGAACTTGTTTATCTTGTATGGATTTAGACACTCGTGCCTAGCCGGACAACAAGCGGTGCCCAAGCACTTGTGTCCCTTCTAGGTGTCTCGACCATTTCTTATACTACTCGCTCCTTTTGGGCATATTTTTCACTTATGGGTTAGCATTCTATTTTTCAATTAAAAAAATTCAAACAATGCAATCATATAAATACATAGTTATGTTTTCAAAATGATGGACCAAGCATCAAAAGGAACCTAAAGCACTCAAAGGCATTCATCTAGCATCCATTCAAGGGACAAGGGACTACATACTTTTCATAAACAACATAGGAAGGGGAATCTCATTCTATTCCATCCACACATTTTCATTATTGAGAAAATCTATCCTGCTATCTAGTGTAACTTGCATAAGGGATTCCTAGGGAATCATTTCTACACACACACATAAGAACTACATGGATTTTGAGATGTAGTGCAGCTTGGTTGTAAGTTCACTCTCGGGTTAGTCCAACTTCCCATATTACATTTTCCTTTTTAGGTTTGATGCGGTTTTTGGGCTTGTGAAGGTGAAATTCTCTTTTGTAGGTTACAGGTACCATCGGCGATCAAGGAATGACTTTTAGGAGATCAATAGGGAATAATTGTGACACCCTTGCGACATGGTAAAACCATATTTTGATTAGTTGTGAAGTCATAGGTGCCCAAAAGCAATCTCTATATCCCATGCACTCTTGCCTTGTTATGGGTTTCCATGTCCAGATTTTGTTTATGAATTCCAGAATTTGGAGTGACTAGTTAATTACGACCCTATTTGCATCTTGTGCAACACTTTAGCCTATTCATATCATTTCCAGATAGTGCATATATAAGCTAAGCATTCTTTTCCTCCTCCTTTTCTTAGGGTTTCATACTTCACATGTTTATTTTCTTATGTCATAGTATATATTATCATTTATACATCATTTGTTATAGTAGTTACTCTGCAATATGGTTTGATAAATAATTCAATTTTTATTAAATCAACGCTCACCTCCCTTCCTCCATCTGGTTGTATTTTGCTCATGATGAGTAAAGTGGGTTGTTGATTGCTTTGGATTTGTTGTATTTTATTTTATTTTTTTCCCTATATGAAATTATGAGAGCCTGGTAAAACCACATTGGGTGTTTTTTTGTAATTCCTTGGAGAGATGTGGCCTCTCTAGCCTACCACGGTCTTTGGTGTGCACAAAATGGTTTTGTTTAAAAATAAATAGGCCTTGGAAACTTTAAAGCAAATACAATTGACATGTGTGAATCTAGACACCTCAACTTGCATCAACATATCCCTTTTTACCCTCTGGTCATATTTTGTTTTGTGTTGGGTTGACTTTGGTAGTGGATAACATTGACATTTTTATTGGTTATTTATTTATTTTTTGTTTGATTACTATTGGGAAGCCAATGTAGGGCAAGTAAATTGTTTGATAAAAATACCTAAAAGAATAGTGGTCTCTTGGATTGTTTGGGAAAATTGGGATGGCACAAAGGAGATTACATGGCCCCTGCACAAGTTTGGTGAATTATTTTCTTAAATGCCTGAAATAATGTGGTTTCATGGAAAACAATGATTGTTGGAAGCGCACCAAATGGTTTTTTAGAAAATTATTTGGAAAATTCAAAGAAAATTCAATTTGAGAGTTGTATATCCAGCTCCTCAACCTTAGACAATGTCTCTTAGCTTGTTCCTATGTAAAAATAAGAACTTTTCCAATGCCTCACATGCATGTGCCATAATGGAGATTTAAAGTAGGAGTGGGACATCCATTAAAGCATAGTTGGAAGAGGTTTTTTTCCAAATTTTTTGTTACAAGTTCCCTGGAAGGTATGCCCGTGGAAGCATGTGAAATGTTTGAAAAAATTATAGAAAAAGGAAACTTCATATTGTTTAAAATTATTTTTGCCACTCTCTTTTGTTGTGAGGTGGAGATTGGTAGTGGGTGGCATTAGCATTGTATGATATTTTTAGTTTTATCCCAAAGGTGGACGCATACAACATGCACATGAACTATTTGACATAATGCCCAAAGGAAACATGGTCAAAGGACCGCAAATGGAGATTTTTCCTTGGTCATTAGTTGGTTTCTCCACCATGTGGAAGGTTGGAATTGAGGTTGGTAGTTGGTATGACTACTTAAATCCTTCAAGATTTGACTCTTGTGGCTTTGTCCATGTCAATTTTCCCTTTGATTTTTATACACCACATAGAGTATGGTTGGCGGTTGGTGGTTTGAATGTTTGATTTTGCCTTGGTGTTGGGAATTTGGGACTGCGAGATAGTGCTATGATTTAATAACAAGCAAAATCATGCACACGAGATCTAAACAATTCCCCAAAATCTACAGTAGTGGAAGTATAAACTAGAATAATCCAAATCAAGACAAAGTACACACACATAACACAACATGTACCATGGTTCACCCAATGTGGGCTATGTCCACCAAAGATAGAGATCTCATATATATAATACAACAAGAGTACAAGCCAAATCTTCAATACAAGAGTACAATGCATATCTCCAAGAGTATCTCCTCTCCTCCAGATCTATAAACACATCGGCATGAGTCCACTACACCCATGCCTCCAAAAACCACTATAAGATCTCACATAACTAGGAACTAATGCATCTCTCGAATCGCTACCAAGTTCTCGGTGGATCTACAAACAATACCTCTCACATGGGTCTACCATATGTGAAACTATGACTGTATACCAATAAGTAAGTTTGTCTCTCCATCACTGCACAACTTGTGTAAACATGAAGACAACCTCCTCTACAATATCTATATCTACATGGATCAATAATACAATATGATCTCATGGATCTACAATACAAGACTAGATCTACATAGATCTATAATACAAGATCTCACCAACATGTGGATCTACAAGAAGAAAATCTATGTGCTTTGCATACTATGCAAGCCATTACAATGAGACAATAACTATACAAAGAAAATATAGTAGAAGACGTTACCCTCTTCTCACCATTCAGATGTACCTTTTATTTCCTTTTGTCCATATCCTCTCCATGGAGACTTTGCTTTCATGTAACTTGTTATTTCTTTCTCTTCTTCTTCTTCTTTGTCTTCATCCTCTCAATCTAGGAGAATCAAGGATATAATTCAATCCTTCCCTTCCTTCACTTTCTAAACCCTATCTTTCAAGATTATATAGTCATTTATAAACTTAGGGAACCTTAACCATGCAATTACATCTAATATATTTTCTTTAAAAGAAAATCTATATTAAAAACCCGTGACTTAAAAAATAAAACACTTCACACAGGTAACCAGAATTGGTAAGACCTAACCACACTAGTTCCCTTTTTCCTAAGCTGATGTTGGTCCTACTTGACCAATGTCGGTTCCACTTTAACCGATGTCAGTTACTGTGTTACCAGTCACTTTCCATTGCATGCTAATTGTGAAGCAATCTAGCTCCATAACCTAACAATCTCCCACTTGGAGATAAATTGCTGAACCTCTTGTACTGCACTGTACATCACCATCCTCTACACACCGTGAAGACCATCTATTCTTTCCTTCAACAATTCTCTCAGAAATAAAACCAGGAAGATCAAAATATCTTCTCAAAACCAAAGAAGATAAAACCATGACTTACCAAACCTGCACAAAGCTACAACTGATCTGTGACACCAAGCCTCAAGCTCCCACTAAATCGTAACACCATACCAATTGTTGGTATCAAGAAAATAAGCCAACCAAGATCCTTATGCAACAAGCCATCATGACTAACACACCTGCAAGATATCCCACTCAAACCAAAGTTCTGAGCCTCAATTGCATCCGTAGCCATACCTGTAAAACCAACCATGTTCTCCATCCATCTATCCATGTCTCCATGCAACCACCAATGCAATTGACCAAGACAAGTCAAACTGGAATATGTGAAAGCAAAACAAGATCCTAGGTAAAGACAACCCAAATGAGTTCTACCTACAACAGTGGGTGATCAATCCACAAACCTGCATAACTCAAAGAATCCAAACACTGCAATCTACAAATCCAACTCTGCATAAACAAATAGCATGTCTAAGACAATCATCTGTAGATAACATCTCTCAAGGAGTAACATAGTAACAAGAGGAAATACAAACATCCCCTACTCATGCTCAAGGCATCCATGTACAAATCAAACATCTACATCATCATAGACTCACAAAATTGAATCTATCCACATGTACAAACTCACCATGTACATCCATCCATATCAACAGACTCTAAGCTCCAAGTCGCCGCCGACTAACTCCAAAGCTGAATATGAGTCATGTGCTCATCAATGTCAATAAAAACATCCATGCTAAATGATGTAATTAATAATAAGTGCAAATGTCAAAGCATACATGTCATCAACATACTACACAAACTAACCAAGATGAAAGCAAGACAAGGGCACCATCTTAAAAATGGTAAATAAATCTGCTTTATCAAACCTATAGCCAAACCGACCACGATTTCCTAACCAACCCTGGTCACTTTACATCGTGACCACGGTTGCAGATGACCGACCATGATTAATCCTAACCGACACGGTCTACCTCATAATTGATCATATTTTCTCCTTAAACCCTTAAAACTCTAAAAAATTACTCTATCATCTTCACCCAGTTGAATCTAGCCATCAACTATAATCACATAGGGATAACTAGGCACCACAAAATAAACCAGAAGTGACATCACAAAGCAATAAACTCAATATACCTACAAATCCGTGACTGTCCTCTAAAACCAACTAGTGCCTCTACCACTCTGAATAGTAGCAATCTCCTCTCACTTTGCATGTGCATCATGTATCCAATCCTAAATGCCAACAACCATGGCTTGCTCCCACTGAACACGAAATCCCCTGCACTGCCTCTAACACCAAGCTCAAAAGCTAATATGTCAGTGAGAAATAAAACTAGATGAAAGAGAATATAAAATGATTCCCTTCTTATCAAAGAATACTTCTACATCACAGAAGTTTGGACTTCTTGTGAAGTAGGTGAATCAACTTCTTTTCATCCTATGTACTCAAAATCTTTTGTTACTTGCAATTGTGTCTAACCATGAATTTTCATTGAGGATCTCATCCTTAAGACTAGATATCCTTGTCCTCAAGATTCCACACAACCGGGAAATAAAAGTCAAACAACACCAAAAAAACATGGTGTAAATCTGTGCACACTATCCAAACATAATATGCACACTATCCAAACATAACATGAATCATATAGAGATACCCAACCCAAAGTCTCACTGGACTAACTGAGCCAACTCCGTCCTCTTTCTGATCCAAAACCATGAAGTGATCTACACCGTCTATGCCATGTACACTTTGTGTAGGAAACTCGATCCTCCAAACCAAGACAAAAAAAAAAACCATCTGCCCTCTCCTGCTATAAAAACCACATACAAATAATTTTCCATAAGGACCAACCATGGTCATCGGCCGATCGGTTCCTCTCGTGGACCGACCTTGGTTCTCAGACCGATGTCAATGCTGCTAGAATGAACCCAATGCCACACAATTTGGCATAGAACACCACACCAGGTGCCTACTTTTACTTTCGAAGCCGATAGTTGGACAGAGCCAATCATTTCAATAAGCATCCAAATCTTTTACAAAAAACAATACATCAAATCCATGCAATAAATTGCATCAAGATGAAATACATCACCTTACCAGCACCAAGATACTCAACCGCATCTTCAACTGAACTGAAGTACATGCTTCTATGATGGAATCCCCATATTCGTTACGTGCTCTTGGCTCTCTACCAAAGACTGTGCATCTAACTATACCAAAGATGCATACGATCCTTTTTTTTGTCTAGATCTGTAATCCAAAACCATGCATGTGCAATTAAACCATACACTGTAAAACCAAGATAAAACCACACCTCAATAATCCAGATCTACAATCTGACCACCATTCTTGTGCCTTTAGGAACTAGGGACACCTCAGAAAACAAGATACATTCCATGCATCTCTTCATTTCTTCATATCTGTGATTTTTGTTTATAACTAGGCTTCCCGAGTAACTAACCATGGTCACCCCTGTGAATCGACCATGGTCACACCTGTCGACGCCGGTCACTTTATTTTCCTAGCAACCTTACTCTTCCAGCTCCCACTTGAGATTAAATCTCTTTCTTTGATCTTCTCATCAAGAAAAACAAATGTTTCTTTGATACCAGTTTTTGGGAATTTGGGACTGTGGAATAGTGCTATGATTTAATAACAAACAAAGTCATACACACATGATCTAAACAATTCCTCAAAATCTACAGCATTGGAAGTATAAACTAGAATAATCCAAATCAAGAGAAATTACACACACATAACACAACATGTACCATGGTTCACACAATTTGGGCTACGTCCACCAAAGATAGAGATCTCATATATATAATACAACAAGATTACAAGCCAAATCTTCAATACAAGAGTACAATGCATATCTCTAAGAGTATCTCCTCTCCTCTAGATCTCTCAATAGATTTCCATGAGTGCACTACAACCGTGTCTCCAAACACACTACTAAGATCTCACATAACCAGGAACTACTGCATCTTTGAACTACTACCAAGTTCTTTGTGGATCTACAAACAAGACCTCTCACATGGGTCTACCATATGTGCAAATATGTTGTACACCAAGAAGTAAGCCTATCTCTTTATCTTTGCATAACTTGTGCAAACAGGAAGAAAACCTCCTCTACAATATCTAGATCTACATGGATCAACAATATAATATGATCTCATGAATCTATAATACAAGACTAGATCTACATAGATCTATAATACAAGATCTCACCAACATGTGGATCTACAAGAAGAAACTCTATGTGCTTTTCATACTATGAAAGCCATTACAATGAGACAATAACTATATAAATAAAATACAGTAGAAGGTGTTACCCTCTTCTCACCATTCAAATGTACCTACTATTTCCTTCTGTCCATATCCTTTCCATGGAGACTCTGTCTTCATGTAACTTGTTCTTTCTTTATCTTCTTCTTCTTCTTTGTCTTCATCCTCTCAATCTAGGAGAATCAAGGATATAATTCAATCCTTATCTTCCTTCACTTTCTAAACCCTAGCTTTCAAGCTTATATAGTTATTTAAAATTTTAGGCCACCTTAGCCATGCAATTACATTCAATAGGTTTTCTTTAAAACAAAATTTATATTTAAAATCCGTGACTTGAAAAATAAAACACTTCGCACATGTAACGATTGCAAGGTTAGATCTAACCATAGCGAGTTCCCCTTTTTCTCGATCAATGTCGGTCCTACGACCGATGTCAATTCCACTTTAACCGATGTCGATTCTTGTGTTACTAGTCACTTTCCATTGCATGCTAATTGTGAAGCAATCTAGCTCCATAACCTAGCACTTGGGACGCTTAATTTCCAACTCTTTTTTTTTTGGTAGCTCGTCACACACCTCATCTTAGAATCATCCAATGAAATATTGAGTTTGTTGTATAACTCACCCAAATCAATCCATAACTCGGTTTTCTATCTCCTTGCTAGCTCGATGGAGATAATGTGGTATAATGTCACCTCTTCTTCTCTCACTTTTTCAAATCAATACATGGATGATCATCTTACTCTATCCTTGCATGATTTTAACGTTCTAGTTTTCTTAATTTTTAATGGATTTTTTAATCAACTAAAGAAGAATAATTTGTTTAGGTGAATTAAATGAAACATGTTATTCAATAGAAAATTGCACCTCTATTTTGTACACAACTAAACCAATAACCATGAATGTAAACACTACACTCTATTACCTTGTGAGATGGTTGGAAACACTACGATACTAGTTTTGGATACAAAAACCACACAGTTAATAGGTTAAAACGAAACTTAGTAAAAACAATTCTTGACAACCTTGTGTAATATTAATCAAACATGTTTTCTAATGAGGCGTAAAACATCCCTATAAACCCTGAAATGAGAAAATCAAGTTTTGACCATGTTCCTTGTCACATGGAGTGCTCAAACGAATCCTGATTTGTTCCCCAAATGTTCATTTGAATTTGTTTCATCACACATTTAGGATCCCAATGGGATATTTTTCAGCTTTAAATAATTCTTTGAAAGTTAAAAATGCAGTTTGGTTTTGACCCACAATTTTGGCCCTAGGTGTAGAAATGGGTTTTGGCTTCTGCATACCTCTAGTTTTTCTCCCTTTCAATCACTACCAACCCTCAATTTGGAGAAAATCACATTAAAATTTAGGTTTCTAAGTGGATTTTGTAGTCCTCGGTCATTGGGTGATGAGGTCATTTCGGTGCATTTGTGATCTGTAGCTTTGGAAAGAAGGGTGCCAATTGAACCTATGTCATTAGTTAGGGGTTAAATCAACTCCAGTGTTTCCCTGTATATAAGGGAGTAGGTAGGATTTTTTTCCCTTATGTTTTTGAGTCTTGAAGATGGTTTTTGAATGCGGATTGTTGAGCTACTTGTCTAAATTTGACATTTTTGGAAACTTGTAACTAATGGAGAAAATTATCATATGACCTTATCCAAGAAAAATATCGATCAGAAACCTTGTATACACTAACACATGACTATAGGAAACCCTCTTGAATATTTTTGGAAAGATTTTGAATGCGAAAAGAAAGCAGTGTTTTCTCTCTCCTATCTCTATTCATATCCTTAGCTTTGAAAATGAAATGAAAAGACATTTGGATTTCTTACTCTTCGTAAAAAGTTTTAAATATTATTTCATTAATATTGGAAAACTATGAAATCATTAATCATGTTATATTTTAGGTAGATTCCATGTCAGCATTTATGTTGACCATGTGATAGTTGCAAGTATACGGGGCAAAAAGAAAATTGTAGTGTTACTTGTGCTTTTGTAATAATGGGATTATATTTGAAATACATGTAATATTAAATGGATAAATCAACACTATTGTTATGAACATGAATGTTATTTATTGATTATTTTGTGATGAGTAAGAAATTGTAGCATATTGGTATCTTGAGGAAATGGGCATTTTATTTTAGGAGTGATTTTGATTATAGGTATATATCTTGCTAATGGTGTAGATGTACATTTTAACTGGAAATGAAATGACCATTTTTTTAATGTGCTCCTATGTGAAAGTAATGATTATGTATTCTTGTGTGCTTTACAAAAATACTTGGGAAACTCAGAAGAAAAGAAACCACCTTATATAGGAATGGTTATGGTTTGACCACTATTAGGAGGTTATTTTAAAATTTATCCAAATGACCCTAATCTAACAACCCTTGAGAAGGTTACCCTTGAGCATTGTGTTATTCGTGTGTCATTCACCTTAAAGGGTTTCTTGTGCATGTGGAAGTGTGCATGTTGTTATAGTTAAGGGTACAATGTCACTTTGTGACATGAATGATGTAATGTTTTAGTCAACATTTTTAAATGGGTATTTTATATACTAAGCTTCTCGAAATGTCTAATTAATATATGTGTATGGGATTATAAGGGAAAATAAGGAATGTAATGTTTATTCCTTGTAATGTAATTAAGAAAACTTTGGTAAACTGCAAAGTGTAGTGGTTCATTCATTACCTCAAAATAATATCGACTCAAATTAAATACGGGCCAATTAATCCTTTTACATGAGTGTTTTGAAGAGTCTAAGGTGACTTAAACAGGAGATTTTGTTGAGAGATATTTTATAAGGTCCTGTTTTGGATGAGATTTGCATTTAGATCACGTTGTCCAAGTTGTGTTCTCCTTTACAACAATAAGAGTCAAATGTGAATGAAATTGTTAATAACCTTTAGAATTTAAATTGTATTCATGAGGTGTTGGTTTTTGAAAGAAATTAAAACTTGGAGGTTTGTGAGATAAAGGTGTTTTATCCACTCCAAATTCGACTTTTAGCTGGATGTAAAGTCCTTGAGTGTAAAAGAAGTAAATAAAAATATAGAACCTTTTTATATGTTATTGATGTTCAAAACTTATTGTCAACTTTTTCTATCAAAAACCCTAAAATGTTGACTTTTTGAGTAAACAAAATATGGAGTCCATTCCCTTTAAAAAAATGTTAACTCTTTTCATGTGATTAATGATGGGATGATTTGCTAATTTTCTCCATGTGAGCTTAAGCTTCGGGGAGAACATGATTTATTATTAAGAAGATGAATCTCATGTCGCGTAAATGTTAAATGGAATCTAATTAATTATTGAATCATAACAACTATAAAAAGGGGAAATCTATCCACCCTTAGACTTAATTTTTCCCCCTTCTTAACTTCTTGTGAATTTTCTCTGTTGTTGTAATAGAAGTGAAATAAAAATACCAAGAAAATATGATTTTATTTGGAACATAAACTCTAGTTGAGATCGAGATTTAGGAGACTCTCACATGTGTGTTAAAATGTTTTAATATAATGTTGAGACATGGAAATTATAATGTTTTAATATAATGAACTTGTTATATGTTAAATATGAAATGGAATAAATAATATGTAGTATTGTGAATGAGAATATATGTTTCATGATAAATGATTACGAGACCTATAAGGTTAAATAAGGGAGTTTAAATGGTAGTTAAGATGGAACCATCCTAAGTTAAGTGTTAAACAAACTAAAAGAAATGTAGTCTAGAAAAAGGAAAATGTGTGTTTTCATGTTAAGTACTCTTCAAATCATTAAGGCTAATAATGAAATATGATTATAATAAATATGTAACCATGAAAATGTGATATTGTGGAAGGTTCCTATTCATGATGTTCATGTTGTGGTTGGGTCGTGGTTTCATACTTGTTTGTTTATAAAAGTGTGGCATTGATTTGCATCTTGTGTCATCTTGATATTTGCATGTTCTTCATGTTGGTGTAAACGTTACATGTGGTGTTGAGCAATCTCTTGTGATCCTAAATGGTGTCGCATAGTTGTATCAAGTAAATGAAATTAAAAAAAAATTATCTTGGTATATTTGGTCTTGTGTTTGGGTCCCACATGGGTGGGTGCTACAACATGTAGATTATTTTGATCTAATTAACTTCCAACATTATTCATTCACAATTAGAATAATGCATTCATACATGTAAAAACTAATAAAGTGATAAGTACTTACTTATATAGCCTTTCATAGGTGAAATATTCTAATAAGGCTGACCCTAGGAAGATAAAATGACCCAAAGAATATTTTAAAATTGAAATAAGAGTTGGTGAATGTGAACAAGAGAGATTGTATAGGTCATCCAAGACAAGACCTTAATCCCGACCCTTTCATATGTTTTTCAATTGAAGAGATAAATACCAAAATTGTAAGTTGTTCGTGAATATCAGATGTTTAATGTTTCTTTGATCAAATAATATTCTCAAAATTGACAAAAGAGCATAGTGTAGACACAAGAAAGTTTTAGAAGAGCTAGACAAATAAGGAGATTGGATTTTTAATGTGGGCATTTCTCTTAGTAAAGGAACATGGTCAAACTTGGCATTGCATAAGGACCGATTACCAAATTTTGGTGTTTATATTTCCCCCGTGTGTAATCAGAAATTACGTTCTCAAAGGGAAAATGTACTTAAGTTTACACACACACTTTGTCTTTCTTAGACACCGGTTCTTTGATTTTTATTGTTGGCATGCTCAGTGATGAAACTTATAACACATAGTGTAGTCAATGTCTATGATAGAAACTAAAATTTGAATAAAAATATAAACAATGTATATAACTTTGAGCATTGAAAAAGTAAAAAAATGAGATCTACAATATAAAAGGACTACACCTATTCATATTGTAAAGGGAGAAGGTCCTTTTGTTTTTCGTGCCTTGTAGAATAATTTTTTTGAAATGTCAAATGGTTAGGGGTGATCATTTCCCCAATGTTATGTCAAAGGAGATGATTATTTGTTTGGCACATCCAAACACCAGAGATAATGAGGAGATAAGCCATGGTTTCCCCCTTTTGGAACTTTTTGGAGGTAAAGGATTTATTCTACTAATATTCTATTTTCTTTGACACCTTCCTCATTTGGGAATATGGTGAAAGAAGTAGAAAGATCATTCTACAAATATTTTATTTTCTTTAACACCTCCACTAAACCCATAGACCACACCACTTTGTAGACAAATATAGGTCCAATTTTCATAATCTATAAACCATAAAACCTTAGAAGGAATGGATATTTTGATGCCCCCATAAGTTGTGACTACAAATGAAACTATGTGATGTTTGTAAAATCAAAGTGGAGAAGGATGACTATGCCCCCTAACCCTATTTTTACAACTAAATCTAAATAGAATCATGGATATGTAATTAAGTATGGATTCCCCTTAAAATGTATTTTTAATTGTGTCATTTATATTTGTAACTCTATAGAAATCATGTAAACAATTGATAGAATCTATACAAATTAAAACAACGATTAAATATGCCCTCTATCTCGGGAATATAGGAAAATAGTGATGATTTGTACATAGTCATGGAAATACTATATGGGTTTTCCCTTATTTGAATTCTCCCACATTTTAGTATCTTTGACCTTTTCTAAGGATCTGAAACTTGTACAAAATTTTTCCTATATTTGGTAACCTTTATGTAACTATATAAATATCTCAATGAATGCCCCCTCTTTTAATGAACATGTGATAAATAATTTGAGTATGGAGCTCAAAATAATAGATGTGTGTTCAAAATAATTTGAGTATGGAGTGTCTTCTTAAGTACCCTGGTCTTCCTTCCTCTCCTAGCCCGGCTCCCCCTTTGATGGGCTCTGCTGCTGCCAGTCCTGTTTCCCCTGCTGCCCTTGCTGCTGACCCCGCCACCGGTGCTGCTACCCCCATGCCGGCTGCACAAGCTTCTCCTTCAATTCCTCCTGTTGCTGCTCCTGTCACCCACCTCGCCTCTACCTCTAAAAGACCAATCACCAGGGCTTCCAGGAGACTCAACCTTGAGACTCTTGCTGTGGGGAAGGAGCCTATTGAACTTGACATTGCACGTGACCTGCTGAACATTAGTAGTGCCAGTCCCCGGGAAGTACAGATGGATAGCTCTTCTAAGAGGCTGGAGGCCTTAGAGGCTGAGATAAATTTGCTGAAGGATGAGGTCAAAAACCTAGCTAAGCAAAAAGGTAAGAAAAGCATGGAGGGGGAAGGGAGCATTGATAACAGTCAGATTGAAGACATATACAAGAAGCTGACCTCCTTAGACTCCCACCTAGGGAAGGCTAAGACTAGACATGATTACAACATTGCCGCCTTTAGGGCCATCGAGGAGTTCATCGAGGGTCATGCCAAAAGTGTTTCCAACCTCAGCGGTGTCCCGGCTGCACTTTGGGGCAATGAAAAAGAAGCAAAAGAACCATCGAGGAGCTCGATAAGACGGATGCTGCCCACATGACTGCTTTGGGTATGTTTCATGCCTGGAAAAGAGTCAAGATCAGTATCGATAAAGCTGCCAAGAAGTAGTCCTGGATGCTTCTGCTGCTTTTAGTTGTTATTTTTGTTGTTTCTTGGCAGTCGGCTTACTATTTTTTTGCTGTTGTTTTGCTGTTATGTCTCGTTTGTGTAGCTGTTTCTGGGCTACGTAGAACTTCATTGTAATACTTGGACTTTGTTCCATCAGCTCTATTTCTCACTCTTATTCCGGCTTTCAGGCCTTCTTTTGTATTCAAGGGTATAGTCCCTTTCAAAAAACTATTTGCCAATATTAAAAAAACATATGTATGATAATATACCCGTGGTCACATAGAAGGATAGAATGTGTAGACACTAAAATATGCACAAAATCTTTATTATATTATGATTTTAGTGGACTCTATTTATGTGAGTTATAAATGATGAAATTAGGTGTTAATGGAATGAGATATTGTTTCTTCAGTTTCTATTGCTTGAATTAACCATGGTTGTGTGACTATTTTACCCTTTTTATTTTCTTTTGATTTAATTTATAGAGATCTCTAGAAGTTGTAATTTAGTGTTCTTTTGTATTTGAACTTATTACAAGACCATACAACAGGGTGAGGACTGTACTATGGTCCTACCCCAAGTTTTATGGTTATGCACCCCTTCAATTTTTTATTATTTTCTTTTGATGATGCCCTTTATTACTCTATTATATTTCTTATTTTATGTTTTGGTTGTATTTTTCCATCATTAAAGTTCAAATTTCAAAGGAAATAACTCATACATATACCATTCCACTATGATAATTTATTACCTAGAAATCATCTATCTATCTACCACATACCAAGCTTAAAAGGAAAGAGATACTTTTACAAATTGCATACACAACATAGGAGGACATAAATATAATTTTTTCATTTGTACACATGGGTTTTATTAGGGTTAAGTAGTATATCCTATCATCATGTGGAAGCGAGAACAACCAAACTAGGTCAATGGATAGTTACATACAAATCTACACAAAACACTAGAAGAACTACATTAAGTCTAAAATGGAGTGTAATTATTACTCACTCAAAAATGGGGTGACCAATGATATCACTCCCACTCAAACATTTTTATACTTTATTTTTAGATCTAATGAGTGCGTGAGGGTGTTTCATGATATCTAGGTTTGTTTTGCAAGAAAATAGGTGTGAAAGATAGGGTTACATGAGAAACTGATTTTATCAAAGTGTGAAAAAAAGTGAGATAAAAAAACTTTAAAAGTTCTAGATTCCCATTACTTGTTAATCCAAGACCAAAAGAATCATTCACTTTATAGTTTCTGGTTTTGAAACTTCTATACTATCCTGAAAGTTACTCTCAAAGACACAAGTAATGATCTAGATGCTTTCTAAGCTCTGCATTTGTTTTATTTTTTCCTAAACCACAATCTAAAAATATTTGGAACCAACTAAGTCACTCTTTTAACCCTAATTGCACTTCAATTTTATTGTGACTTGTAATTGTGAATATTATTATTTATATGTTTGTTATCTAGTTGAAATATAAATATGAATTACATTTTTAACTATTTGTAGTATATTTCAACTCTAAAACTAATTGAAAATAAATACCTAGGTTGATACATTTTGGTGAGCTTGATTTTGTTTGAACCCTTCACCTAATTTATGGTATTTCTTAGCCTCTTTGGTTTGGCCTTCTTATTTCCAAAACTCTAGAGTACTTCCGGTGAGTTTATGATCTTTCCTCTCACATTTCTTATTCTTTATTTAGCCAAGGATTTCTTTCATTCCTTGTGAAACCATAATGGCTATCATCCCTCTACTCGGGACCATACCGCTTATGGTATTACAAGGAATGTCACTTCCCCTCCATATTCTAATATTAATAATAGGGTCCATAATTATGATCATTCCCTCCATCTCATTGCAATTCCTAACTTTCCACCCTATTCTAACCCACCCCGATTGATTCTTTTAGTACTCGTGACTATTTCTCACAACCTAAAGTAGGAGTCTCTTGTACTAAGATTTCCATTGATGATCTCATTAATGAGATTATCCCTCCCTCCCCTTCTTCTCACCATGGTGATTATGATGACTATTCTTGTGATCATGATGATGATTTAACCATATGGGATATTGATTATGGTCAACCCCTTCTAGAATTAGATGTTCCCACTTATGCAATAAAACCCTAGAATATAATGATGATGAGATTGTTTCTAGTTTAGTTGATGATGATACTCTCTCAATCTACATTTTAATTTATGGTGTCTCTTTTTCCTATGATAACAACATAGATTCCACTAATGGTGAGTGCAAACATGATGAACCTACGTGTGTTACTTCTCTCCAACTTTCACATATTATGAATGATTCCACACGTGTCTCTATTATTCCTCTTAAATGTAAAAATGATGAAACTACTTGTATTACTTCTCTCTCACTTACACATATTTTGAATGATTCCAAATATGTCTCTAATATTCCACTTGTATGAAAAAGTGATAAAACTACTTATGTTACTTCTCTCACTTGCAAGTACTATACATTATTCTACTTATGTATCTACTCCTCTCCTTGAAAGCCAAAAATATGGTTCTATTGTTATTTATTTCGTACCACTTACCACTAATAATAATAATAATAATAATAATAATAATAATAACATCAGTTCTATATTTCTATAAAATGTGATGTAAGTATTATGGTTCCTTTTTCTAGTGTGGTTACTCTAAATGTAGATATTAGTGTAATTCCATGACTCCCTAATGTGAGACTAAAATTGTAGAATTTTGTGATATACCCAACCTCTATAGGAAAAATTATACCAATTTTTTAAACATAATAGTTTTTCTATGGATATTAATAATGGTAATGTGAAACCCTTAGATGAACTTTTAAATGTTTATATCATACATCCTCAAGAGGTTCTCTCTTTATGCATGTAGTAGGTGATATGCAATGTAAAGTGTATACCTTAACTTTAGAAAGTAAATACAACTATGTTATCCTTAATTCTAATGCTATTCATGGTAAGCTTGTTCAATTGAGAAAATATTTCAATCTCATTTCCTAGGAATTTTATTATTTCTAGGTATCATCACTTTTGCTAATGACATTTGAATTATTGGAATTACGGCATAATAAAATTCCTAGGAAATGAGATTGAAATAATTTCAATCATCACTTGAAGAAAATGGTATCATCACTTTTGCTATGTGACATTTCGATAGGTATTATTTCCCCACTCTATGTCAATATCTTGTAGAGAGTGTGACTCTCCTTGATCATACTTATAGTAAGATGTTATCTTGTCAATATTCTACAAATGAGATTCCTCAATATGGAAATCATATTGCCTGACAAATTACAATGGTTAACTACAAATGTAATGACAAAGAGTAGATGTTTTTTTTTCTACAATTTTCACATGTTGATCATACATCACATTTAGTCCCACTAATGGCATGTATAACTAATTAATTCTTCATGCATGATTGATCCTAGTGTATTTTTAGAATCTCAAGTGATTACTCACTTTGTATTTATATTGTCCCCTCATTACACTAATATGCCTTAGTAAATCACCTATTGTACCTATTTTTATTACTACCATTGATGAAGTACCTTGTAGCATATGAGGATCACCCTTCATTAAATCTTAATAATAATTTTCCTCGCTATATTCTCTAAGGAATTTATATGGTTTTCATGACCTTAATAACTATTATTTTATACTTTTCCTCATTTTACCTACACTAGATTTGTGTTGATATTGTATACACAAAAATTTGGTATCGTTACCCTTATCACCCCGCATTCGCATCTTATCACCATGGTCATCTATTCAAATTCATATTTTATTAATATTCCCATATTTCCCACCTATTATCCTATCCATTTTAGTTTATTGCTAATTCTCATCAATTATCCCTGATCCTCATCTCATTATCTAATTAGTCTTAATCGATCCTAATTTATCTTCTCTAAGTTGTTTATCATCCCTAAACTACCTAGTTGTTCATCCCTAGGCTCCCCTTAGCCTTTATTTACTCCATTTCACCCCTCACCTACCCATTTCACTTCCCTACGGCCTTAACCCATCTAGTTCCTTGAAAACCCTAATATCACACCCAAAGGGTGTGATGCCTTGAGTTAGGTATTGTTGGGTTTCAGATTTGCACTTGGAATGAAACCACGGATCGAGGGGACAAGAAAATCCCTCATATTTAATGGGAGAGGTTACCTTATTGAAAGAAGGAGCAAAACCTATGTACAAATACACAATCTTTCATTGATGGCGGTTTCCGATATCTTGAAATGTGCTCTATGCGGAAAGTTATCAATACATGAGGATAGAAGACTTGAAGAGAGGAGGGAGGTAGAAGAAGACAATAATTTTAGGGAAAAGAGATGGCCAAGAAAACCCTTATATTTATTGAGCAAATGAGATATAGAATATAACCATTCATGTTTATAATAGGCACAATCCATGGACTCAAAATTCTTGAGATTGTATAAACTAGAACACAAAGTTTCTAAGCATGCGAGGATTAAATGATTCATAGATCGAGCAAGAAGGAAGGAGAGAAAAAGAGGAAAAAGGGGATCACCTTTGTATTGATTTCTTCGATTCGAAATTACGGTTTAAGATTATCAAAATTCCAACCCATCTGATGGCTTTGAAATCCCATGATATAGCTCGTAAGAGACGGTTCTGACTTCCTCGAGCAAGCAAGAAATAGTTACAACTTCCTTGAGCAAAAAATAAACGGTTACAACTTCCTCGAGCAAGAAAGAAATGGTTACAAATTATTCCAACCATTCACGCCCTTTCAAATTCTTGATTCGCAAAGAAACATTAATGGCGGAAAAACTAGGTTTTCAAATATATGGTTGTTACATTATTTTTCCAGTTAAAATATGGGCCATTCGATTTGCTTTTACAACTTTAAATCTGGGTCGCCCACGTGGAAGGAATTGATTGGAGTGGGCCTGCGGACACCTTTTTGCATTTTTTCCTTTGAAGATGCATCAAGCTGACACGTGGAGAGCTCCACCAGTTCCTTTATACTTAGCCGATTTAGGCCAATTTCTTGCTTGAATTATGTTGACCCCTAGACACGTGGAGAGCTAACGCTCATTTTAGTTTTCACTTTGGAAACATCTCTTGAAATTGCACCGAGCTGACACGTGGCTCCTTCCACCGGTTCTTTGACTTTTCAACGACCAACTCTGTCTCTCCATTAACTTTGACCACATGGCAAGATGACACTCATTTGAGTTTCCACTTTGGAATCACCTCCTAAAATTGCGATGTCTTGACGCGTGTCTCCTTCCACTAGTCCGAGGTGGTGATTTGGCACTCATTTGGAACCTGCTTCAAGATTTTACCTTTGAAGTTGTGCAGCCGACACATGGAGGCTTCCGCCGACCCGCTCATACTTAGTCAATTTCAACGATCGGCTCTTCCTCTTTTTGGACCTGGGACACGTGGAGGATTGATGCAAATTTGAGAACTAACCCTGGCTTTGACTCTTGAAGTTACGTCGATGAGGCACGTGGAGCTGTTTGCTGAACCTTCCATACTTAGCTGATTTTATCTTGTTCTACCTTAATTTTGTACCTAGGACATGCGGAAAGCCTGTGCTTATTTGAGGACTGTCCCTTGGACCCTACCCCTGGAGTTGCGCCATTTAGACACATGGAGGATTTTGTTGTCGCTTGAAACATGACCAAACCACATCCAATCACAATCTGTCCTCATCAAGCTTCTGAAGGTACAAAATTCTCTTATCCAAAGAGCTACTGAAACTTGAATCTTCAATGGTTTCATCGGATGCAAGGCTGGAAATTCCACCATGATCCCTGACAATTGAGCTTCCACACCATACACCGCTTGGAAAGGAGACATTCTAATTGCTCTCTTGGGTGTAATTATATCATTCAAAGTGCATAATATAACCCGTATGCCGATTCCTCTAAGAATCATTTCTGATCTTTCTAAACATGTTCACCAAGTTATTATTTGTTGATTATGCTGTCCACTCCCTTGGGGGTTGTAATATGAAGAATAAGCAAGGAGATCCCATAACCATAGCAGAAGTCCATCATCTCGGAGAAGAAAGCGTTGGAAGCATTGTCGGTCACAATTTTGTTTGAGGTCCCAAACTTGATCAATATGTTCTCCTTAATGAAGTTGCAAACTACCTCGGAACTAGTGCTCTTAAGCGGTGTTGTCTCCAAATCATTGCACCCCGAATGGCCTGAAATGAATCATGAAATTTGGTGTGATTGGGAAACATGGGATCACCTCTCAAGCTATGGGACTTGGGATCAAGGTGAACCTCTAGAGAAGGCCGACTTCCTATTCCTAAACTAAACACAACACTACTTCTGATGTAAGAAAGATGGCTAACTAGTCCTATGCTAACATTTCATGGGATTAGGGAGAGAGAATGCAAGGAAATAAAACCTATGCTAGAAGTGGTGATGCACCAAGAAAGGGGCATTCAACTTCAAGAAGGGTTAATGTGGATAGAATGCATGCATCATTGGCCACCTTCACCTATTGCAACTTAGAAAGGGTACAAAATACCACAGACTAGAAGCACACGTTCCTTTGCTAAACTTTAAACATACACAATAGAGAAATCAGCTTTGATTTGATACACAAATAATTTATCAAAAGGATAATCACAAGCACATGTCCAGTATTCACCTATGTGATAATAATAATGCAACTCTTAATCAACAAGAGGAAAATAGTTTCTCACAACTGATGAGAAGTAATCACACTATTCTTTTCACGATATGAAACAGATAATCTGAAATAAAGGTAAATTAATCAAATAATGCTAAGGAATCACATTAAAAGGTTTCAACAAAAAAATGAAAGCACTCTTCCAAGCTTGAAGAGCAACTTTCCTCCAAATCTCTCAAAAATATATATCTCAAATAATGAAAGCACTCCCTTTGTTTATAAGTTCCTAGGCTAAGCCATTATAGCTAGGCCTTTAACTAACATTTAACTAAAAATAGTAATGTCATTAATAAAAGGGAACAGGCTCCCATAAAAATAGCAAATTTGTTGCAAAAAGTTGACCAAGTCAACCCTACAATTTTAGTGATTCGAGCTTGAACTTTGTCCTTTCATGGCCATGAACTTTGGCTTAGTTCGCCTTCCTCTCCTTTCTCTACAATTTTTTGTTGTCCTTCCTCCCATATAGCCATTCTATATACGTATTCGAAGAAACTCTTGACAATACCTTGAGTTCTTCGTCTCGGGGTCCACACACATTGTGATTTACTACGTCCATAGTCTCAATTTCTTTTGTGATCTCGGGTGAAACCTTTGAAGCTTATTTGTAACTTTCCTTAGTCTCCCTATGAAATTCTGACATAGAACCAATCAATCAATGGAGTCACTATTGAAATTCTTTGCAACATCGTCATCCCGCTTCACCAAATCTCTGAAATTTTCCTTAATCTGGTCCTCGAGAAGAGCATCGATATTTTCATTGAAGAACTTGTAGTTAGCATTGTTGAACTCCTCCGAGATATCATTGAGGGAATCTGTAATCTCCACTCACTTCTCCTCTAATTTCTTGATCAGATCTTGTAGCACTGACACAAAAATTCCATAGCTTTTTGATATTCAAATAATTTAGAGGCATCATCAATTACCTCTTCCTCTGAGTAAATCGAAATCTTCTTCTCTAATGTCACTCCATGTTGCCAAAGTTAAATTTAAGTTATTATTATCTTCAGAGAAAGATTCATCCATCTTAGAAATGGTGGCTTTTGCAACCTATAAATCAATATAAATCTTGACGACTTCCTTAATCAAAGGATTGGCCTCCTGCAAAATCCTTTCCATCCATCCATTCACTATTCTCCCTTTCTGTCCTAGCTTCTCGAGCTCATGATAAGAGATATCATCGATTGTAGATGAAATTGTCATGGCCGTAGTAGTTGAGATGTCAGTGGATGGAGTGGGCTGAGTTACTCTACGTAGTAGTGCAGTGAGCTGCTCAAATTTGGCCTTAAGCTCATCCTTGGTGGCCTTGTCTTTGTCGTATTTCTCCAAAAAGGCCCCAAGAGTAGTGTGTACATCCTGTTTGGCTCCTTTATGAGTAGCCTTCCCCAATGATAACTTTGAGAGATCGGTAGTCTTTTCTTTGTGATGTTTTCTTTAGTTTTCCCATCAACGAGGTGTAGCCACTTCTATCACACGCTCTCTGATGGATTAATTGTCAAACTCTATACGGTTCTCGGTATCTTGGCCTACCTTTTAGGCATGGAATCCAATATACTGAGATCTATCACATCTCTAGAGGAACCTTTTTCCTTTGCGTAGGAGTTTGTCTAAACATCCACTCTGGTATGACTAGAGAAGAGGAAGATGGAGTAGTATATTCGATACTTGAAGCATCGGTTAGAGTAAGAGCACTAGGAGTGCCAGTGATATCGAGCGAGAGGTAGCGATGATGGGAGGTGTGGGAGTGAGGACTGACCATAGGAATTTACAAAGCAATGTTTGGGGTTGGAATTGAATAAAATGGGAGTGTCGAAAAGGAAGTGAAGAGGAAATGGGTGACCCAATATTTTCCCGACTAACAAAACTAGAAGTGACAAAAATATCGAGCCATGGAAGGCGATGAAAAGGAAGAAATGATGGTAGAAGTGGAAGGGCTGATATTAGAAGTGGTAATGGAGGAAGGGGAAGATGGGATGGATCTGAATGACACTAGGAGATTCACTTACTTAAACTACCTCGATGGCGCACTTTGTAGATGTTGTAATCTTGGGAGCGTAGACCTAGAAAGAGATGATCCACCTGACCACAAATGAGATCTTTTTGGAGCGTGGGAAACCTTTGAGTCGACCTCTTTCCTTTTGTGGGTGTTGGTTGGTTTACTGGTGATGTAGACCTGTATTTGTAGGTTGATTTTCCCCTTTGGGTGAGATTCCCAAGGTGGCCAACAAACTGAAAGTTATTCTTAGAATGGGGCCCGCCCTTTCTTTAGTATTTCTGCACTCTTCCACATACCAATCAACCCATGGCAGTGGTTGATTGGCAACATTATCATCCCTATATGATGCATCTAGGACCTCATCATTGTCCTGTAAGTCCTTTGGCACATCAGCCAATCCAAAATTCCACACTTCATCAAGAGTTAACCTTTCATAATCCCTTTCTGCACGATGTAATCATCCTAAAAATGGATCCATATGTCCTCTAATTGGGGCACGTGAGCCTTTGGACTTACATGTCTCCCCAAACTTACCCTGATAGTCAAAGTTAATTCAACGATGGAATGTCCCACGAGGTTACCTCATCCATTTTAGCATCCACGTTTTTCCTTGTGGATAGTTGGGCAGAATACCTACCGATTGTGTGAGCAATGCATTCCCACTTTGTACGCTTATTTTGCATTTTATGGTAATCTAACATTGCCGAACCAATTCCAAAAGGATCCATTTGTTAGTGGGGCACCTAGGCTGACTTATGCTGGAGCACCTATGAAACTTGGAATATGAATGTAGGTGAATGTGGGAAACTGGAAGTAGATTGCTCCCCATTCTTGTACCTCTTGGAAAGCTTCATCAGAAACCCTCGATTATATAACTCTTTATCGAAACGATAGAGGAAAATGACGAAGAAAGCATCGTTGACTCTTTGGAAGTGATTTCTCCCCTCATCTAGAGTGAATTGGGGATAAAACTTCGTATATTTGGGAAGTCTTTGTAAACTCCTTGGTATTCAATCCTGTAAAATCCCCCATAGCAATAGTTACATATACTAGAAAATATGTCATGTAGAAAGTCTTGGTTTTGCCACCTTGCCCAACTGATAGCGAATGTTGCTACTAATATGTTCACCCCATCGAATGAACTCGTCATTCTTCTTGATAGTTGTTATGTACAAGAACATCCATTTTTGGAATTCCTTTTCATAAGGAAGACCTGAAACTCTACTTAAAAGTATAATGAGATCGTTGACTTCCTGAATGAAATCTGATCAATGTATAGTTTTGGGAAATTTGCTGAAATTCTTAGTCAAGTAGGATTTCATCATGACCTTCGAGCATATTTCATCTTTTTTATCCCGGTGATCAAGCTGCTGCAATTGGAGTGAGATAGTAGCGTAATCTTGAGCGTCGGAATTTTAAACAAGTCTTCAAAAAGTGCGGGTCTAGATGGATCACCACCTTATCATCGTTATCTCTTATTGACATAGATCCCTCGTCGTAATGGGTTGTTGTAGCTAGGAAAACTCTGGGCATTGCACGGAGTCGAGAAAACTGGAGGCAAGGGCAAGACCACTGTCGAATATGGCCTACATCCATGGCTTTTTGTTAGGGGCCTTTAATATTTTCCAGAACTTGGGAAGATCAATCTGTCCTAGATCGGTGTCCCCGATATTTCTAAGTCGGAGAGGTCAAAAGCGAGATTGGGAGAAACCCCAAGAAATTTATACGTCATCTTCTCTTTTCCCTTTGAAGTGGAGGTAGACATCAAAACCTGTGAATGTTGCAGGAAATCTAAAAACCCAAACGTAAGGAAAATATGAAATCCCAAATGAAAAAGTCGAAAGGAATCTTTGAAAGAAATCTATGAAAAAGTTTTCCAAAGTTAGAGGTTCCAAAAACCGAAATTATGATTCTCGAAAACCCAAAATCATGAATTCTCTGAAAACTTGAAACTAAAATCACTGAAAAGTTTTCCAAAGTCAAGTGTCAGAAAGAAACCTCCAAAGTGAAAAAATCGAAAAAGTTTTCCGAAGTCAAAAGTCTAAAATAAACCTCTAAAGCGAAAAACTCCAAAAGGAATCTCCGAGATAGTTTCCCAAAGTTGGAAGTTCCGAAAACTCAAAAGCAACTGTTCTCCTAAACAGTAATTCTCTGAAATTTTGAAAGAAAGAAATCTCCGAAGTTGGAATACTCTGAATATTTTCACCGAAGGGGTTCTCCAAATGATTTTCCCACCTTGTGATCTCTTGAAGGAATTCTCTTAAATGAATTCTCCGAAAATTATTTCCGAATGATCTCTGGAGGAACTAGCAAAATAAATGTTAAAAATCCAAGATGGAACATGAGAAACGAGAGGAAGTATGAGGGACCTAAAAAGATCCCTTAAACATACTTGAAAACCTAGGAGGAAAACTCACAAAATGAAGCATGGTGAAAAATAAAGACACTACAAGAAAACATAGAGGGAAAACAAAAGGAAACCCAAATGGGGAGGAGGAGGAGGAAAAATACCTAAACCAAAAGAAAATAAAACCAAAAAACATACCTTGAAAAGGCCGCAAAGTACAAGAGTGAAATGTCAGAGCGAATGTGTTAGGTAAAAATGAAAAGTAAAAATCCACGTTTATATAGAAATCCCAATATTAATGGTAAAAATATGATCCATATAGAGGTAGGTGAGAATTAGTCACGCATAGAACCTTGAAGTTACGAAATCGAAAGCCCAAAATTCGAGAAAATTGGGATTTTAGAATTTGAAAAAAGGGAAGCAAAAAGACAAATTGGCAACTAAAAGTCTGAAACCCGAAAACCTAAAAGTCTGAAAATTTGGATTTTGGAAATTCAAACTTCAGGAAACTTCAAGTAAAAATCCTAAAAATGACTTGGAGAGTTAAAACCCAAAACTTGAAAGTCAATTTTGGACTTCCGAAATTCAAACGGAAGTCAGAGAGGATTTAAACAAAATGAGCCAAAAGTCCTGAAACCCAAAACACGAAAGTCTAAAAATTTAGACTTTTGGAGTTTCAGACTTCGGGAAATTTCAAATGCAATTCTGAAACTGAGTTTTAAAAACTCTGAAAGAAAAACTCCGAAGTCTGAAAATTGAAAATTTCTGGATTCTCGGCCTTAGAAAAATTTCAATGTGCGAGGATTTCTTTAAAAACATTAGTATGACATATAGCCTTCTTCTGGGTAAGTTAAATGGTTAACAACTGGGATGGCTTCCACCCACTTGGTGAAGTAATTTGTGGCGATCAACACATGGGTATGCCAGGCGGTGGAAGATGGATTAAGTGCTCAACGAAGTCTAAACCCCATTGTTGAAATGTCTCTTCAATAACTACATGCTTGAGAGGCAAAGCAGCCAACTTAGGTCCTCAAATGAACGTTTGGCATGCTTCACATTTACCAACACATTTTGATGCATCTCTGAACAGAGTGAGCCAATAATAGCCAACAAAAAGTATTTTATGAGTTGTTACAGTAGAGGAGAAATGACCTCCACAAGCTTGGTCATGAAAAGTAGAGAACAACTTCTTTTGTTGCTCCTTGTCTACACACTTCAAAAACCTTCAATCTATGCCTCGTTTGAACAAAGCATTCTCCCATAGCACATATTGTGCATACCTCAGTTTGATGGCTCTCTTCTTTTTGGAACTCAAGTGAGATGGACACTCTCCATAGGTCAGAAAGTGAGCAATGTTAGTATACCATACATCTATCGAGGTGAGGAATAGAACAACAAGGACGTCAACTCCATCTTTGGGCAACTCATTGGTAGCTCCCTCAAAGCAATGAGTTCACACGAGGCCCTTACCTCGAACCAACTTTGTTGGCCTGATGTCAAGATCATACTCTTGCACCTTTGCTACCCAATTACCTATCTTGGTTCCAAATTCTTGCTGAGTAAGAATGGACTTGATTGTTGTATCAAAAACCAACACCACATAATGAGAATTAAGGATGTAAAACCTAAACTACTTGACAGCTTTTTTGATTGCAAAGCATGTTTCTCCATCATGGTGTACTTCAGCTCATGATTTTCAAGACATAACTCATGAATGCAATTGGGAGCTCATGATCTTTAGCATTCTTTTGGGCTAACACAGCAGCTAGGGTATTTTTAGTGGCATAATAATAGATAATGAAATCTTTGCTAAAGTCAGGGCATGCCAAGATTGGAGTCTTTGCAATAGCTTGTTTAATGTCCTCAAATTATTTCTTCCCTTCAAGAGGACCAACCAAAATTTTGCTTCCTTGCATCATGTGAGCAATGCTCATAGTAAGTTCTGCAAAATCGGGGATGAATCTTCTTAGGAAATTGATCTTACCAAAGAAAGAATGGACACCTTTCTTACTTGATGGAAGAGGAATTTGTTGGATGGCCTAAACTCTCTCTAGATCAATCTTGATCCCTTCCTTTGAAACAACGTGTCCCAACAACTTTCCTTATGTGACACAAAACACAAACTTATTAGGGTTTAAAGAAATCCCATGCTCTCTACACTTCTGCAATACTATTTCAAGGTGTTGGAAGTGATCTTTTCTTGCTTTAGAAAACACTATCAAGTCATCCAAATACACAACAATGCATTTCCCTTTCAAACTACCAAAAGCCAAGTCCATGGCCCTCTGGAAAGTAGTACCAACATTGATGAGACCAAATGGCATCCTCTTGTATGCAAAGGTGCCCCAAGGAGTAGTAAAGGAAGTCTTATGTTGATCTGTAGTATTCACCTATACTTGATTGTACCCCATGAATCCATCTAACATAGATAACATCTTCGAGCCTATGACAGACTTGCAATACTTGGTCCATCATGGGGAGAGGGTAGTTGTCCTTCAAAGAACCCTGATTTAGATTTCTGAAGTCCACACAAATCCAGATCTCACCATTCTTCTTTCTGATAGGCACTATATTAGCAATCCATGTTGAATGGTGGATGGGGAAGATGATCTTAGCCTTCAAAAGCTTTTGTATTTCTTGGAAAATGATATCAGTTATCTTTGGATTATATTGCCTTTGCTTTTGTTTGAAGGGTTTGATCCTAGGCTTAAGAGGAATGAAATGTTGCATTTCTTTAGGCTAAAAATCCTTAAGATCATCATAAGAGTAAGCCAAAACATCAACATACCTCTTCAATAGATTCACCACCTTCTTTTTCTCTTCTGAGTGCAACATTTTCCAATGTTGACCATTTTGGGATCATCAAGACTCCCAATATTCACTTTCTTAGTCTCAATGATTTTCAAGCTCCTTGGGAAACTTTAGACTTCATATACCTGTCATGTTTATCAAAAAGATCCTCCAAACTCACTAGCCCTTTAGGGATTTTGTTGCCTTTCAGTTTGATGCATCCATCTTGATCCATCTCTTCTTTGACATCCTCTTCATTTCATGACATACACTCTCTAGGCGGATCGTCACTTCCTTCAAAGTACAGTGATCAAATTTATCTCTAAGCTCAAGAAAGAAATCAAGCGATGGTAATCATTGAAAACTTGTCAATTATGTGCATTGTCAGACACATTGGGTCTATGGATCATCTCAATGGTGAATTTCTCTTGAGGGAAATCAGGATGAGGAATCAACAAGGACCCCTAAAACAGACTAGAGAGTCAACCCTAGTGTTCATTTCCCTTGGCACAACTTCAATGGAAAAATCATCAAGGAATTCAATAGAATCCTAGACTAGATTCCTATAGTGCTTCGACCTTCTATTCTTTACCTAATAAAGGTCTCTAAATTGTTTTACAATTAGCTCTGCATCTCAACAAGCAATAAGATTCTTCACTCCCATCTCCTTTTCTATGCTCAACCTAAGAATGAGGGCCTTATACTCAGTAGTATTATTGGTATTTTCAAATTGAAATTTGTAGGAGAAAGGATGAACCTTTCCCCGGGAGAAAATGAGCGCTACACTAGCTCACGAAACTAGCTAGAGAGAAGATTCCATCAAACTCTAAAGTCCACACATCATTAGGATCAAGCAACACTCCCTTTGGCATACTTGTCTCCTCTTGTGACATGATCATGTAGTTCCCATGCCCAATGTTTGCATATAGTATTTGTGCTTTAGGATCATCTGTCTTTTGCACAATATACTTTGTTTTTTTCTCAAGCAACAACTTCTTCATCTTCCCCTTGCAAGGATCAAGGCATGTGACCAACCCATTTGGATTTCCCCTCTTACCTCCTTACTGAAATTTCTACTCAGAAACATCCCATATGAAGGAGGAATATCAGCTACCAAAATGGTGGCTAAGACCCTTTTCTTTGGGAAAGCAACAAAAGCTACTTGTGCATCTTTAATTACGCAACCAAAGGTACTTTCTTACTCTCCATGGAATAACAGGAACCAAAGGTACATGTTAGGGTCAGACCCAAAGCATGGGCTACCTTTGCAGGAATTACATTATCGGTGCTCTGAATCATGACACGATTCTCTGCATTTATGGCCAACTACGAGAAGGGTCACATAGAATGGTTCAATTTTCTCATTAGGGAAGTGGATTTGCGAGCCACAAGGCTTGATTGAGGTGAGGAAGAGGGAGTGGGCAAAAGGCCTTTAGAAGAATGGGCTGGGGTTTTAGATTTAGAATTTACAAAGTTAACCATTTTGGTAAAGGCTTTAGGATGGGTTTGATAGAACTATGCCTCAGAAATCTGAATCTTGGTCTTTTTAAGATGGTCTATAATGTCAAAAGATCTAGATGTGGATTGGGAATCACTACTAAGAGTAGGAGGATCTTTTGATCTATCAACTTTATCATTTATTGGACAATAATTCCTAGAATCAGAAGTAGAGGGAGAAGGACTAGCAGAGCTTACCTTTTGGGTGGAAGTAGTAGGAATAGGAGCTCCTCTTCTTGCAATCATTGGGATGGCGATGGGGTACTCCTTGGATATTTTTACAGGTTGCACCACTTTTTCCTTTTTATTGGTCTTCTCCTGGGTCATAACAACATATGACTCACTGTTCATCTCAGCCACTACATCATCATAATCATCTTCGTCAACCACACCTTCAGTGGTGATGAAATGAACTCTAGAACCACCAGGCTCCTCCAGTTCTTCATCAAATTCCTCTTCTTATTCATCATAGAGCCCATTTTCTTCCTCATCATCAGGCTCAAGAACCCCACAAGTAGCATTGAAAAGCACCTTGAGGAGTGGACCTTCGATGGCCAACTTGGTTTGAGAAGAGGGAAAGCGGTTCCTAGGCTGAAAGTTCTTCCTTGGAACATCTTGATATGGAGCATGTTGAGCCAATTGTTTCTTGATGGTAATGAGGTCATTAGCCAAATTTTACACCAACTGATCTACATTATCTCTAGGAGGAGAGGAAGAAGAAGACACTTTGGATTTGAAAAAATCTATTTTCATCATGCCGAGACATGATCAAGTCATCTTCCACACTAATAACCAATATCTAATCAGCATCCAAAGTTGCAATATTTTCTCTCCTCGGGGCATAGCTTACTTCCAAAAATTAAGCATTCAAGAAGAAACAATTCTGAATCTAATCAACAGGCCTATTATTTCTTTGGAATCTTGTTAATCAACTTATTGAACTTGGCCACAAATTCTCTCATAGGCTCATGTGGCTCTTTCTTGATTTGAGAAATCTGAGCTAGCAAAGCATGCACATCTTGACGGAGTTTGAAACATTACTCAAATTCATTCCTCATAGTAGTCCAATCGGTGATGGTCCCAACAGGAAGATGGTAAAACCAATCTGCAACATTGTCTTGCAAGGTCTCCACAAACATCCTAATAGAGACATCCTCATGTTCAACTCTAAGGACCCCACATGCAAAAATGAAAGCTACAATGTGTTCATCAGGGTGCACTTTTCCATCACCTCTAAACTTGGGAAAATTCTTCATGTTACCCCTAGGTAACTCATGTAATGGTTGAGGAAGAGCCAGAGGCCCAAGTATTTTTACCCAAAGATGAGGTGTTGCCATCCTTGGAAAGATTGCTTGAAGTGGGCGAGACCAACAAGAATTAGGGCACGGAGATTAGGGCTAAGTTGTGCTTGAGGAATGCTACTACCGAAGCTTTGTCTTCAACAAGAGATGTGCTTGTGGGCGAGATCTTCCATTTCTTCTTGTTGGAGGAAGTTGAAAACCTTGTTGATCCGGGAGTTCAAAATGGGGATCTTGATTCCAAGAGCCCTTTTACCACGAGTGTATCTCGAGTAAATCGGATCAAAGAAATGATCAAATTAGTTGTTCTTTTTAGAAAGGAAATTTGTTGAACAAATCCCAGAGAGTCACCAAAAATATTGGGTTTTAAATTTGCACTTGGAATGAAACCACATCCGGGGGATAAGCAATTCCCTCCTCTTTAATGGGAGAGGTTCCCTTATTGAAAGCAGGGAAAACCTATGTGCAAATATGCAATCTTTCATTCAATGGTGGTTTCTTGATATCTTGAAATGTGCTTTATGCATGGAAAGTTATCAATATATGAGGATAAAAGACTTAAAGAGAGAAGGGAGGTAGAAGAAGACAATACTTTCAGGGAAAATAGATGGCAGAGAAAACCCTTATATGTATTGAGAAAATGAGATATAGAATAGAACCATTAACGTTTATGATGGGCACAATCCGCATACTCAAAGTTCTTGAGATCGTATAAACTAGAACAAAAGTTTCTAAGCATGCAAGGATTAAATGATTCACATATCAGAGCAAGAAGGAAATAGAAAATAGAGGAAAAAGAGGAGAACCTTTGTATTTATTTCTATCAATTCGAAATTACAGTTTCAGAATATCAAAATTCCAACCCGTATAATGGATTTGAAATCCCATGATATAACTCACAATAGACAGTTACAACTTCCTCGAGCAAGCAAGAAAGCAGTTATAACTTCCTTGAGAAAGAAAGAAATAGTTACAAATTCCTTGAGCAAGAAAGAAACGGTTACAAATTATTCCAACCATTCACGCCCTTTCAAATTCTTGATTCACAAAGAAACATTAATGGCGGAAAAACCATGTTTTCAAATATTCGGTTGTTACATTATTTTTCCAGTTAAAATATGGCCATTTGATTTGTTTTTACAACTTTAAATCTGGGCCGCCCACGTGGAAGGAATTGATTGGAGCGAGGCTTGTGAATGCCTTTTGCATTTTTGCCTTTGAAGATGTGTCATGCTTTGACACGTGGAGAGATCCATCGGTTCCTGTATACTTATCCGATTCGGGCCAATTTCCTTCTTGACTTATATTGACCTTTAGACATGTGGAGATCGATGCTCATTTGAGTTTCCACTTTGGAAACGTCTCTGAAATTGCACCGAGCTGATGCGTGGCTCCTTCCACTCGTTCTTTTACTTTTGATAGCCAACTCTGTCTCTCCATTGGCTTTGACCATGTGGCGGGCGACGCTCATTTGAGTTTCCACTTTGGAAGTGCCTCCTAAAATTACGTCATGTGACGCGTGTCTCCTTCTGCCCGGTCTTGGACGTGGTGGTGGAGACTCATTTGGAACACGCTTCTAGATTTTACCTTTGAAGTTGTGAGGATGACACATGGAGGCTCTGTAACATCCCAAATTTTAGAACTCAATATTTTTAATAAGGCTTAATTGGAATGATATTTTGTGGAATTCTAATATTGAATTATCTTGGCATTAACTTATGTGTTAATTATTCCTTGTGGAATGTGGCACATAGTTTTAATTAAAATAAATAAACAAAACAATTAAATTTAGCCTAAAGCTAAGTGGAGGCATTTTTGAAGTTTAATTATATTTAAATGGATTTTGGAATCCATGAAATAAAGGAGAGTTAGGTTTTGATATTCACCATTTAGCATGGCGTGAAGAGAGGAGGAGATAGAGGGGAGACCATGTCAAAAACAAATCTGGAGGATTTCATGGAAGTTTTACGGCCATATGGAGTTGATTTTGGGCCTATAATTTGGGATCTTACCATTCTTTATTGCAGCAATGTTGGGGAGAAATTTTCTAGAAAAATAAATAAGGTTTTGGAGTTTTAGTTTGTATGGTGTGGAGCTAGGAAGCTGGAGGAAGAAAATAGAGAAGGAAATAGGAAAAACATAGAGGTTTTTTTTGGTCATTTTCTCTCGAATCTTTCGGGGAAGGGTTTCTTATTTTTGTCTATGTAATATTTTACAAATAAATGCATATTCGAGTTTATCCCTCTTACGGGTAATGAGAAATATGGATTATCTATTGTGGGTATTAATATTTTCGAATCAAGTCTTTTATGGGTATTTTGAAAATGTGTTTATTTTAATATGGGCATTATATATTTCATATCTCTCAAGTATGAGAGCGAGAGATTTTTTTTAAAATCCTTACTTGATAAATGGAATCAATGAGGTTACTCTTTGGGTGTTAAGAGAAGATTTCTTGACATTTTCGCTATGGGTTTTGGACTGATATCCAAGCTACATTTTTAAATGTTGGAATGTTGTTTTTGTTGGTTGATTTGTTGGTCTACTACAACTATTATAAGTTGTGTTGTTGCTGTTGTAATAGCTGCTAGAAGAGTTTTGTTCTTTAAGGATTTATTGGTGTGGTAACAACTGCTAGAAGTGTTGTTTTTAATTAAATTATTGTTGCATTTGTTGTTGCAGCATCGGCTATTATAATGCCAAGTTTTGGGTTAATTCCTTGCTGCGTGTAATTATTATTTGAGGTGTTATTTTGCTACAACATTAGCTATCAAAGCACAATGCTTTGGGGTGATTTCTATGCTCAGATTTTTGTTGATTGATATTTTCTTTCTTGCAATTTTTTTTGCTAGTACGCTGCATTTTGTCAAATGGTTAGTGTGCAATCATTTACATAGCATTTTAAAAGAATGTTGTGCTATGAAATTTTGTCAAACGGTTAGTGTGAAATCATTTGGCTAGAATATTTAAAGAATGAGGTGTTGTGACATTACGTCAAACAGTTGATATGCAATCTTTTATTGGCATAAATACATGAGTATGGATTATGGCATTTTATCATGTTGTTGAAATGAATTCGTTGGAATTGAAGTGAATATCTTTATGACATTTTATTATGCTCTTTGGGACAAATTCATTTGAATTTATGTGAAGTTATTTTATGGCATTTTATCATGCTTTGTTGGATTGGATTCATTGGAATTTATGTGAAATTCTTTTATGACACTTTGTCATGCTACTAAAATGCATTCTTGGATTATATTGGAAGTTTATATTATGACATTTTGTCATATGGTTCTCATGCATTCTTTGAGTATAAAGGATTTGTTGTGCCTTTTGAAAATGCATTATGTTGCTGATCTGATTTGGCATATTGTTCATTTTGAGCTTGTGAAGTGAAGTTCATGATATGAAATTTTGTCATACAATTGGTATGCATTCCTTGGAATATATGTGAAGTTAATTATATGACATTTTTCATATGGTTGGCATGCATTCTTGGGTATAAAGGATCTTTTGTTCCTCTTGGAAATTATGTTATGTTGCTAATCTGATTTGGCATAATGTTCATTGTAAGAATTGTAAAGTGAAGTTCATGTTGATGCTTTGACAATTGCTTATCATGCCTTCTCCTTTTTATATGGAGCCTATATGTGACATTTCTTCAAGCGGTTGGTAGGCTGATTTGATTTGGCATCAAATAATATTATGAAATGCATTATGTAATCAACCTTACGTGAGGTAAGTTTTATGCATTTTCATGTAAGATGGTTAAAGACACCACTCTTGAAAGATATTATAAACTTGGATAGTTCATGCATGTATACATGCTTTTGAAATAATTATTATAATAATGAATGAATTAGTATGTTGATGCATGACCGTATATTTTGAATACATTTTCATTTGTAGAATACTACATATATGAAAATGGAAATCCTTTCCAGTTCAGTTTGAGCTGACCCTTTGTGGAAAATACAAGCCATTCTGGAGATAAGGGAAAGGAAAGAATTTGAAGGGATTCAAGTTGATTTCAGATCTTGCTTAGTTACTGTTATATTTCAGTTATGGAATAAATTGTACTGGATGTATTGCTGAAATAATGAGTATATTATATAAGCTTATGAGGCTCTTTTCCATTGCATGTAACCTTATAAGATTGTACTGAGATATTAAAAATAATGAAATATCCTTTGGACTCAAAGCTGATTTTTATCGATGTGTTTAGCACATATGATTTGTTTGTATAATTATATGATTTGATTATGTGTGAAATCAACATATCAATTAAGCAATGGGATTATTGGGAGTAATGGAAAAAAATTGGACCTTGTTTTGAGGTCTTTACACTTAGTATCAAATCCGAGGTTGTATAACACTTAGGCCTCTGGGAACGTTATCTAATACTTATCTTTTTACTTACCAGGAACAATGGTAAGAACTCGGAGTAGTGGTGGTGTGAATAATCCAAACCAAGGTTGTGGTGGCCGAAGGGGAGGAGCTGGAAGAGGTACATGTAGAGGATTTGGTGGAAACATCAACCCTATCCTCAACCCCACTGAATAAGTCCTAAATTAACTTCTTAGGACTGTAAACACTTTGCAAGATAGATTGACATCTCATGAGAAGAACCTAGAGAAAAATAGTGGCCTAGGGGTAATCAAGTAAGACATGACCAGCATGAGGTAAACTTGGGAGACTTGAACAACCAACTACATGCTCATGAAGATTTACCCATAGGGAATAGAGTAATAGATCCCTTCCTCAAGGAATTGAAGAAATTTCATATTCCTAGATTCAAAGGGTTATCCACTGACTCGGGTGATAAAGTTGAGGCTTGGTTGTTTAACTTACAACAATAATTTGGGCTGCATGATTGCAACTCCAATACCAAGGCCCGTATTGCAGTTTACCACCTTGAAGAGCATGTTGTCCTATGGTGGGCTCATTTGAAGCAAGTTAAGGGTTATGTGGATTCCACCATTACTTGGGAAAAGTTTGAGAAGAAATTCAGAACTAGATATGTCTTGGCTAATCACCGAGAAAGGAAGCAAACTGAGTTTCATAGTTTGAAACAAAATAACATGACTGTAGCTGAGTATGAAGCTCAATTTTTAGATTTGATCCGTCATGTGGACTATATGAAGGATGAAGAGTCCAAGGTAACCAAGTTCAAACTGGGTTTGAGAGAGGTTATATGACAAGACATGAATATGGTCAACCCTAAGAGTCTTGCACAAGTAGTTAGTGCAGCCTACATGGCGAGAAGAAAAAGAGCAGTCTCGACTAAAATACCGCCAGGAAATGAAAGAGAAGGCAATAAACAGTAAAAAGACTATTGTTTCCTCTTCTAGACCTTACCGGAAACCTAATTTCAAAAGGACTACTTTTAATGGCAAGCTAGAACAATGGAAAGTTTCATGGAAATAATTACCGGGGAGGGCCAAGGCCTCTCATTAAACAACAACAAAATAATCAGCAAGCTGGTGGCAATAGATACACACCTACTACAGGAGCCAACAAGGTTTCGGTGGAAAACAAAGAACCTCAACAAGGTTGTTGGACATGTGGTAAGAACCATTACCAAAGAGATTGCCCAGAATTCCTTGCAAGCAAGACATCAAGCCACCAGGTCTATGCAGTAGTAGATAACCACAAGGCTGAGCTCAAGCAACCCCTATTGAGACTAGAGGTAAAATATTTGGTGCTGAAATTTCTGTTCTATTTGATTCTAGAGCATCTGATTGCTTTGTGTCTCCTAGAATAGTGCAAAAGCTAAATCTGAAAATTGTTCTTATGAAAGAAAAATGGTAAGTAGAATTTGGGATTGGTAAGAAAGTGTAGATTTCTGAATATTTAGATCAAATAGAAGTTGATCTAGGGATGTTTAAAACTATATTAAATTTGCATGTTGTTCCTTTGGGATATTATGATATGATTATTGGCATGGATTGGTTGCAAGAACATAAAGCTCAGATTGATTGTTTTGACAAAATAATACACTGTTTTGATGATTTTGGCTTTGAAATTTTTTTGTTTGGTATCAAAAACAACAAAGTTTTACCCACTCTTTACGCCTTCTTACATTTGAAAAAAGCGATCCGTAAGGGATGTCTCTTATTTTCCTTACACATGGAAGAGTCTTTTGATATGAAGGAACCTAGTTTGCATGATTATCCAAGTATTAAATGATTTTAAGGATGTTTTTTGAAGGAATTTCAGGTTTGCCCCCAAAAAGAGAGTTTGATTTTTCAATAGATATAATGCCAGGTTCAACCCCTTCCTGTAAAGCACCTTACAAAATGAATATTGTGGACTTACAAGAGCTAAAAGTTCAGCTGCAAGAACATATTGAGCAAGGAATGATTAGGCCAAGTGTGTCCCCTTGGGGAGCACTAGTGGTCTTTGTTAAAAGAAAGATGGTACATTATGGTTGTGTATTGATTCTGCATGCTCAATAAGGTTACCATTAAGAATAAATATCCGCTTCCCATGATAGATGATTTATTTGATCAAATGAAAGGGGAAGTTCTATTTTCTAAGATTGACTTAAGGTCTGGTTACCATCAACTTAGAATCAAAGAGGAAAATTTACATAAAACAACTTTCCATACAAGATATGGACACTATGAATTCACGGTTATGCCTTTTTTGGTTTGTGAATGCACCAAATTTGCTTTTATGAACACGATGAATAGTGTTTTCAAATATTTTCTGGATAAGTTTGTATTAGTCTTCTTGGATGACATTTTAATTTATTCTAGGAATGAGCAAGAACATGAAAATCATTTAAGAATGGTTCTACTGAAGGCTTAGTGACCAAAAATTATATGCAAAACTATCTAAGTGTGAGTTTTATAAAGATAAAGTGCACTACTTAGGACATATCATTTCTAAGGATGGGGTTTTGTGGATCCATCCAAGATTAAAGCTATCAAAGAATGGTCAACTCCTAAAAATGTGATAGAAGTCTAAAGTTTCATGGGCTTGGTTGGGTACTATAGAAGGTTCGTGAATGAATTTTCACGAATAGCCCATCCTATCACATCACTATAGTGAAAGGGTAAACATTTTGAATGGACTCGCTAGGTGTGAGGAAGCCTTTTTAAAGCCACATTTCTCCCCCCATCCAAAGGATGTAAAAATAAGAATTTTCTTGTGGACTTGTGATCTTGTATTCATGGTTGAGCTTCTGCAATTGTTTCAGTCTTCTTGGAGTCCCTTTGAGATTATTTACATCATTTGTGGAGACTTTGGGAAATCATCTTTTCCTTTTTTGGTTATTTCATTGTTACACTATTATTATTGCTATTATCAGCTACTAATGTTTTGAAAGTATAGATTCTATCAGAGGTCCATATACATCCTCCTTTTTTATCCATTTTGTGTCTAGGTTGTCAATCTAGCCCATCCTCTTTTGGTCACACCTAGGTCATCCCGGTCATAAATCGACCCTGTCAAGTCACCATTGACCCTTCTCCTACTTGCATCATATATTCTTTCATCCATATCCATTTAATTTATTATTTTGTTTCTGTTTCCTTGCATTTCTCATACTATCATTCTTCCACTCTATCATCCAGATCTACTTTACTAGTCCCTGATCACCACCAACCCACTGGTCGTCGTTGACTGATCCATATTTTCACTTATCACCTTAGATTTTCATTTTATTGCATCCTTTTTTTTCTCATGTTTCCAAATATCCTATGTAAGTTGTTGTCGGTGTTTACAAGTCTCTTTCATCATTTGCTTTGCACTAAGATATCTCCAAATCTGAATTTTTAGCTTGTTTTTTAATCCATCTTCTCGATCGTCATGGATCGATATCAAAGGTAGTCGTTGACCCAACCGGGTATATTTCATTTTTGTCAATCTAGATCAAGTTTGCACTTTCCTTTCGAGTTACGTAATTTTAGATTCTATTTAGGTTCAAATTCTCCATATTATCCAATCCTTTATCATTTATTTTTATCTTATTTTATCAACATGGGGTTGACATACGCTTTAGGAAGTCTACACTTCTTGGAACCGACTTCGTCGGGCAACCCCCTCATCTACCATCTAATATATTTTTCTTCTAGTTATCTTTGTTGTGCAGATCCATCAAGCTTGCAACAAGGAATTTACTTTGTGCCCATTCATCATCATCATATTATCCCAAGGTACCTTAAACCCTTGCATGTTTTGAGTTGCTTCATTTTCTTTATTATCTTGTCCATTGATTTGAATAGGAAAGAGAAAAATTATTCCAACATTCTAGCACGCCCAATGGGACCACTCTTTTAGGTGAGTCTTTTGCATCTTTCATTTTCCATTTTCCCATATTTCTTCCATTTTCTACTAACGTTATAGGTAGATGCTTTTCTTTTTCTTGTTCGTGTTGGGTTTTTTGCATTGCTTGGATATTTATTTTCATTTGCTTTATTTTTAAGATCAGATAAAAAGGAAAAGTGAAAACCAGGTATTCCTTTTTTGTCTTAGTTTCTCCTTCTTACATCACATTTTCCCTTCCTTGTGAGTTTGTTCTCATCGAACCTTCACATTTGGTTTTGGGCTTAAATAGAACATCTTGCACCTTTTCTTGAAAACCTAGTGTAAGTAGGGGTTTAATTGGTTGCATTTCACATTTCTTCACACACATCCAAACACACTCATCAAATTTACACATCAAAACAATCCCATACCAGGTGGACCTAATTGGGATTTGATCACCCAATAGGAAAGTCGTCATGGTGTTCTGGCTATGTTATAAATATTGTATAGACTTGGGCCTCATGTACCTTTGGGTATATCAAGGAATCTATAGCCATAACTACCCGAAACCATCCTTAGATGACCATCTCTTAGGTACCCTCATTATCCACCTTTTCTTTTTCTCACATTTCCTAATTAATCATGTTAATTAAAACTTTGTTGCTTTATTTTGTTAGAAAATTTCATAAACATATATTTTCCCATTTCATGCCTATTAATACCCTTTCTCAAGAGGAGACAACACAGCAATATAATATATCCAATGATATTCCTTCCTCAAACAACCTTGAGACCTCACCTTGGGTCTCCCAACCTTGTGTTTCCATGGCCTTTCAACCTTGTGAAGACCATGTCATCCAAATAGATCCCCCTTTTGAAACAAATTCTCTTATATCTCATCAGTATATTTCAGCTCAACCGGTCACATCGCCATCTCCTGCTCCTTTATAAACTCTTGGGCCTCCTTCTATCCCCATTTATGACTTCTTATTTCATAGATATCCCATGATCTCTCAATCATATCAATCCACTCAATTGGTGGATCTTATTCCACCCCCATCACCTCATATCAACACTATCCCTACTTCATCCGATATTATCACTAGAATGCCTATCCAACCATCCTAATCTACTAATATTCCTACTTCTCATGTACCTCAACAATCAAATATTTCCATCCAATCCCAATCATCCTATCACGTTCCTACTTTCCAACATCACACGTTCCCCCAACCAACTCAATCTCCACCCCTTAATTATATCCCCTCTTATCAAACATTCCCTTTAACTTTAACATACCCCCAAGCTTCTTTACATCCTTATCCATCCACTTCTCATGTTGTGCAGCCACAACCATCTACCTCTTATGTGGTGCCTTCACACGAAACTTTTAGACCATCTTCTAATTATACCCCTTGGGGGAATCTTATAGTTCGATCTTCGATAAGTTGATGGTGGTTCACCTTATCACACTTCCTCCCATCTAACCTATTGATGACTCACACCCCAAACCCGCTTGGTATCATGAGGGTCACTATTGTAAATATCATCGATTCATGGGTCACGACATCGAAAAGTGTCATTCTTTTAAAGATCATGTTCAACAACTTATAAATTAGGGGATCTCAAATAGACAATTATGTCTCATCTCTTAGCCAACCCCTTGACATCTTCAAACACCCTTTCCTAATCCACCATCGAAAAATCAATTTCCACCTTCCACATCTTACAAATTTAACCCTTATGCAATCAATACTATACATCAAACACCTTCATCCTTACCTATCTCATCTACCTCATCATCTACCCCTACCTTAGACATTGTGCCTATGACTTCTTCAATATCTACCCCCACATCTACATCAACCATATCCACGACTACCACACCTATCACATTAACTTCTACCACTTTTTCTACATCTACATATATTCCTACCTTTACCACATCCACATCGAATTTGACTATACCTACCACTTCATCCACATCTATCATGCCCCAACCTATCATATCTAACCCATTATCCACATCTACATCAAAACACACCTATCACTACATCACTTGCATCCCTAAATGTCCCAATTATACCCACCTCCTATCGATCCCAACTACCTCTATATCTACCACATCAACAAATTCACTTACGTCTACCTTGACATCTTCATCACATATACCTACATCTTTTCCCATGGCCACATCACCTATTTTATCCCAATCTTCTACACTTAATCCTTCAACATCTACCATTTCCACATCTATACCCACTACCACACCAATCACATCTTCTCGATTTGCAAACATATCAATGATACCCCTTGAAACATTTATGAAACAAGCACCCCACCTAAGACAAACACAAAGGGTATTCGTGTCTCCTCTACAAAACCAACTGTTTCCACATTAACCAATCCAAAACCTACACAATCCACATCTCACATAGACCTCATTAATTGCATCATACAAACACCTCTTTCTCCATCAATATCCACCCCTACACCACAATATTTAGATCCTCTAGTTGAGATTATTTTCATCCCTACCAAGGGTAAACCTTCTCGATCAAAACCTAAGACTCTTGGTAAGCATCCCCAAAAGTCTCTTATGCATCCTCATAAGAAGTTATATCTTATCTCTCCTCAATAATCCAACGTCACAAAATCATCCTAGGAGCACCCCCATCTATTTTAGGGCCAATTCCTTCATCTAAGACATCTCCCAATAAAATAATCCAAATCCAAACAATCTAATCCTCCTCCCAAATTTGATTCATCTTCTAAGACATCTAATTTACCCATCAATCTACATCCACTCCTTCCCTAAATCCAAGTCAAAATATCCTATCAAAACCCACAAGAGCTATCTTCCTCCAAACACTTCAATCGGGTCCTATGCAGATACCCTTTGACATTTAATTTGAATATCTTCCATCATGCTTCCTCCTATTAAATATTTTTATCCTCATAGTAAGAAACCATCATGGTTTGATCCCAATCTCATTTGTGCCTATCATCATACCCCGGTCATGACACTAAGCATTGTAAGGCCCTCAAACCATCATCTATGATCTTATTGAGGACGATGAATCTCTCATCAAGGGGATATTCCTTCTCCATCCACCATAACTAATCCAATTCCTATTTCTACATCCCCATCCATCAAATTTTCTAAGTCTCCTCCTTCATCCACATCATCCCTTATCATCTCTCCTCACATATCATTCCTCCTAAAGAGGGTCCTCCCTTGTTCATCGATATTGTTTGTCTTTCCAATCACCCCTATGATCCCCAACCATCTATCCAATCCAAATCCAAAGTTATCATCAAAATTCCTTCTAATGATCCCATCCAATCTCCTTTGACATCCACTAGCTCATCTACATCTAAGTTACCCAATGTAATATAGTCTCTTTTTCTTGAGGGAGCATCTTCCCCTCATTATTGATCCTCTTGCATATTTTTCCTCATCCACACATATTATCCACATCAATTCATCCCCCTATCCATCCAAACAACTCCCTTGATGTTGGGGGACTTCACTTTAGGATCGGTGTACCATCAGTTAATTCCTCTTCATTCTTGACATTGTCTTATTTACCTCATCCAATCTTATCAAACCCATCTCATCAATCTCATCCAGTTTATTGTCTCATCTTAGCAACCAATCTATCTATCATTTCGTTTCTCATCCTAAGTCCACCTTTGTGGCCATATTTGTGCCCTATTGGGGGCACCATATTCTCATCCTAATTCCACCTTTGTGGCCATATTTATTTGTGCCATATTTTCATCCTAAGTCCACCTTTGGCACCATATTTCATCTTGGGGGAACCATATTCTCATCTAATTCCACCTTTGTGGCCATATTTTTCCCTTCTTGGGGCACCATATCCTCATCCTAAGCCCACTCTTGTGGACATTTTATCGTCTCATAATACACATATCTCTCACTTCCTCATTTTTGAGGTGTTGCGTATATTTTATCATATCCATCTCATCTAATCTTATCAAATCTATCTTGTCCAAATATTTTTATCTATATCACCTCATTCAAAGTCCCCTTGGGGACCCACCTTTGTTTTCATGTTTGTGCCCCTTCTTGGGGAACCATATTTTCATCCTAAGCCCACTTTTGTGGCCATCTATTTGTCTCATTAGGATTCATATTTTCTTCACTTCCTTAAGGGTAGCGCATAGCTTTTATTTTCTCTCATCTATCTCATCGTATCCCATATTTTACAAGTTTCAGTCTATCCTATTGTGAATTTAATTTTGGTGACCTCATCCTTAAAATAAAATCAAAATGTTACTACTCTAGAAAGATCCAACGTGGAAATTTTTCCCCCAATTGGATTAGACCTTACATTATCACACATAAGTATGGGTGGGAGCCTATCATTTGGTCTCCTTGATGGTAAACTAGAAGTGGAACCACTTAACGCATTGCACTTGTGACCATTATATTGTTAGCATACCTACCAGTGAGCACTTAGTCATATCCTTAGATCATTCCTCCATCATTAGCCTCTTCCATCTATCATTGTAATGGTTTGGAATTATGTGGTCTACCATCACTTTCCTATACATGACCTTAAATATGGGCACCATGACTCTATCCATAGCATTTTCCTTATGGATAGGTTCTCCCTCTTTAGTGAGAACTCCATGATCATTACATTCATCACCCTCTTGTTTACCTCTTGGAACCACGCTAAGGGTCCTAAAGGTGTCGCTTGTACATCCATTATCCCCTCCTAAGTGGTCTACCTAGCTATTCCTATCTCTTCCCCATGTAAAATTCAAAATTCATGGATGCTCTATTAAAAGTCAAAATTATCAAAAACAGACTTCTCCTCCTCAGGAAGGTTCATTTGTTCATGAAAAAAAAAAATCAAATCAAATAAATAGATTGATCCCTTGAAGGATGGACTATCATGTATATCATTCTTGTATAAAAATCATAAATGTATAAAGTAGACCATACCCTCAAAGGATGGCTACTCTCTTGTATCATGGCAGTGAGGGCTTCCCGCATTGATCATCCTTCTATTATATTAGCATCCTAAGAAAGATTCCCACATTGATAAGATTTCTCATAGAAAACTTCCCGCATTGATCAGTTTGCTCTCTTTCCCCTACCCAAAGTTGGGGCATATGACCTAGGGAAATCCACTTATGGAGAACCCTCTTCCGTGTACAAGTTACATCTAAACCCCTTTGTCGTGTCAACATTAGGTTTATAAGCTCACTCATCCATCTTTCCCCATTGATATTTGGAATAACTAACTATCATTGGTTAGGTGTTAACACATGTTTTGGTCGCATGTGCATTGTTTTACCAGGATCCCTTTCTTGTTTACCTCAATGCAATTGGTGGCATCATTTCCTCATACATTCCTTGATATGACGTAGTATCATTGTACCCTTTGGTCACCATCTATCAAGTCACGTTCCTTTTCTTCTATCTAATATAAGCCTCTATCTTTCATTCCCTATCTATTATCCTAACATCAATTCTACATCATATGATCCATCATTTCATCTATGTGTGACTTATCTTATCTCATCCAAATCTCATCCAATCTGACATCTTATCTAATCTTATCGATCTATCTTATCTTATCCATCTAGTTTGATCAATATCTATTATCTCATCTCATCAATATATTGTCTCATCCATCATCCTATCACACCTTATCTATCTCATCCAATCTTATCCAATCTATCTCATCTTAAGTCCACTTTTGTGGCCATATTTGTGTTCCCTCTCAGGGCATCATATCTCACATTTTCCTATCTCACCTTTTTTCCATCTTTGTGTCCTTTTTTGGGGCACCATTATTTTCATCATCATCCTCGTCCTGTTTGGACACATATTCTTCATTGATTCCTCATGTATGAAGGATTTTATATTATTTTTGCATTTGGTTACGCATGATTTTGATGTGTGCCTATGACCCATTGGTCCCCATGGATTTCACATCCATTTGAGTGGTTTCCCATTGGATTCCCTCCATCTCGTAGTATTTTTTTGACTCACGGGTTTGTAGGACATTTCGTTGTCTCCATTGAGGCCTTACCTTTTTTCCCTTCCAAAGTGACTCCTAGAATCACCTCCATAGTTTTTATTGTTGTTTAAATCATTCTTTCTTGGGGAATATTCCATTATCCCATCATCCTTTTTTTCTCGATCCTTTCCATCCTTCTCATCTATCTCTTTCAAACTCGTCATGATTCCCTATTTGTGTCATCAATCCCTAGTTTGAGGGGGAGCACCATCATCAATCCTCATTCATCCTTCATTTTACCTTTTTCATCTCTCATCGTTTTTGTCCCAAATCTTGCTTACCATGAAAACCACATGAAAAAGGGTCAAATATAAACACCAAAAATTGGTATCGTTACCTTTATCGCCCCGTCACGTTCTTCTTTAACTTATCACCATGGTCATCTATTCAAATTCATATTTTATTAATATTCTCATCTTTCCCACCTATTATCCTATCCATTTTAATTTATTGCTAATTCTCATTAATTATCCCCTAATCCTCATCTCATTATCTAATTAGTCTTAATCACTCCTAATTTCTCTTCTCTAGGTTGTTTATCATCCCTAAACTACCTAGTTGTTCATCCCTAGGCCCCCTTAGCCTTTATTTACTCCATTTCACCCCTCACCTACCCATTTCACTTCCCTATGCATCCCTAATCCATCTAGACCCTTCAAAACCCTAATCTCACGCCCAAAGGGTGTGATGCCTCGAGTTAGGCATCCTCCCACCACCCAAATGAATGGTTCCCCATAGTTGGCGGCGACCCACCCAGGTCGAAGTTGACCCTATAAAGCCACATTTCCCCCATCCAAAGGATGCAAAATCAAAATTTTCTTGTGGACTTGTAATCTTGTATTCATGTTTGAGCTTCTCTAGTTTTTTAGTCTTCTTGGAGTCCCTTTGAGCTTGTTTACATCATTTTTGGAGACTTTGGGAGATCATCTTTTCCTTGTGTTGGTTATTTCATTGTTACACTATTATTATCGCTATTATCAACTACTAATGTTTTGCAGGTCCAACTTCTATCAAAGATCTAGATTGACCTCCTCTTTTATCCATTTTTTGTGTAGGTTGTCAATCTAGCCCATCCACTTTTGGTTAAACCTAGGTCAGCCCAGGTCATCGTCAACCCTGTGAGGTCACCGTCGACCTTACTCCTACCGTATCATCTATTTTTCCAACTATATCCATTCAGTTTTTTATTATGTTTTTGTTTCCCTAGTTCTCGAGATGTTTCATTTGGCCACTTTGTCATATAGATTCACTCTTCCAGTCCATCGCCAAACTAGCTAGCTTGATTGCCATCGAAATGATCCATATTTTCAACTATCATCCCCTTAGATCTTCATTTTCTTACATCCTTTATGTTTCTCTTATTTTTGACTCTCCTTTGTAGGTTGTTGTCAATGTTTATAGGTCTCTACCATCATTTGATTTGCATTCGAGATCTCTCCGGATCTACATTTTTATCTTGTTGTTCTAATCCATCTACTCGATCTTCGTTGATCTCGCCCTTTGTAGCCTAGTTAAGTGTAAATCGACCCAGCCTAGGTATATTTCATTTTGTGTCAATCTAGATCATATTTTCACTTTCCTTTCGGTTCTGCAATTTCGAGTATGTTTAGGTTTAGATTTCGCATGATACTGGTCCTTTATCATTTTTATCTTCTTTTATCAATATGGGGTTGAAATCTACTTAATGAAGTCTACGCTTCTTGGAACTGACTTCGTTGGGCAACCCCCTCATCTACTATCTAATCCATTTTTCTTGTATTTATCTTTGTTATGCGCAGATCCATCAAGCTTTGCAGCAAGGAATCTACTCAAACCCTTATCCCAAGGTACCTTAAACCCTTGCATGTTTTAACTTGCTTTATTTTCTTTAGTAACTAGTCTACTAATCTAAATAGGAAAATGAAAATTTAGTCCAACATATATATATATATATATATATATATATATATATATATATATATATAGCATCAATTGTCCATGTTTAATGTCATGATTTCATTAGTCACATTATCTTTGGCACAATATATACAACCTAATTAATCTATCACATCTCAATCCATAATATTATGCATCACAACATCATACAACAACCTCAACCATTGATGCAATTCCAAACTATGATATCATCATCTACTCTCATATAAACAAGTGGTAAAAATTAACACTATCAATGCCGCAAATCATTACACACAATCACATAATGTGCACTGTGTGTGTGTGTGTGTGTGTGTGTGTGTGTGTGTGTGTGTGTGTGTGTGTGTGTGTGTGTGTGTGTGTGTGTGTGTGTGTAAAGTACAACATTCAATATGATGAGGGTATCACACTTCAAACATTTACTCATCATCATCCTCGCTTAATATATTCATTGGGCCTTGAGAGATCGATGATCCTAGAACTACCCTACGATCCCTCAATTGTGATGTCACTTGATAATGTGCTAAAACATATCACAAAGTAGCATTTTATGTCAACACCTAAGCATATTATGTCGACAACTCCACCAGCCTTGGCATAAAATCATGGCATAACATAGTCCCACGTAGGATGATCCATTGGTGGGCTAGTTTTACTCAAATATAATCCCTCACGCAATGCAATACTATACATGTGAAAGCTTCCACAACCAATGAGTTAAATAAGTACGCATGCTTACTAGTTATATCATTCACTTACTCAAGCATGTCACATGTAATAATATCACTCACAATGGTCTCGAGTTAGATTCAAAGTCCTCATACAAAATCATCATCTAGTAAGCATCCCTTATAATTACAAACATACATCTATACTTTACCACCTTATACATAAAAAAAAATATCACAGTTTCACAAATTAGAAATCAATATTATGCAATTATTACATTGTTCTAATTCCATTACCATGGAATCCCCATTAGGGGCACCTCCTTCTCCAACATCATCTCTAGTTGTTATTTTAGGTATCCATGGTCTACCTCCTCCTATAGGAAAAACACCACCTCGGGATCACATACTACTACAAGAAACAATAGTACCCACCAAGACTCTTCCCACCATCGATTGTATGTAGAGGTACATCCTACATCATTCACATTTCCTCTGCAATCATCGGCTCCACCCCATCTATATGTGGGGGTAATAGTTGTGCTAGTTTCATTCATGGCCAACTCCATCTCTTAGAGATGCATGGGTAGATATCTACACATATAGTGCTAGAGGAACATCCTACATCACCCCAAATGGCGTATTACATGCTCCCACTTATATAAATCGCATATCCTTGAAACTTATCTAACCTCATTATGCATCATCACACTCTCCACAAATCCCTAACATCATCTTCCCACCTTGGAAAATATTTGTAAGGAATCCATGTAATGCTAGTAAGGGTAAACCTATCCAATATAGCTTGACGGGAGGTCGTGTTTATACTTCATCTCCGCGGTATCACCCATCATGATGAAAATATCTAGGGATGGGCACAATCATCCCTAGGACCTCTAGCAAGTCACACAACAACTATGTTCTTATACTCCTATATCCATAACAAAGTAATGACATCCACACCACCTCATTGGATCTCTATAGTGAATCTATATAAATCATTATATAAGTGCGAGAACATTACATCCCCAATAAAATCTCACTCCATCCTCCTCTATTTTTGGAATATATACCAAACTTGGTAGGAAATTGACACCCCACCCCCAAATATTGCTACAAATAAGCCAACAACACTATAATAAATGTTTGCAACAATGGAACCCCTTCTATCACAATGAAACTCAATGAATCAACAACTTTACAAGGCCACCGCACCCAACCAAAACCTACATTACATATACATTTAAAATGGAACTTCTTCCGATATAACCTATATATTAATAATTTTTAATTAGTGTTCCATGTCAATGGGTTAATTATATTATTTGTGTGTGTAATTATATATTATTTTGTAAATGAGTTGTTTGAAAAACAAGTCATATTAAAACTAGTGGTGGTTAAGACCACTTGCTTAGATAGAATAGGAAGTTGAGGAATCATAGGGATTTTTTTAGTTTTGGTTTGTTTTTATTTTATAACAAACCAAACACACACACATGCACATTCGGACAAATACGAACATCATGCACACGCACACGCACACACACACGCACACGCACACGCACGCACACGCACGCACACGCACACGCACACGCACATGCACGCGCACGCACACACACACGCACACGCACACGTACACGTAAACACACACGCACACATGTGCATGCACGCAGGCACACACACACATGATCCAAAATAAATTAAATGTCATTATTGTATGAGTAATTTTTTTTTGTCTTTCCTTTCAGTATCTCTAGCAAATTTCACATTTGGTATAAGAGTGGGCATCCTTGAGGTTTATTGTGCAAAATGATTTTTGATTGGGCTAGATGGGGAAAACTCAATTCTCTCATTACCACAATTGATGGAAACTAGTATTTGAAAAAATATTTTCTTATGCCTCATGTATTCATGTTTTTCTTTAAATTAAGGATATTTGAAGGTGTGCATTTGGTATTAGGACTATGTATGTTTTCATAGCCGTGTGGATACAAATAACCTCCATCAAATCATTTGGATGTCAACTACGGATTCATTGTTAATATTATTGGATCCTCAATATTTCAAGGGATTTGGCTACCAAAATATTTTGCAATCATACATCCATTTTAGAAACGTGCATTTGTTTTTTCGGACCTCGCATTGAATATTTGCATCATTTAGATTGGGCTTGATCTACATCACTTTATTTTTGTATTTGCATTGGCTCGGCTTCGAACATTGAATTGTATTAAATGAATCTATATTTTATTGGTTACTTTTAGTCTCGTGTTGATCAAATCTATAAGAAGGTCAAATTAAGTTATTGTTTTGTGGGTCGAATGTTTGGGCCTTTAGTGTTTAACATATAGACTTTTAAATTGTAAGTTAGTAAGTCTATATTTGTTTTTAGTTATTTTGAGACTCGAATTGTGTTGGGTAAGTGCACCAAGTTAGGGGGCCAAAAGGGGGTCTTAAGTGGACACATTTTTCTGAAAAATAAAAAACTTCAACTTGTACGAGTTTTTGAAATAGTTACACTCAAAATTGAAAGATGTTGTGTAAACATGAATCGTAGAATTTTGAGTCTAGTTTCTAAGCTACTAAATTTTATTGAAAATGGATAAGTTTAAGTGGGTCAAATAACTAAAATACCAACAAGTGCTCCTATTTTTGTTAAAAAAACATAACATAGTGACTTTCATGCCCCCCACCATTTTTTGAGCACCATTTAGTAGTTTTGAAAACCCTTTGGTAGAAAGATAGCTAGGAGCATCTAGTTTGTGCTAGAATTTTTTTAGATTTTTTTATGATTTTTCTAATACAAAAATTTTATGTTTTGAAAAATAACGAAACTCCAACCATGCCTCCCTAAGCGCCTCAAAAAAATCAAAATTAGATTTTTTTTTGAATATGTATAGAATTAGGCCTAGTTTATGCTAGTATAATTTTTTTTCAATTTTGATGACCCAAAAAAAGATACACGATGAAAGATAGACATATTTAAACTTCAAAAATAGCTATGAATAGGCATAGTTAGAAAATAAATAATATGGAAACCTTATATTAGTCAAAAAAATTGAAAAAATATATTTTTAGAAAGAAGAAACTCTTCTCTACGTCATGGTATAATTTTTTTAAATGAATCGATTGTTTTATGTTGATTTATCATAGAGGAAGTGGCATTTTTACATTTTCTTGCAAAAACATGTTGTTTGTTGTGTTTTTACAGGTCCATGCCTCAAGCTTGGGGATCTAAATCGGATCCCAAGCCTTGAGGCATGGCTTGGAAAAAGTGAAAACGTAAACGCAAATCGCGTAGGCGATCTTTAAAGTATAAACATTGTATATGCTTTTTAAGTATAAGTTTTTCATTTATTATTATTTATATTTTATTATTTCTTATAATTTAAATTTATTTTAGTAAATATAAGAAATTAGGGTCACTCTACACCTTATGGAACTAGTCTCACAACTCCATTAGTCACGGTTTAGGAGAGTTTTTATAGTATAATTTGGTCAGTACATAGGTAATTTTTAGGATTTCAAGCATTCAGCCTAAATCTTTTAGCATTTAAATTCTACAATCAAAACCCTAAACCCTAAACCCGAGGCCCTAAACCTAAACCCTAAACCCTAAACCATGATCCCTAAACCCTAAAACCTAAACCATAAACCTTAAACCCTAAATCCTAAGCCCTAAACCCTAATCCTTAAATATTCAACCCTTACCCATGAGCCCTAAACCCTAAACCTTGAGCCTTAAGCCCTAAACCCTAAACCCTAAACCATGAACCATGAGCCTTAAATGTTAAACCCTAAACCTTGAAAACTAAATCCTAAACCCTAAACCCTAACCCATAAACCCTAAAACCTAAACATTGAATCCTAAACCCTAAAGCTTGAGCCATAAGCCCTAAATCTTAAACACTAAACCCTTAACCCTGAACTCTGTGACCTAAACCCTTAACCCTCAACCATGAGACCTAAACCCTAAACTATAAACCCTCGGTCTTAAACTTTAAACTATGCGACGTAAACCATTAACCCTAAAACCTAAACCCTAAATTATAAACCCTAAACCCTAAAATAAAAATAATAAACCTTAAACCCCGAACACTAAATCCACGAACCCTAAACCTTGAACCTTGAGCCCGATCCCTAAGCCATAAACCCTAAACACTAAATCCAAAACCCTAAGCTCTAACCTCTAAACCTCATATATTTCCAGTAGGTCTCATGAGTGAGTTCATCATTTTTAATATCTTATGACCATATTTCCTAGTCTTGTGCCTAGAACCATCATTAAATCTGCTTTTACAACTACCTTTTTTATGAGAGGTGGGAATTTCCCTCCTTCAAAATATCAACAGATGAAAGACATCAAATTTTGATGAATCTCTTTGAATTTTGTTGCTACAAAGTTGATGAACTCTTTTTAGTTGAATACTCTCTGTCAATACTAATAAGAATGGGTAAGACAAAGAACATTACTGTGAGTGAAATAGTTCGCATGCAATGGGAAAAATAAGATAGCTATATTGGGTAACATTTATTTGTACCAAATTGTTCTTGGATATCTATAATTTCCCTCCTTTAAAATATTAGTAGATGAAAGGCATCAAATTGTGATGACTCCTTGAATGTTCTGCCTATGAAGTACATGAAACATTTTTAGTTGAATACTCTTTGTCAATACTTATAAGAATGGGTAAGACATAGAACATTACAGTGAGTGAATGGGTGAGCCTAATCCACGAGCCTTAAATCCTAAGCCCTAAACCCTAACCCCTAACCCCTAACCCCTAACCCAGAAACCCTAAACACTAGGCCTTAAACCCTAAACAATGAACCCTTTGCCCTAAACCCTGAACCCTAACCTTTAAACCATAAACCCTAATTCTTAAACCCTAAACTGTCAGAAACCCTAAACCCTAAACCATCAACCCTCAACCCTAAACCTTAAACCTCGAGCCCTAAACCCTATACCCTATACCATAAACCCTAGTCCCTAAACCCTAAACTATAATCCCTAAACCCTAAACCCTAAAACCTAAACCATAATCCCTAATCCCTAATCCCTAAACCCTAAGCCCCGAACCCACAGGACCTAAGCCCTAATCCGTAAGCTAAAACCCTAAACCCCGAACCATCAAACATAAACCCTCAACCCTAAACCCTAAACCCTCAACCCCGATCCATAAACCCTAAACCCTGAACCTTGAGCCATAAACCCTAAACCCTCAATCGTGATCCCTAAACCTTGAACCTTGAACCTTGAACCTTGAACCCTAAACCATTAACCCCAAACCCTAAACTCTCAACCCTTAACCCTAAGCCATAAACCCTAAACTCTAAACCCTAAACCCTAAACCATGAACCCTAAGCTCTAAACCCTAAACCCTAAACCCTAAAATCTAAACTATAATCCTTAAACCCTAAACTCTAAATCATGAGTCCTAAACCCTAAATCCCGAGCCCTAAACCCTAAACCCTAAAACCTAAATCATAAACCCTAACCCAAAGGAAATTCCTAATAAGATCATTCAGTGTGTTTTAGTGTGTAGGGAATAGTGTCTAAGGTGATCGATCGACTCATTTAGTTTTGATGAGAGACTACTTCCTCTAAAGGCCTAAAAAGGCATTTTTGGCCTTTCTATAGTTAATTAAACACCCTTCAGAACAAGCTAAAATGAGCTACTCATGTCACTAAGGTATCAAGGACCATCATGTATGAAGTATTAAGGCATCGTTTGTCTCCATAAGAGACATATGAGAAAAAAATGTATGAGAATCATGAATTTGATTCCATGAAATGAGGCTTTTAGAGATAGGAAAGGTCGGGGATGATCTTTATATGGAGCACCATGTTTCTAAGAATGAGCAATCATCTGAGTTCACTTGATGCAATTCACTTGGTACTATTCGTAAAAACTCATTCAAAACCTAGTAGTGTTATCACACCTTAAGGAGGAGGCACATTACAATCACCTCATTTTGGCAATAGGATAGGAATCCCATTCAGGGAACAATCCTCTATCTACAAAGTGAGGATCTCTTTTTAGTAAGAAGTAGACAAGCATCATAGAGTTTATTCATGGTCACTAAAGTGAATTATGAACCAAATTTAAAAATTGGTACCAATTCAAGCAGTGGTAGGGTCAAAATCCAATTTAGAAGGTCAAAAAACCTAAAAACTGACTATATACTTTCCCAAAACAAAGACTGACTACAATATATATGCCCTAAAAGGTTTAGGCCCTTTTCAAAAACCCCGAAAATAAGTACAGACCAGATTAGATTTTGAAAAACTACCTTCTAAATTATAACTATGGAGCTACGAGACCACTTCCATCAAAAAGCAGAGAGTGACCCTAATTTCTTATGGTTTGATTATTTCTTATACTTAAACATTTTTTTTTGTAAGTATAAGACACCCAAATACACATACATAGTCCATACTATACAAAACATGTACGCATTTTGACTTCTCCAAAATGCGTACGCTGATTTTGCCTTCTCTAAAACGCGTACGTATTTTGGCTTCTTTAAAATGCGTACGCGTTATAGGTTCGGTAATTACCAAACCAAAAAAATTAAAACACAAGCGCGTTTTAGTAAAATGAATACGTGTTTTATCTATTTTTGGGTTTTTGTCCACTTTTTGGACCCCAACTTCATGCACTTACCCTATTGTATATTTATGCCAATAATGTCAATATTATATATCTACTCAAATATCATTATTGACTTATTATTAATGTGTGTCATCAATTGTGGTTTATTTTTCATTCATTTGTAGTTGTTTTGTCTATTTTTTATTATAGATTGAAAGTGTTTAAGTCAAGTTAGTGTATTGTCACGTTTTGTATTAAGTTTTCAAGTCAACTATATGTTTACGTCAATTCTAAGGACTCAAAAGTGCCATAATATTTTTGTAAAACTATTTATGAACTCATTTTGAAGGAACCCAATATTCGATTTGTAAGATGCATGTTATCAATCCTCTAAGCTAAATTTTCTAAAGTAGTAGTCAACTTGAGAATGGAGGCATCAAGGGTTAGAGGAAAACTAACATCCTCTCACAAGTCACCAATGATGGAGCCACATAGTGATTTGGCGGCATGTTTGTTTTTAGTGTGATTTAATTTGTTTTGTGTGATATGGTTGAAAATAAGAACAAAAGCGTATTCTTTTCACGTACTTAATAAGTGAGCATAATTATGATGTAATCTCCTAAAGGAAAACTTTAGTAGTAGGAAATCTAAAACACAATGTATTCCAAAGCATCATGATTGTTGTAGAGGATGAACATATGTTTGTGTCCTTGTTCATACCTAGGTTAGTTGTTATCCTATGAAAACCATTTTTTTAAGTTGATCAGATGTAGAATTCCTATTCATAATTCTCACATTGGTATGGTTAGGAGAGTTCATAGTAGTGCATGGTTGATGAGAGGTTTAGCAGTTCCTTTATACCTTTAGTTTGAGTTATGGACCAAATTCATGACCAACCAGAGGTGGAACATTGCATAAGAAGTGTGATTTTTAATGCCATGTTATCACTAAGGGGGAATGTTAGGAATTATTTATTAGTGATATGTGTTAATGGGTCAATAATATTATTTGTGTGTGTAATAATATATTGTTATGTAAATGAGATGTTTAATAAACAATTCATAATAAGAATAGAAGTGGTTGAAACCACTCACGTAGATAGAACAAGAGGTTGAGGAATCATAGGAATATGTTGGTTGTGGCTATTTTCTATTTTATAGGAAACCAATATATATATATATATATATACATATATATGTATATATATAGATATATATATATATATATATATATATATATATATGTATATATATACATATATATATATATATACATATATACATATATATATATATGTATATATATATATATATATATATATATATATATGTATATATACATACATACATATATATATGTATATATACATACATACATATATATATGTATATATACATACATACATACATATATATATATGTATATATGTATATATATATATATATATATATATATATATATATATATATATATGTATATATATATATATACATACATACATATATATATATATATATATATATATATATATATATATATATATATATATATATATATACATACATATATATATATGTATATATATATATATATATATATACATACATATATATATATATATATATATATATATATATACATACATATATATATATATATATATATATATATATATATATATATATATATATATATATATATATATATATATATATATATCAAACATATGTATAATTGGTCCTATATGGATTAAAGGTCATTATTATGTGAGCAATTTAAGTTTTATGTGTCTTTCCTTTAAGCAAATCTACCAAATTTTACACTATACTCTCTCACCTACAAGTGGGAATTTCAAGATTTGGTACACATCCTCTTGAGTCATTGTCATCTCCTTCTTGGGAACCAAAAAGTACATGTATCTAGATTTCATTGCTCACATAATGTGGTGATCGAATGCATATTCGGAGGTACCTCCCCCAATCTAGCTATATGTTGTAAACTAGATTTGTATAATACATACCAACCATTTTAAGCTAAGCTCAAAGTAAGTAGGTTATCTAGGTGGTGGCCACTGGAAATATCTCTGTAGTAAAAAAACCAACGAAACATGTATCATCTCATATATCACAAAAATTACTACGAAAAAATCACAATAATATACTCCATGTCAAAATTCACATGCAAATACAAATGTATTTTGTTGTATCCCCATTGGGTCAAAATTATACACATATGATCGAAATTGAATATAACTGGGTTGAAAATGTATTATTTTACACTATATGTCTTAGCAAACTCAAAACTCGATAAAATTCACAATTTTCACAAAATGCCAAAAATCACTAATATTTTTCAATAAAACTATGGGTTTTCAACACTTACCAACTCATTACTATTTGTGCCTATATGGCATATGCCATGTAGTCAAATCACGATCACAAATCCTCCTTACCACATGGCATCCTCTCGACTCATAGATTTTTTCAATATCAATATTAGTTACAAATGAAAAGTACTTTTAACTTTTCTCGCTTTTTATTTATAGTAAGTTTTAACTTTCTACCCAAGTCAACCTACTTTGCTGGTAACCCTATTTTCTCAATGAATTCCTCAAGCCGATATGGCCCATATTATGGGCCATGTTCATCAATTTTACATGTTTTTGTGGCATCGTGATAATGGTTTTTCTCACTTCCACATTAATAAATTTTTAATTAATGTTGTACAACACATCCCTCACAATTATGTGAAAGAATTCATTCACACCCTCATAGTATTTTCTATCATATCAATATGACTTCATTATCTCTTATTAATCACTCTACATAATCTTATGATTTGTATTCCTAGACTTTAATTATCTTCTACATAGCTATACAATCCATGCAATACTACTTTTCATATATTTCACCTCCAAAGTAATAATATCTCACATACTACTCTTTACGTAGTGCCCCGCCAATAATGGGATCTATTTAACTAGCAGTTGCTCCTCCACAAGGAGCAAGGGTATGTCGTTATTAGAGCAGCAACAATTACTACAAGAGTGGGCAATGAAACATTGTAATTGTGCAAGCGAACTATATCGAAAGCATCCATCGCAACAGTAGGTAATTAAGCACATGAAAGCAATGTATAATAAAATCCAACAAAGTATGAAGGTAACAGTAAAAAAGATCTCATTGGGAAAGGCAACAGGAAAAACACCGCAACAATGTGCAATCAAACACCGAAAATGAGAGTGAGATTTGTAACCGGGCATGACAAAGATACGGAGGCTGGAAGCAGTAGTATTGTTTCTTATCAAAATTCCTTTCATATTTCTTTTTCGTTTTGGGCTTCCATGTATGCTAATTCCACTACAAATTTAGTGATCTGGAAATTGTTGGAGTTGGAACAATGGATTGGCACACTCTCTACGCTTGTGCACCACCTCAAACCTGTGTCAAATTTGCAGTAAAAATGTAATCTTTTTGAATAATATACAAATAAGAATTCTTTGTTCAATTTTCTACAAAAGGAACGAGATAACCTACATACCATTTTGGTTACAAAACAACAAAAATCATTCAAAACATACCCTACGTAATTTCTCCAGCTTGCTACCCTCTCAGGGTCAAATTGGCATTTGACTGTTAGGCAATAACATACATAAACCATGGAAAATGAAAACACAAAACACCAAAAAAGCATAACAAAACATAAGAAAGTAGAAGAAAGCAAGGGAGAACCCTGCCTGAGAAATCATGATGGTGTAATAATTACCAGGATCATATTGGTCTCCAAATTTGTGTATTCAGTGGATGATGTGGTTAGTCCAAAGAATAAATCCATAAGATACAATGTAGTTAAAACAAAGCAAGTAGGTAAACATCGAAAAGCTTGTAAGATCAAGTGAAAGATTAGTCAGTAACAAAATATGAAATCTAAGATCTAGGGAATGAATACACAAAAGAACAACTTTATGATTCTTTGTCATACATATCTTTTTTGTCATCATGAAAATACTCATGTAAAATCTTTAACATATGTTACATTATTTTAATAACTACAAGATTTACATTATCATAAACTTGATTTGTGCGCAATAAAAATGCCAATCTCAAATTTCGTTTGGGTTGTGTCCATAAAACTTACATCAAAACAACAAACACTTTAATTATAAAGAATATTTTAGATATTGACATTAAAATGTATTAGAGAAAAATAAATACATAAATAAATAGATTTTAAAATTCTAATTCATATCAAACAAATTGTATTTTAAATAATAATAATAATATCCTCATATTTCAATGGCCTGACCTTTTAATAAAAAATTCCAATACGAATAGACCAAGGGTCCTCCAACTATTTTCCACATTTTTAATTATAAATTATTAAAATATATTTTTAAATTAACTTATTATAACTGTAATAAAAAGTATTGATAGATTTTAAGTAATTTGTTACAAAAATTGATCTCCAATTTATAACGTACCTTGGAAAATATAGGAAAGCTAAATTGGATTTTTCATAATAAACTATAACACAATCGCCCAATTGAATCATAACATGTAAAATTTGATCCCTCCCATTCAGTTTTATTCTATTAAGTATATATAGTGTATTTATGTATAGATTATATAGCAAACAGGATACAAGGCAACAACATGGCTTGGAAGCTCAAATGATTATATAGTGTATTTTGTCAAACAACAAAGGCGTGCCTTATCTAAGTTCCCATTTTGGCACAGGCATGGGCACTCGAAAGATTGAAATTAAACGGTAAAAGAAAGCATTTGAGGGCGGTGAAATTGGGAGGGATACAAGGCAACAACATGGCTTGGAAGCTCAAATTTCTGCCGAGGTTGAAACTCAAATTTATAAACTCGGCGGTTAATGTTTCTGCAAAATCATGGATTACAAAAATAAAAGATGGATATGTGAGCACGATGTTCAATCTTCTCCAGACTCCAATCCAAAGTCAGGAGGGCTCCTTCAGCGAGGCGTATTGAAGATTTCAATGATAAGATGATTGGGGAGATTCATATATACAAGTAGTTTGGAATAAATCATTATGCTTCAGAATATGAACTCACATTGTAGACAATATATAATAAAATAAAAGGTTTTAAGTGAGGGAATAGATAAAAGAAAAGATGATTAGGTATTTAAAATTAATAAAAACAACTCTATTATTCTTTTTAATAATGAACACAGTCACTCCAAGATTATCTTCGTATACAGGGAAAATAATAAGTAGGTAATAGTATGCTTTATTTTTACTTTCCGCAAATTAACAGTGCAACAACTAACTTTAATCATAATTATAATTCATGGGTTACCTGGTGCAAGTGCAACTGCAAAATATGTTTCGTGTTTTATATAACTACATTTATCCTTAGTTACACTTACTCTCCACAAATTCACTGCTTCTTGTAATGAGTGAATTATTTTATTCACTTATCTGCACAACATTTCTGTGTAATAAATACACTAAAATCAAGTATGCATATAAACGCCTATACAGATGTGCAGTGAAAGTATTTAGACGGAATGTGGGCATCAGAATGTGCCGTGATCGATATTTGAGTCCCCCAAGACCACAGTCACAGAGCTTACCAGAAATCCAGATCCTCTCTTTCTTTTGGTGAGAACAAGGTCGTTGATGTTTCAACAAAGAGGGATGATAATATGATTGGCAAACTTTCGGCTTCAGAGCACTCAGCACACCTGATATACTCTAATTCTGCTGTGCGGGTGCCCACAAATATCAACAGCGTAGAGATTTATAGTGGGTGCACCGTATCACTGATTCACTCGATACAGCCACATGAGATTTGGAAAACAAAAAACGAATTTGAAACTGTAGTCTCACTGTCTCTAGACTCTATCTATAATTTGTAAACAGTGCTGCGCGATTGAGATTCACGAATCACGAATTTGAAATTGTAGTGGGGACTGGGCATTTAATATCAATTTTTTTTGTAAAATTTTGAACAAACCTTAGCCGACTACCTAGCCGACCTGGATTTTTTTAAAAATGTGGCGCCCTCCCTTGTGTGCCCTAGGCAACTACCTAGGTTGCCTAGGGTAAGACACGCCCTGGATGTAAATCCAAACACCACAAAATTTCTAGCATGGACCTAACCATCACGCAAGTTAGCATGTACTTAGAAGAATTCGAACTCTCGACCTCCAAAACAATAATTGTCGTGCCCAACCACTGCGTTGCAGTATTAATTTAGCAAACATTTAGCAATATTTGTATATGATGTTAGCCGCCAACGTATGTGACAATTAGGGAGAATGTGTGAAAAAAACGAGAGATTTGGACCACCAAATCACCATAGAAAGAGAGATGTGTCATATGTTGTAGTTACAAATACCATGATGACAGATAAGCAAAATGTGGAAACATACACAAGGCATGTGAATTGTATGACTAAATACCTTAAACTGGATTTTCATCTTATATTGTGGTTGCAAATGCCTTGGAAGACTTGTAAGAAAAACCCGCAAATTGTTTTTCTGAATTCCTGAAGGTGATGTGGTCTCATCAAATGTGGTGATCACAAGTTTTGTGCAAAATAGGTATGGTTTTCCCTTTCCTCTTGCACTAAATTTCACTTTCATCATTTCTTGATTTTAGAAATTAAATGTTGAATAGTAGGAAATGTAATTCCAACAAATGATAAAACCTTACCTCGACTGAACTACCAAAACATCAAAAATCTGACCTCGAAAGTTACACACATGGAGCACCACACCCAAATGTACCGCAAATCTGAAACTTCTAGCATGACCCCTAGTAACATAGGACACCATGGAGAACCTTAACCAAGTTTTTGAACTCATTTAATTCCTTTCTAAGTCGAGTTTCAAATCCCATTTAGCATATCAATCACTTGTAGTGGCGTGCACGTTTTAATAAAATGCGATCGGTTTGCAACTTATGGTTTCCGCTTAGTTTGAGCAAAACTGAAAACCACTACCACCTACCTCTAGAATGCCAACAAGAGAATTGTAACCAACCTCAGTTCAATGAAAATGATTTCATAGTTTAGTTTTGCAAGTGGTTTTTGGGGCCCACTAGTCGTTTTGCGACAAGAGTTCTTGACACGATTACAATAACCAACCCCAGAATTGCCTTTGTAACTTGGGCCTTGCTAGTCGTAATCAAATTCCTTCAGATGAAGTGAATTCTACATATACAAGAGGGACTAAGTAAAAATCATCAAACTTCATGTTAGAATTTAAAGCGAGTGTTTTCAAGGCCCAATGTGTAAGCACTTTATCCGGTTCAAGCAAACTCTTACAAAATTGCAACTATGGCTAGAAAAACCCTCTAAGGGTCTCGTTTGATTTCTAACTACTCATGGAACCTTTTAAATATCATCTCAAGTAAATTATAGAGTATGAATTTATCAACTTCTTTGAGGACCGATTTTCAGAAATTATAATGTTTTCTCTCTCTTCACGTTCCTCTCTCTAGAAAAAACTATGAAATTTGGGTTGGTTTGAAAATGTATATGGGTTAAAAATGTATAGAGAATTGAAATGAAATGGAAATGAACATGATATGTATGTGGTTATGATATGGTGATTAGAAAAGAAAATGAATTCTATACTTTCTCTCTCTTCTCTCAAGAATTAAAAAAAATGCAATAGAATGTGGAAGTGTGAATATGTGAAGAAACAACTTCTCTCTCTCTCTCTACTTTTTGTTTCAATTTTCTTAAAATGATGGATTCGTGAATTTAATGCTCAAGTGTAAAGGATTTCCATACCAGTCCTAGAATGGACTGACCCTGTGTTGGTTCGGGTACTCATTCGAACAAGAGGAATTCAAGATGTGATATGTTTTATTTAATGAGTTGTCATTGAAAAGTTATATTCATCTTGTAATACGTGTATTACCTTAGAATAATGATATGTAGTGTTGTTCGAAGAATTTTCTTATGTACATTTTGAAAAGGAAAATATCAATTTGGCTATATTTTGTAAGTGTTGAAATGGATGTGAAGTTGTACTCAAATGTTGTACTTATGTTGTAAAGGTATTAAACCAATCTTTTACTATGTTAATTATTGATTTATCTCTTTACACTCATAATGCTTGGTAGAATCTCATCTTACCCAAACTATCGAAATAAAAATGAATTTATAATCCCTATCATACTCTCTCCTCCCAATTGAGCTTTTTTTTCAGGGTATAAAATACTGATCATGTTAATAAAATACTCTAATCTCATTAATAGTCTTCTTTTTTGCACCTAAGACAAGTCTTACTAAGGATCATTCCCTTAAGTATTTTATGAGGTGATGAATATACTTGTGAACCCTGTCATATTTAGGACAAAGCGAGGCCTTGACATGTCTAGGTGTTGTAGGTATGATCATATCATGTATAATTTTAATCCTCATGTGCATAATTTCCCTTGGTACCCTAGTGGGTGGCCAAAGCCTTGCAAAGATAGTTGGTGGTTTTACCTATGATTGATCTCGTGTGAGATCTAAATTATGTGAGTGGAGGCTACGTGTTAAATTACTGTGTATTAAACTCTTACATTGAACCCTTTTGTCCCTCTTAGATGAAAGTTTTCCCTTGGTGAGTAGTAGTGGATTACCTCAAGTTGATTGAAGGTGTTGAGAAGTAATGATTTCAAACTCTCTTGTAATGTCTTATAGTAGGGTGTAGTTTCCCCCTTGAATGCTTTTGAAGTTAGTAGATTGTGGACCTCTCTTAAGGTTATTGATGAAAGAAACTTTGATGCATATTTACCCAACGATTGAAATAGTTCCTTGGAAGGCATTTGAAATGCATAAAATTGTTTGGGATGTCTCACTTGTAATATGCATTTAATACTTGAGTGTCTAAGAGAAATGAAATGAGTTGTCTTGTGCGAGGTCGTACTCCTTGTAGTCTTAAATCCCTAAGTTTTATATGAATTACATTTGTTCTAAAATGATGCCAACATAGGACCAAATTAACTACGTAAATGTAGTTACAACAAGGGTAAATAATATTAAACTATGGAATGATTGCTATGAAAATCATATTCCCTTGAGCAATGTCAAACCAACTAAAATGCCTAATGTGATCATAAAATGAATGTAATAAAGGAGAGCTTCATGGGTGATAAAACAACCTATTAAATCGGAAACCAACTCGAGGCATGAACACATACTTTGTATGCATAAATGTGGTTAAACAACGATGCTAATGAAATAATGAACATGTAGCCTTGAGAATGGAATACCTTGGGTTGTTACCAAGGTCTTGTGAGATAAGGATATTGCACTCTAGTTTGACTTGTAAAAGTGAGTAGAACCCTTGGGCGTAGATGGGAATACATTAAACCTAGGATCACTTAAGAAGTAGAAATTTTGGTCGAAACCTGTAATTAACCCGTAACTATCGAGAATGAATCCTTAAGATGATGAATTATAAGTAAAGTGAAATGTGAGATTCGTCACTTAAACTCAATGCAAAACCTCTATAACGTTAACACAGTGAAATGTATCCTTCCATGTGTAACATGATTTGTGAAAACAAGGAATCCTATTTGGGAAATTGGATTGTGAATCTCATCACGAGCAATGCAAACTGAATAGTTAACTTACATGGTTAGTTGTAATAATTGGGAAGTAAATAGAGTGTATCCTTATTGTTTAAGCATTATTTGAGTAAGGAACCAATAATTTGCCTACTCTTAGACCTATTAGTCTACCTTTCTACTTTCTGTGAGTCTTCCTCCTTGTAATGAAAGTATAATGCAAAACCAAGTACATATGATCCTTAGATACAAATTCTTAGGACAAGTATTGGTAGACTCATGTGTGTTTATATGTTCATATTAACAATCAAGCTATATAAATTAATTGTGATAAGAGAAATGAGAAAAATAAAATGGAACCATCTATAGGTAAAATGTTAAATGAAATAAAGAAAATGCAACCTAGTTTTAAGAGGAATGAAGGTTTACATGTTAAGTGTTCTTCAAATAATTAAGGTCAATTAATGAAAATAAGAATGTAATAAATATATAACCATGAAACTGTTGTGTTGTGTAAAGTGCCTAACTGTAAGTGTATATTGTAGTTGGATCGTTGTTTGTACTTTATCATTTGGGGAAAGTGACTTTAATGTGCATCATGTTTTTTCATGTTATCTGTGTGGGTTCATGTTTGTACAAATGTCTCATGTGTCATGTGTTATCCTAAGGGATCTCATGTGGTGTCGTGTATCTAGCAATGTAAGTCAAAATATATATTCCGGTATTTTTGTTGTATTTTTGTGTCAAAATTGTGGGTGTGACACATTTCTACTCTATACAACACATCCTTCACAATTGTGTGAAATCATTCATTCACACCTTCATAGTATTTTCTATCATATCAATATGACTCCATTATCTCTTACTAATAACTCTACATAATCTTATGATTTGTATTCCTAGACTTTAATTCTTCTACATAGCTATACAATCCATGCAATACTACTATTCATATATTTCACCTCAAGCGATAATATGTCACACTCTCCCTTTCACCCAAAGGGGGGAAAACATATAGGTTAGCTTCATAAGGTCACCTTCTCATTTCTTGTTAAAAATAAAACTAAAAATTAGTGGAACATCGATGTAATGCCATTTACCCTTAAAAATCATACACCAATCACATAATTTGGCTACACAACCCCCTCTCTCAAATACAATGTAATGTGCCTCTAGCACTCAAATGATCAATCCTAATTACGAATATGCACTAGATATTAAATACACATAGTTACAAACAAACACTCCACTATATTTACTAAAAGCGTAGGGAAAAATCAGATATTGAAATATAAAAATAGTAATACTACAATTACTAACATCCACCCATATAATATACAGTGGGGAAATGAGACATCATTTCTATTCAAATTTATAGGGGTTTCCAAATCTATGAGGCCTAGATCCTGCCGGTGTTGTGGTCTTGTTTTTAGAAGCATTTATTAGGGGAAACTAGAAAACTCTATGACACTCTTCTCTTGGTTCCGGGACACCCTTTCCCACTTAGATCTAAAATTACTTTTTGGGGATTTGATCACCCCCAACTCTTTATGTATTCCAAATGTAATATCTAAACACCTATTCATCATATATACCATAATTTGACTCCTATGAAATTATTTTCCTTTATCTTTGTGCAGGTCAACCAATGACTAATGTTGTTCACCATGCATGGTTACTTATTCTCAACATGGAAAAAAATTGCTTCAAAACCTTTTTCCAAGTATGATTGTCTTTTCCTTTAAACTAGTAGCTTTCATTCAATGTCATAAAGGGAGAAAATGTAGACACTAAAATCTGCACAAAATCATTATTACATTATACTTTTATTGGACTTTATGTATGTCATTTATGAATGATGAAACCAAGTCTTAGCGGTATGTGTTTTTGTTGCTTCACTTTTTATTTCTTGACTTGACCATGGTTGTGTGACAATTTTACCCTTTTGATTTTCTTTTGAGTTAATTTATAGAGACCTCTACTAGTTGCAATTTATTTTTATTGTGTATTCTAACTTTTTAAGACCATACAATATGGTCAATACCATACTATGATCTTTCCCCAAGTTATACATTTCAAGAACCCTTTTTTATTTTATTATTATCGTTTGATGGGCCCATTTATTACTCTTTTATCTTTCATATTGTATGTTTTGGGTCATCATTTTCCACCATTAGGGTCCAAAATTCATAAGAAAGAACTCATATGTATGCAAGTCCACTATGGGCATTTATTACCTAGTAATCATATATTTATCTACCACATAGTGAATTAAAAATGCAAGAGATACTTTTGCATACTATATACATAACATAGGAGGGCATAAATCTGATTTTTTCATCTAATCACAAGGGTTCTATTGGGATGAAGTAGTATATCTCACTATCATTGTAGAAGCACAAGGGCCAAACTAAGTCAATGGATAGTTGGATACACATCTATAAAAAGCACTAGGATAACTACATTAAGTCTAAAATGTAGTGTAGTTCTTGATGAATCACAAATAGGGTGACCACCGAGGTCAATTTGACTCAAGCGTTTACATATTTTATTTTTAGATCTAATGAGTACTTGATTATGTTGTATGATATCCATGTTTGTTTTACAAAAAAATAGTTTGAAATCTAGAGTTACATCCAAACTGAGTTTATTAAAGTGCTGATAAAAATTGAGGCAAAGTAATCCAAAAGTTCCAAATTCCCATTTCATGTTAGTCCAATATTGTATAAATCATTCACTTTGTAGTTTCTGGTCCTAACACTTTTGTATGGTCTTGAAAGCTTCTCTCATGACACAATTGATGATCTAGATAGTCTATAGGCTCTGCATTTGTTCCATTTTTTCCAATAACATAATCGAAACTATTTAGAACTAGATAAGACATTATTTTAACCCTAATTCCACTCCAAAATTGATTATGACTTGTTGTACTTATGAATAATATTATCTATATGTTTGTTATCTTCATACGATAAAAATTGAGTTGCATTGAAGGCTTAAGATTCCTTGAAGGCCCATCTATATATAAATCCTTCACTTCTTGTGTCATTCCATTCATAGCTGAGGAAAACATTGATGTTGATATTATTTTCAAACACCAATCATCTATATCTTCTACTCCATCAACATCTTCTACTCCACCTACGTTGGATATCATTGAAAATGGTATTGGAGAGTATGAATTCTAAAAAGAAAAGTACACATTAACTTTATCCACACATATCATATTCGATGATCTAGTCGATACAAACCTACTCATTGAAAACCTTTCCATCCACATTGTTGACTTGGACCTTGTCTTCCCTAGTCTTGTAATTCAATATCAATCAAATCACAAAATTATTGACCTTGTCCGCCCAATTCTCGTACATCATGACCAATCAAAATCCAAAAATAAATAGCTCTTCCACAATGATGAGTCCATTACAAGCCCTAACCTGCGAGAGAAAAAAAGTGAAAAAGAAAGAAAAAGGATATGGCATATCAAACCCCTCATCACAACACTATTTGAAAATCAAAGTGAAAAAGCAAAAAAATCTTACTGGGGGAGGTCGCTTATATAAGCAATTTTAATTGTTTCATCCATTAGAAGATATCTCTATCATTTCATTATCATATCTTCACCTATAAGACACGAGTTAATCATGCTCCTGTGGGGTATTGTGTATCTCATCCTGCTTATGGATTATTCCATTCCATATGTTATTACTACAGTCTTATCTAGAAGCTTGCGATGGAAAATAATCCTTTGAAGAATATCTCTCCTCAATGAAGAAAACACTAAACTTCTTTTCCCAAATATTTTTTCCACCCATCTCAATCTAAGGTGATGAGCCCTTGTGTCCTACTAGTCACATGAGGCTGAGATTTGGGGAAAATTGTATTTCAAAAACAAGCACAATACACAAACAAGGAAAAATCAATCAAAAATACAAAAAAATCCAAATCGGTACACCTTTCATTTTGGTGTTGACCCACACTTCTTATTGGTAGTGTGAGACTAGAAAAATAGAAAGCTACCCTTACTTTCCTTCATCTTGTCTTCGATGTTGAACCCTTACCTCTTATTGGTGGTATGGGGAAAAATGTAGGGGGTCATTTCAAAAAAATAATCAAGCAATAGAAAGCCTTCAGAAAACTAAATCAAAAGTGCTTAATCATACAAAATCCAAAGAAATAATTTAGTTGTTCATGTTAAGAGAGAAAATCAATCCTTACACCAGATCTTTCCAATCGTAGGTCACTTATGGATCTAAGTCTAGTCAAAACCTATAAAGTGAAATTATCTCTGAATTGGTCGGATCATCTTAATTGGAGATGAGTCACATTTTCCCAAATGGACCATTGTTAACCTTGTTTCTTTGCATCCATCATCTTCATTTTCACATCACTATCTCATTTTTCTTACGTCCTTCTTGGCTATCGGTGTTGATCCCTCGCATCTTACTAGTTGTGTGGAGTCAAGGGTGGAGCCAGACATCCTATCACTATGTCATCTACATTATTCCAATGGAATGAAATGTTTATAATTGTTTGAACATAGGTTCAGATAGTGCACCCTTTACCGAGTAAAAATTAAAAAAAACATATATTCAAAAATCCAAAAAATCATATATTCCAATTTCCAAAAATCATATATTCCAAAATCTTTAAAAATCCAAAAAACAACAAATATTTTTGTCCCAAAATAAAAACATCTACAATTAGTCAAAAAAATTGGACAAACATTATCCACAAACTTCAAAACATTCACACAACTATCAAACACTGAGGTACTCTTCCAAACAATACCAAAAACAACAAATCAATAATCATCTCAAAATCAAAATTTTAACTCTTATCCTAGTGATTGTTCCAACTATCCTACAACAAATCAAAACCCTAGCGTGCATCCTCGCTTGGGGAAATCTCAACTCTCATTCTCTCCTTGCATGTATCCTTTCTTGGAGGCAATGACCCCATTAATCAAATCAATCTTCAATGTGATCCAACAAGAGTGTCATTTGACCCCACTCTTTAGTTTGATTTAATATTACCTCTTGCATATATCTTTTCTTGGGGGCAACTTAATCAAATTAATTTACCATCCGAATCCAGCAAGAGTGTACCCCACTCTTCAGTTTGATCTTACCCCTTGCATGTATCCTTTCTCGGGGAAATATATTCAATCAATCATCATTGTGGAACACATTAGGGAAATTTTTAATTGTATTTATATCTAGTTGTTTCGTATTGATAGTTACTATAGACTAAGTACAAGTAATTTGTTTATCATCTGGCTCATTTATAGCCTTGGTGTATACATTTACTGTGTATATTGGGTTTGTTTTTACTTCATTATTTTTTTATTTTTTTGTGTGTTTATGCATATAATTGCTTGATCGTCATGGTTTTTTAATAATCATGGTACTAACTATATTGTGCAATAGCAAAGAAGGTTGCTCCAAAATACAAAATATGAATGGAAGCTCAAGCTATGGGAATGTTAGTCATAACACAAACATCATTGTATTTTTTCTATCATGTATCATCTACCATCATCAAAACTATAGTAGCAAAAATGACCAATGATTTTTTCTCCCACCCAACCCTCTATTCGGTTCCAAAACATCTCATTGAGGAAAATCAGGTATTCCTCCACATTTATTTATCATGTGTTTACCGATTTGCATCGTCTATTATCTTTAAAGTGTTATTACTTCATAATAACACTTTAAAGAGGGGAAAATGTAGACACCCTAAAATATCATATTACGCATTCTAAACCTCTGAAATCATCCTATAATTACTTCACAATACATTACGACCATTTTCTACCATTTATGACCACTTTCGCCTCTAAGGACATTGTCAATCTTATTTCGCAACCAACTAAATTGCAACTCCAACCCATCCATCGACATTTTACCCACTTACCTTGTGCTCCACACATTTTATTGAGAAAATTGCTTGAGTGTAGTCTTATGTCTCTCCACCCACCATATGAGGTTGATACAAGAAAACCTCAAAGTAATAATTTTGATGTAAATGCTTATTGTGACTATTATTGATGTATCAGTCATTTCATGAATAGTTGTCTTAATATTTGTCATATCATTTAGGGTATCATAGAATCCCATGCTATTGAATGAGATGAATCCATGGAATCTTCTAAGCCAACCAAAAATAATGTCAAACTCAAAATATTCAACGATCCACTTCCTAAGTATCAAAATGAAAAATCCACGTGTAAAGTTTGTAATACTTATCGCATGGTGCCACCATTTCCCTCTTATTATCACCCCTTGATTCAATAAAATCTAATTATTTTATTAAAATCTGAAATATACAGATATGATAAATGACATACAATCGAATATAGATGTTAAGTAATTTATTTGATATTATAAATGAAATGAAATGAAATGAAGAGGAAAGAGAATTACTTGAAATTGAATTTCCTTGTAGTGACTCGAGACTCTGTAAAATGTGATGAAATAGCATAATGAGCATCGCAACGAACCTCAAAAAACTACAACAAAGGAAGATCTGTCCAAACTAGGGCATACGGAGAAGGATGAGGGCACCTAGGGCACCCTAGTCTAAAATATGGTCGCTTGGTCTTTCGCAATACTTCACCTTTGGTCGCATGAATGTCACACTTGGTTTGTTGGGGTACTTGTAGATCCGTAATGAAGAAAGCCCCTATAAAACCCTCAAATCACATCAAACCCTAAAAAAAGAAAGATGCAGAATAAGGGATCGGGGATGTTCTCAGCTGCAAAAATGGTGGGCGTACGACTGAGTGCTACACTACAGCTCAAACCCAATGTATTTATGTGTGCAATAATGTGCCTATATTTATCTAACGCCAATGATGTAGAGATAACAAGTAATAACAAGATAAAATGCAAAATGGTGGATGGAATAGAATGAACTCCCCTTCCTATGCAATGTGTGATGTAGAATAATGCCCAAATGCATTCCCTTTCTCTATGTAGATAGCTATCCCTTGATAATAATATTCTTCCCATAAGGTAGTATGTATGTTGTGTTTATATAGGGATCTCTTGTTTAAATTTCAACACTAATGAACTGACATGTTGACTAGTACCTTGGGAGATGAGAGGAAAACCAAAAATACCGACCTCAAGTGCGAAAATAAAAATGAAATACAAAGAGGAAAAGGGTGCCCGGGATGGCCAAGGGCACCTAGCACTCCTGCCCAAGAATGGGTGCTATTTTTCGAGAGACCAATGACGATAGATGAGTGAAGATTGACATATAAGGATCTATGAGACCTAACCAAAACTATGTGAGTGAGTGAGTGACAAGTGTGCAAGACAAACATTGATAAATACCAAAAATACAGATGAATGCACTATGGGATGGGTCATCAGTTAATACTTTTCTTATGCAATATCCATACATAAAACAACATACTTAATGGTATAATAATAGTAGTAAGTGTGTGATTTTGTGACTACAATTTCCCCCACTTTATGTTGGTGAGATAAAGCTTGATAACATAAAGTAGTTACACATGCGTACTCGAGAGAAGTTCGAGAGAAGTATATGTTGTAGTAGAATGTGCAAATATGGTAGAAGAGTGTGCTTTGAATGAAAACATATAGCGTGACGAACCATGGATCAACGTGTTGATCTATGTGGTGTAATGAGAGACGTAAGCTTATGATGAAGAGTACTAAATGAGAGTGATGATTTGTGATGTTGAATGATTGATGATTTCAAATTTTGTATGATGATGATGTGATGGGGTAGGGAGTGATTAGTTCCCAAAATAATTGCATGTGTATGGAAAATCGGAGGATTTGGGTGTCCGCCGTCGGGAGGAAGAGTGTATGGAAAAGGTGTGTTATTCTCCAACCTTTAACTACATCCTCAAAATATCTAACCATTACAGATAGACATAGATCAAATTTTTCGGTGATTTTGGATCCAAATATTTTTATCAAACATGTTTACCCATATAGGAGTAGTATAGGAAAGGCGATGATGTCTCATTGCCCCTACTCCAAGGGTTTCGCCGCAATGTGTGTGATGGATTCCAATTTATGTCATCTAGAAGTAAATGAGAAATGTATAATAACTTCCCATGTTAGGTCATCCGGGAAATTAACGATGTAATTCCCAAGTTAGGTCATCTAGGAAACTAACGATGTAATTCTCAAGTTAGGTCATGCGGGAGGATGAATGTAACTCCCAAGTTAAGTCATCTAGGAGGGTGAATTTTTTGTATTATATCAATTGAATGGTATGATTTGTAGAAGTTGAAGTGTTATACGATTGATTGGTTGTTTTGATTTTCTTTCTCATAGAGATATTTTACACTTGTTGCCCCCATGTTAGGTCTTTAGGGGAATCGGTAGAAAATTATGAAATATCAAATGGTGTAGTAGTAAATGTTCAAAATGATGATTTATAAGCGTGGAATGATCGCGTAAGAGAGTGGTGTAAAGGGGAATAATAAGATGACCCCAATTGTATGACCCCTTTTGGAAAAAGGGAAGTGATGATGAAAACGAGCGTTGAGCCGAAATTAAGCACATAATAGATAGTATCGATAGAGATCATAAAATTATGTGTATATTGAGTGAAATAGAATGTCTATGAGAAATGGTGTGTGTCATGTGTACAATATGATGGTAGGTAGAATTTGAAGAGAATGCCACAAACGGGATAGAAATCAAAGTAAAAATGTTCAAGATATAAAAAGCGAAATTGTATGACGTGTATTAATTGAATGTGAAGTATGATTATGGTAAAGTGAATAATGAAAAGTGACTATAAATAGTAAATTGAAAAATTGATTAGTCAACTCATTTGTCTTTTAGTTGATAACACCCTAAACTTTTGTAATATGACTAACTAGTAAAGGCTAACACCATAATAGCCTAGAGCCAAGCTCAAGCTTAAGAATGAAACATCATGATCAAAGCTTAAAAGCATGCATTAATGGAAACTAAATGAAATCAAACATCTAATCTACAAGCATCCTTACTATGTGAGATGATTACTAATTAACATAGACCTAATTAGATCTAAGGGCAATCAAATTATGGTTGTTCTTTACTCCAAAAATGGTGAGAGGATCTCTCTAACAATGGCTACAAGGCCATATTAGATATCCCTCTACTAACCAACATGAAGATTGGATGCAAAGATTGAGCAAGCTAATCTAAGAAGGAAGTAAGGCTCTTAATCATATTTGTTATATGATATACTAATCAAAGTATGGTGTAAAGTGTAAACATAGGTTCTTAGTCTTTTTATAGTTTTCTATTTGAGGAAAACTTGCATCTTGGTGCATGTGGGACTAAAAGGATAAAGTAGATTAAGGCTTGTTAATCATGATTAGTGAATTAACAAGTGATTAGCATGTGAGGAGCCTTAATTAACCACTTAGGGTCAATTAAGAGGCTATGATAAGATTTTGAAGCCTTTTAAGATGTCTTGGAGGGAAATGGGGTGATTTTGAATGGTTAGAAGAGGGGTTTGAGCCAATAATAGGGTTTATTGATCAAAACAAGGAATTAGTTAATAATCGTCAATTGTTTTCTCGGACGAGGATTATAGCTTACAATGTGTCATAAATTGGCAACCTGAATGTGATAGAGGTTAGTTAATCAAAAAAGCATCATTAATTAACCAAAATAGAGGGAAACGCTAGTTAATTAGCGGAAATCACTAATTATAATGGAAATGGTAAGAATGAGAGTGATTGGTGTGCTTTTGGCAATATTAAAGCAAAAGAGGAATTTATGTGTCTACATTCGCGAGTGTGAGAGTGAGCTCTGAGTGTGTAAGGATGTCGCAAGTTAGATCATTGCGACCTAGTCATTTTGAGATGGTAGCAACCGTCGTGGCATCGCATATGATGGCGAGTTGGTAAGTGTAATTTTTCGAAAAATGTGTTTGTAGTAGTTGTTTTTGGTGAATTTTTGTGAAATTGTTATTTTGTTTTCCTTGGCATTTGGACCCAAAAAAGAGCAGTGAAGGCACTAGTGACCTTTAGGATAGGAATGCTCAAACATGGGCACTAGTATCCTACTCCCGGGTGTCTTAGTCCTACTTCTAGGTTTCCATGTCCAGAAAGTGTGAATTTGTCTAGAGTGGTGTAAATGTGAAATTTGATGTGTAGTGATGTTGTAAGTAAGCATGTGTATATTTTTATGGTGTTCTAATGTTGTGTTTAGTGTTGTTTTATGGTGTGCAAAGGGATATCCATTTGAGGAGTTTCGTGGTAGTTTGTCACTTGAATACATTTCTCGGGTTGGGTTTGTCAGATGATGATTGGGAGGTTATGGATCATGTCGGCCTATGACACATAGAGAGGATAGGGGATGTGCCCCATAATATGCCTATATTGATAGCTTTGTGTGAGATATGGTGTGCGGACACTTGTATAGTTTGGCTACCTACAGGGGAGATGACAGTCACATTAGAGGATGTATATCGCATATTGTGATTACCAATTTTGGCAAGAGAAGTACAGTCATGGATGTGGAGGATATGGAGAGATAGATGAGGGCCGCTAGGTGTTATTTTTGGGGACTCGAGTTCTGTCGAGGCCCATATTAGTTTGGATGTGATTTTGAGATTAAGAATTCCAAGCTTGATGAAGTTTATAGTTGTGGTTATTGTGTGATCTACTATTATGGAGGGTGGTGATGTGGGCATCTTATATAAGATGCATGATATTTTTCATCGGATAAGGGAGGATAGTACTAGGTATGCTTGGGTTCGATGTGTGTTGGCCCACCTATATAGAGATCTTTACATATTTACATAGGAGGAGCATAGAGGTGTGAGTGGAGATACTACTTTGTTGTATGTATGGGCCTATGAGCATATAGCAGTACTAAGGCCATTTGGTGGTCCAAGAGGAGATTGGGTGATGCCAGACATATTTTCTAGGATATGGGTAGGTGTGCATGGTCAGAAAATGGATACTGACACCTGTAGAGCTTTTATAGATTAGATGGGACCAGAGGCAGTGATATGGAGGACTTACTGATACTATGGAGGATGGTCAAAGATGTGGTAGAGCTCCGATGCATACGGAGGATGATGTGGTTGGAGGATTGGTTCTAAGGGTGACCGAGTTATTTCAGGTGCAGCGGGTATCTCGACAATTTGGTATGGTCCAGGATGTGCCCCTAGAGCCATATGTGTGGGTTAGAGCTATTAAACCACCAAGGAGGTTGAAGCTAGACCATGGAGCATAGGAGAGCAGATTAATACCTCTCGCTGCAGACGGCCGATGCGGCGATAGAGCCAAAAGACGCAGATGATGCGGGATGTATAGAGGCTTATCATGCATGGTGGGTAGCGCATCGGTGGGTGTTTTTGTTTCTAGTGTTTACCAATGCTATGGGATTACCATAGGGAGGAGAAGCGGAGGGGCAAGCACATTCCCGATAGTGTAAGCGGTGGTTGTAACAAAGTGTGAGTATCTGTATAGTTATGTTGTGTGATTTGTTACTTGCTTACATGATGGTTATTGTTTTCTAATGTGTTGTTCTATTGGTTGTAGGTGACACATATTGGTCATTGAGTGTGGACACATTGATCGTACATTGGTGCAGAACGTGCCCACTGACATATTTACGGGTGGAGGGATGTTAAAGTTTGTGGATGACATTACGGGTGAGCATGCCCATTTGTTTGAGCCAGTGGTGAGAGCAGCAGCGACGTGTACCATGTTGCTAAGTGAGAGGAATGAGGCATGCGATGAGACATAATGAGCTAGAGAGGTGGTAAGTGGAGGTCTGTAGCGTAGGATGTGTTTACTCATTTTATTGAGTTAGAGTCATTTTGTGGAGCAGACTATAAAGGTTACTCTATAATGGAGGTAGGTGGAGAGATATCAAGGTTGCAATCAGCGGAGCGAGTTAGTTGCGAGGAGTCAAGTTCTAGAGCTCTTACAGTACCAGATAGTGATAGTGATGATGAGATATGATTTGTATTGATGTATTCAATGTAGGGGAGTTTCCCCCTAGTGATGAGATGTTTTGTAACTATGATTGTAATTGATATATATAGATGGATTTATTGGCATATGATGATTGTATTCATTGTGTATTGATGTGATGATGTGATTGATGATATATGATTTGTGAATGATTGTTGTGATGTGCAATGTGTTGAATATTGTTCATGTTTGTTGAATTTACTTGTGATGTGTAGTTTTTGTGTAATGTGATGATGATATAGTGTTTGCGATTATAGATGATGTATGTAATGTGATTGCAAAGAATTTTGTGATGAATGTTTGATGATTTATAAAAGTATGATGTGGTCATAATAGTATAATGAAGCATATGTTAGTATGATGAGGATAGGGAGGAGAGAAGATTAGTGATGTCCCCATCATATAGATGATGAGGTTCATTTAGATAAGACCCCTCAGTTGTCAAGAATGAACCACAAAGCAAGAGTGTGTAATCAGGCAATAAATCGATAGAGTGTGCTAGATGAATCGACAAACCATGTGAAGATAGGTTCTTATTGAAATATATCTGTCGATAGTCATGTAAGAACTATAAGAACACAAGTTCATCATCGGGGAGTAAGGTGATAGAAATAACCAACTAGAGACCAAGCCGATGTGAAGCGGTGGAAGCATGTGGGATGAAAGTAGCATGAGTGTATGAACCAAATTGAATGTCATGTGGAGCAAGTGGTGAGAGGTGTGAATTACTGGTAGCTATGGAATCCAATGTGAAGTAGTAACATGATGTGATGGATGAGATGGTGCAGCAATGGATGGACGCGATGGAGAGCACGCATGAGTGACAACCTATGGTAATGGATGAATAATGACCTTAGCACTAGATGAAGGAGATAACTCAACTGGAGTAGTAGCTCGCTGACAAGGGAGAGGAGATATGGACCGCTCATGTGAGAAAGAGCCAAAGGAAATTATGCCCTTATCCTCTAACTATTGCAATCAATCATGAAGGGCAAAGTAATCATTGTCCATATGGCCATTGATACGGTGATAGTTACGATAGGGTCAATCACACTGGAATTTTAAGCGATGTTGTGGATGATGTTGGTTAAAAGTTAAGAGAATTAAATTCTTTTTAATTAAATCACGTAGCACATCATGTGGTCAAGCGTGATGAGATAAATGTAATGGTCCACGTGAAACAGGGCGTAGAAGATTGAGGTATATCCTGTTGCGAGTGAGAGAGGAAGGATACTTATGTGATGTAGTAGACTGAAATTTTTTGTGAGGAGGAGATGGAGATCATGTAGGACACTCAACTGATAGAAATGGAGAAGAACTAGATGATGTAGCAGTACTAACAATAGGTGGAGGATCTATAACATGTGTAGCAATGAGGTCTTGTTCTAGATCAATAACTCTATATCATAAAAGTGTGAATGATTCACATATGTCATATTGTAATCTTTTTTTTAATGCTAGAATCAAACCATGATAGAAGATAAATTACTGAACTCTAATTCAAGTAAGTTGAAAGACTGGTGCATACAAGCATTGAATCATAAGATGTAATCCTTGATAGGTTTTGTTTTTCCCTGATGTAAAGTAGGTAAATGATCATATGTAGCTTTAGGGCCATTGTTGATGATGAAGTGATGAGAAAAGCTTCTTCCATGTCATAATAAGTGTTAATATATCCAAATGGTAGATGGGTATACCATTGGAGAGCATCATTTGTAAGACTATGTCGAAAGGCTTTAAGTAATAATCAATCATTAGAATATGAATCCATAGCCATACAAAGTAATGCTTGAGATGCAAGTAGGGGTTTCTAGTACCATTGAAACATGAAAAGGTAGGCATGATAAAATCCTTAGGAAATGTTGAGTTATGAATCTTCTTAGGAATAGGGTTGTCATGCAATGAATTTTTATCAATGGAAGCATAGTAGGCCTTGCTTTCTAATGTGATTGATTGAACCTGAGACTATAAGTGACCAAAAACATGCATGAGAGACAAGATATCATGTGAAGGAATAGTAGAAGATGGAAATAATGTGTTAAGCAATTGTAATTTTCCATTGTGAGTAATCATAGGGACATCAAGAGGAGACAAAGGAGATTCTGATGTTAAGGGCACACTAGATGTAGGTGTCAAAGAAGAAATATGTGACGAAGGACATGGAACATCCATGGAAGTAGTAGGAATAGAATTGGAAACATCCCTAGGAGATGAAACAATAGATGGAGATGATGCATGCATGGTATTAGATACAACCTTAGAAGAAGATGGAAATGGATCAGGGGATTCACACTCAACAATATATAAAGTAGTAGAATCATGACTATCAATTATTGCTTCAAAATCAGAGAGAGAATCAAATATTAAATTTTCATTAAGTGTATCTTTAATCGTATCATCAACATAGTATGAAGGATTATGTGAGCTAGTATGCGATGGATCATGAGAAGAAATGTCAGAAATAGGAGAAGTGTGAGATGCAGCTAGAGTAGTGGTCTGACTAGGAGGAGAATCAACATGCATATGTGTACTATCGTCAAGACCAAGCATGAAATTAATGAGAGTATCATCTAGATTTTCTTTGGAAATTTCAGAAGGAGGATCATGGCTAACTATATAACATGGTGTACAATGAGTGAAGCTCATTGGATCAAAAACAATGCCAATGGTAGAATTATCAAAGCTAGTATGCACATTGCATCCATTGGCTAAGATTTTTTGTTGAATATGATTCGGCATAGTAACATCACGATATACGGCGATGCAAGCTCGGCTATAGTTTCCTCATCATATATGGGATTGATACTAACATGAGCATGATGAGACGATAAGGAGAAGATGTATCCTTAGCCATTAGGGTTTTTAGTAGATCCTAGGGAAAAAAATTCTAATCTACTAGTTCACCAAAATGATTCAATAAAATATAATTATTTTAGTAAAATCTGAAATGTACATCTATGATAAATGACATACAATGGAATTTAGATGCTAAGTAATTTATTTGATATTATAAATGAAATGAAATGAAGAGGGAAAGGGAATTACCTATATTTGACTTACCTCACAATGACTCCGGGACTATGAAATGTGATGAAATAGTGTAACATAGTGTCGCAACGAACCTTAGAAAATTACGGTGAAGGAAGATATGGCCAAACTAGGGTGCCCTGTCTGTCAAAAAACTTGTAATCTGATTTTGATAAGGTCACTTGGTCTTCACAATACTTCGCCATTAGTCGCATGAATTTCACACTTGGTTCTCTCGGGGTACTTGTAAATCCACAATGAAGAAAGCCCTCTAAAACTCTCAAATCACATCAAACCCTAAAAATAAAGATGCATAATGAGGGTTTAGATTGTTCTCAACCACCACAATGGTGAACTTACAACTAATCATTGCACTACATCTCGGACCCAATGTAGCTCTGTTTGCTTGTGTGTGCAATAATGTGCCTAGGTTTCCCTAGCGCCAATGACATAGAGATAGCGGGTAATAACTAGATAAAATGCAAAATCATGATGGAATAGAAAGAATTCCCCTTCCTATGTAGTGTGTGATGAAAAATAATGCCCAAATACAGTCCATTGCTCTATGTATATAGATATCCCTTGATAAGAATAGTCCACCCATAAGGTAGTATGTATGTTGTGTTTATATAGGGATCTCTTGTTCGAATTTCAACACTAATGACCTGAAATGCTGACTAGTACCTCGGGAGATGAGAGGGAAAACCGAAAAGACCGACCTCAAGTGTGAAAATAAAAATGAAATATAAAGAGGACAATGGTGCTCGGGATGGACAAGAGCATCTAGTGTTCCCGCCCAATCTTGGGCACTATTGTCCAGAGACCAATGATGACAGATGATTGAAGATCGAGACATGAGGATCCACGAGACCTAACTAGAATTATGTGAGTGATTGACAAGTGTGCAAAACAAACATCGATAAATATCAACAAGACAGACGATTTGGACTATGGGATGGATCATCAGTGAATACTTTTCTTACACAATATCCATACATAAAACAACATACTTGGCAAGTATAATAATAGTAGTAAGTGCGTGATTTTGTGACTACACCCCTAAGATGAAATGATTTTCACCATCACTCATACATCATCTTCAACACCACTCATTACTTTCAATGACTTTAACATAGATGAAACAATTATATTTGATATTTTATCCATTCCTGTCTCTATTAATCAAGTACTTATATATTTTTTTAGTTGATCCACACAACAAATATAATGTCTTCACTCTCATGCTACTTCAATCTCTTGAAATTTCTACACATAATCTTGCATTTAATACTAATCCTAGATATCAATTTATTACTCTACCCATCACTATTGGTTCTATCACTACTTCAACTTCATTCTTGGTTGTTGCTACTCTTATTTCTAGTACCTTACATTTGGGTCTCCCTTGGTTACATGCTCTTAGGGCTATCCTTATGTCATTCACCAATGTGTTAAGTTTATCCATAACCAAAAAAATTCACCATTGGCGGTATTCCCTTTGAGGTATCTACTCCTAGTTTTCTTATTCATTCTGCTACATTTCATATTCCTACAACTAGTGTATCTATGGATAAGTCTTTAGTTTCACACAATGTCTATTGCAATTCTATCCCTCCTAGGTTTCTCAAATTCTCCTTAGGTATGATGTGATAGATTTTGCTTCTAGCAACTATATCTCTCTTAGGTCTCCTGATAGGCATTTGGTTTCCCACACTTCCTTGCACAAATCTAGATCTCTCAAGTCTCATAATAGGCCTTTAGTTGCACACACTTCCTCTTATGAATCTCTCTCCTAGGTCTTCTAATAGGCCCTCGATTTCACACACTAGTTCTCATGGTTCCTCCCTTCACATGGTTCTCTCTAGGTCCTCTAGTGCACATGCTCTCTCCCATGCTTCCCAAAGGAATTCTAGTGCCCATGGTATGTATATAATTAATCATTCTTCTAGCCCTCCACACATGTCTTTTACTTCCCATACTCCTCGTACATATCCTTCCTCCTATGGACCATATTTTACATCCATAACCACTAATGTGCCTCTTGCATTTGAGTCACCTTCTTCCACACAATTGAGGCCTAATCCTCCATCCCCTTCATTAGTTTCTCCACATCCTCCCGAGGATCTCATTGGATAGCCCAATGTTACCCCTTTTTTGTGTACAAAGCTAAGCACTTTAAAAATAGGAAAAACAATAGAATAATTTCAAAATGCAAAAACATTCATATCTATGTAAAAATACAAAATTAGTACTTGCATGCTTCACTTGAGTTATTATCAATTTCCATTATATATGTTGTTTGTCACTTTGGTTTGATAGATAGCATGCTTATTTACTCTTTACACACATGTGTTCATGAGGTATTTTGAGCATGATGCATGACATACACAAAGTGTTACACAATGATAGGTGTTAGATTGACCATTTTCCCAGACTTCTTATACATTTGGGGGCATCTATTTTACACTACATCTAGGTGTTATTGTTCTATTATAGTTCCTTTCTACTTCCTCATTATGCTTGATTACATATATTGTGTACATGTTATCTTTTGAGCTAACATGACTAACACATGTGTCTTGTGCAATGTTGACATCTCTTATTTCACATATGTTCACATATCTTGGCTATTATATCATATTATCATGTTTTGACACTCTTATTTCATGCATACTTGTTTGCGTGTGTGTGTGTGTATTATTGCTTGCTTGTTTTCATTAATGTGGCCTATGTGCCTTGATTGTCTTATGACACTGTGGGTGTCCCATGTTAGTGGCATTATGTGTATCGTGTTTGCTCTTGCTTGCTCTTATTTTTATGCCTACATGCCTTTATTTTCTTGTGACACCATGGGTGTCCCATGTTTTTGGATTTGCACCTTTTGTGTGACATTGTTTTCATACTTGTTACATCAAATTTCACTATTGTTGTATTTGTCTTCTCCTACATGCATTCATACTACTAGTTTTATTAGATATATAGTTTATATATATTGATATAATTACTTTTCTAACACTATGTGGTTGCCACCATGCACAAACACCTTCCTTTTTCAAGGTACAGTTTCTTCAAGGTTTCCACCTCTTCAACATTCTACACTCTCCTATAGTTTCTTAAACATCTAGTGCATGGGAACACATATTTTCTTTTGAGACAAGTGCTCAACATGGTTTTCACACATTCCTTAAAAGAGGGGAATTGACCAGGTATATTATACACTTAAAACAAACACAAGTAGAATTATTTAGTAAAATATAGGTACAAAAAGGGTAAAGGTACATAGAAATCTAGTCAAACACATAATTTTAGACAAAATGCATAGGTTCAAAACCATGCACATTATCCAAGATTGTATGTAAGGTCTTTACCCTACCACATGTTTTTTCCTAGGGGAATTTACATCAACTTTCTTAGCAATTTCAAATTTTTAACTACATTTTCATGTTTTTGGCACAATTTTAGACTCATTTCACTCGGTTTAGACCAATAATGAGGACATGACTCCAATATTTCATCGGCTCTTTTGTCACCTCTATCTTAATTTTCCTAAGGCTTAGAGTGACATGTGATTGGTTCATGTGGACCAATCATGTTCATTCTCCATTATTATGAGCTTGGAATTTTGAGCCTTACCTACCTTGGTTGCTCCACCAAATCTCAGATCCTCGGGACCATGAACCAATGTGATGGGTCCATGTGTACCAATCAATGATCTTGGGTTTTTTCGTTCTTTTCCTTTACATGGGAATTTGATCGATTGGTGAACTCTTGGGATCTCGGGGTTTCGTGGATTTCATCCTTGCTTATTCATTTGAGTTGATCTTTGAAACCATGGATCTTTGAGACTATGTCATAAGTCCACCTCCATGCTTTAGCTGATTTTGGTTTATTCCTTAACTCACCTATGAACTTGATGATCCAACTCGGTGATCAAATCGTGACCTTGGAACTCTACTCATTTGGGATAGCTTTGGTTCAAGATCGTGCAAAAAGTAACTTGTGTATCCTTAGATCCACTTAACCTTTGAGGCCAGTTTGAATATAAAGGTGAACCTAATCCTTTTCCTCGTGAATATGAGACTAATATCCCAAGTGATTTGTAGACACCTAAAATATGCTTACACTTAGCATTTCCTCCCATTCAACCGATTAACAACACTTCATTAATTCCCCATTCTTTGCCCCACTCTTGAATGCCCATTTATGACACCTTCTCGGTCGTATTCTTCCCATATTCAACTTATTTGGCTAATATCTCTCTTATTAGCTAAACATTCCTCCTTTTGACCATTCAAAACCTCCCTAGTTCTCTCTAGACCACTTTTATTGGCTTCGTAGGCTATCTATTAGTCACAATTGGTTATCCAGACCCCTCCCAACTCTCAATAAGTCTCTAATCACTTGCTAATCAATTTTAACTAGCCTAAATCCTAGTTAACTAGCCTAAACCAAGCTTATCTAAGCCTAAAGAATGTTTATCCTAATCTAATCTTAAAATGCTTTTTGAGATTTAGTCCCACATGCACCCAAATTCCAAACTCTCCCAAGTGAAAACTATAAATAGAAGGGTCACCCCTCCCTCTCAACCTTACACCTTGTTTACATAACAAAATATCTCTCATATTTGGAGATCTTGGCATTAGAAATCATTTGTGATAGCTTTAAGCTATAGAACATTTGGATCTTGGCCATACTCCATTGTTAAGAGCTCCTCCATCTTGTATCCATCCACTCCAAATATAGTTAGTAAGGGAAGATCTAAAGCTTGGCCATGTAGCCAACTTGGAGAGATCTCTTCACTATGTTTGGGAGTAAACAACACATAATTTGATTGCTTAGAATCTAACTAGGTTCACTTACATTAAGCTTTCACGGAGTAGAGAGTAGTATATATGCTAGGGATTTAATGTTTGTTTCAAATTTATGCATGCATAGATAGTTTCTTGTTTATCTCTTATCTCATGGTGCATAGTTGAGTTAGAAAAGCTTTGAGGTTCTTTAGCCTCGTCCTATAGCTTTGCAAACCTTTCCATTGCATACGAGTGACCAAGTGATCGCCACATATCCCTTTTTTTGAACTGATTAAATTTGACATTTGGATCCTTTGTAAATATGATAAATTGGACTTCCCACTGTTTTTGGGGAAAAACACATGATTTTGATCAATTTTTCTTCAATTCACTTGTATGATCCTATATTTGATATGTGAAAGTGAATTTAATAAGTTTGAATATATCAAGGTGCTTAAAATGCATAGTTTTCATGATCAAAATCCTTCAATTTGGAATATAAAATAAGTTTTTGAAAAATTAAGTGTGAGATCATTTTGGCAACAATATCTTTATTTATAGAAATTGATCCTAGATCCATCTATAATGGTTTGGTTTTTGGGGTTATGGAGGTATTGAAGAAACTAAGTTCTTCATAGGAATACTTTAATTTCCTCATGCACTCAAACGGGGAGATATTAGAGTTTTTGAATAACTTTGATACCCAATCTTCTTCCTTATTAGGATGTTTAGAAATTCATCATTCTTATTCTCTCCTCATCATTCTATGTTGGGTTGCATGCACCTAACACTTTGGTTTCTCCTCAGCATAATTAGGGATTGATCAACCCCAATCCTTAATAAATTCAACAAATAAAATATTCAAGCACAATCAAATCACATAAATCTCTCCCTCCATAGACATGTGCATTCCTTCCTTGTTTACATCTCTTTTATTTCATTCTTATACAAATGTAAATATTTCATATTACACTTTACATTTGAGTTAAAGTTCAATTCTTTATCATGGACATTGACTACACTCTGTGTTGCAGGTTTCATCATGGAACATGTCAACACCAATCACAACAAGATTCTATCAAAAAAACATTTGAGTGAAGATAAAGCGAGTTTACACACTCATGTATCTTTCCTTTAAGCAAGTAATTTTATTTCATACTTAAATGAAGGGAAAATGTAGACACTCAAATTTGGAAATTCACTCTTTGATATTGCTAGTTTTGATAATGCACTCTTGCTAAGATAAATGCAACCTTCCCATTCATGTTTAGCACATTTTGAGTTCTCTTTTTAGCTTGTTTATCCTTACACAATGACATGCCATCAAATTATAATAACACCATGAATAAAATCTATATAAAAACATCAAGTAACAAATTCCAAACTTCATATTGCATGTTTTCCTTCCCTAGTCAAGGTCATACAATTCATTCATGATAGTATAAATGGCCCTGGTTAGCTTGTATGGTCTTAGACTAACATTTCCTCTAACTTTGCTTTCATAGTCATATTCCTTGTTGGGTCTTATAATCTCTGTGTGTTAGAATTTCTTTGATAAATCATGTATAAAACCCTATAAGAAAGAAGACACTACCTCATTTTCTAACCTAGAAATCCTATGACACTACATTGATATACTTGCTTCTAACACTTGAAAAAGGCACCTAAGGCTCCCTAAATATCATAATAACACATATATAATTATTACTATAGAAATATCTATAAGTGTGAAACTCCTTACTAGGTCAAGACACCAATTAGTCTTTGATACGAGCACTTAGACATCCCTTCCCAAGTATCTTAGCAAGAGCGAACTAAACTCAAGCATTTTCAAAGGTGGTTATTAAATCTATTTGCATTGCTTCATATATCACATGCTAGGTGGAGAAAGATGTGCGGTTTGAGGCCTCTTTAGTAGTAGTAACAACATTGGTGGTACACGAGGGTGTCCATAATGTAACTAATGTTTATTTTGTAGGACTTTTCATCCACTAAGGAGTTTAAGATCATGATCAAAGCATTCTAATAGCTTCGTAGAATGATTGTAAATTAGGGTTTGATATAGATAGTTCTAGGAAGGTGACCATCTTAAGAGTTACGAGATCCTAGAACCAAGTATGTCTAAGACTATAAAGTAGGATCAAGACGACACAAAGGGTCTTGGCAGATTTGTGTGGTCCTTCCCTAGGCTAGTTTCTAATTCAACCTCCGAAATGAAGCATCACCAAGTCAAATCTTCTGTTCTAGTAAGAGTGCATTTTCCTAGAACTTATTAGAATCATCTCGTAACCAACTAAGTGTACTCATTCCTTTTTTTTTTCAAGTTTGTATATTTTCTAGAATATCGTTACAAGTATAAAAATGTTATTCTGATTTTGGTAATTAATATTGGAAGTTAATTAATCAGAATACTCACTTGTTACTAACCCTTACATAATTTAATGTAATAATTCAATTAAATCAATTAGATTTTATGTTAAATGTAATTAAGGTGTAAATAATTTCATGTTGGTGAAATTGACATATTGTTCCAATTAACATGTTTTGTTTCCCTTTCTTGTTCTTGGATATAACACGAAGGGTGATGTATAGTTTACCATATTAGTATTCTAGCATGGAAATGAAATGAGTTTATTTTGAAGGCTTGATCCATTTCAATTTTACCATATATTGGGGAAAATTATTGTGTTGAACTCTTCATTAATGTTCTTAAAGTAGGTGTCGTTTACATATTCCATCGATGAATAGTTTTTCTAAAATGGCATGGCTCATTTACAATTCACTCTTCCAATCCCGGTTACTTATGTTTATATCACCAATGTCATGTTTCCCTTTCCCAAAAATGAACCATATACATTGGGTGATTTAGAAAACCAAGTTACATTATGTTAGAAAGTATACATGACACCCATTGATGAAGGAAACTTACTATGAGAGGTACAAATTCTATGTTTGTTTTATTCTAACATTCTATTACTTTATATTTTTTTCATGGTTTGGATGGTACTGATATTGATGACATTTTTGTATACACAAGATTTGAATAATAACATTTCTATTATGGATGTTCAAAAATAATGAAAATATTTTTATATATTCTTGCAAGACATGAATCACCTTAGAACAATACAATGATAAGTCCAAAAGGAGAAAAATATAGAAGGATAACCTATACTCGATAACATGAATGACCTTGAAATTGTGTTTTGGTAGAATTGAGGAATAGAGATGCTTGTTTTTATAGAAAAACATGCGTTGTAAACAATTACTAGCAATAATAATGATCTACTAATTTTTTGTTATATTATAGTTCAAACATGATATTTATAGTAGACAATTTTTTTATGGCAATGTACAAAGTATGCATATTTTGTATAATTGAAGTTCAATTTTTTTTTTAATATATTGTCTTATTTTATGGAAATTCAAATTTTGTTTTTATAAATCAGTTTGCAATATCCCGATTCTTTGATTTCTATGATTATTTTGTGCACGATGTATATTAGAGTTTGTAATTTTGAACACCAAATTAACATTATATCACTTTTTCAAGTATGAATGCTAGGACCAATGATTCATTATTATAGTTTTATTTAAAAGTCTAGATCACTTTCTTGGTTTGCCTTATATCATTGATCTTCGTATTCTATTAATTAATGGAGTGTCTTGACCATGGAATGAATAAAGGTTGTTAAAATTAATATTGTGAAGTTTGAAATCTATAGCGTGAAGTTCAAAATTGACATTGTGAAGTTAAGATTTTGAAATGTAATTCACAAGAATGATTAGAGATATTGAAGTTCAATATTTTTCTATAGAAAAAAAAAGACACATTTTCTAGATACTATTATCACATCATTATTTCTATGATTGCCATAATATATCAACATGAGTGTGTGTGGAAGATTTTGACCAAATGTTTTTTTCACTATATGATAGAATGCTCAATGTACTCTTCTCTCATTTTGTTGAGATTTATATGTCGTTATTTGATAGCTACAAATGGAAAATGTAACATGGATGCTAAATTTCTTGAAATTATTGTAAAAGTTAACATGGATAGTAATTGTTTTAACATTGTGAAGCTCAAACCGACATTTTGAAGTTCACTTTTTCAACTAGGACTTGTATTTATGCTCTTATTCTCTAATGAAACTAATATTTTTGTTGTGGTACTCTAAGGTACAAAATTATTCATGAATTATTATTTTAGGTTATGAGGTATTCTTATTATGTGATTTTAGTCCTTTGACCAACAATAAAGATGGTTGTAGTTTGTGACAAATGAATGGCTTGAAAAGAATTCAGACATGTAAAGTTGAATTATCAAAACTTGTTATAACATAATGGTGTTTCATCTATTCTTATTTATTGTTTACTCACTTGGAAACCCTATAATTGATAAACATAATGAAACACATTTATTGAACATATATATTTTATTATCACTATCATCTCTAATCTAGTACAATCAAAGGGAATCTTGTTGTGAACATGATTATGCTTGAGAGGGTGACCCAATCCACACCCAATCTCTTCCATCAATATGTGTTTGTCTATAAATAATTCATTTTCAATCTCATTAGGTTCTTATAGGGAGTGGCATACAAGAGAAGTTGAGAGTAGACTATTCTTGTAATATCATTTTCTTACTAGATTATTCCATTATGATGGTGATTAAACATTAGTTTTATTTTCATGAGTATTATTACACACCATGAAGTTCACACTTTTAATGTGATTTTATCATGTATTTATAAGAATGTCCTTGATCTTTATGAGTATATCTATATAGCATCAAACATATGAGCTATACGTTACCTCTAGTTTTGTTCTAATATAAATGCTAGGACAAATGGCTCATTATTATAATGTTATTTGAAACTCTAGATCACTATCTTGGTCTAACATCTATCATTGATCTCTATGGTGTGTTGATTAAGGAAGTAGCTTGACCATGAAGTGAATAAGGGTTACTAATTTTGAATGCACGAACATCTAACATTTTCTTGATTTGTATCTCTTTAGTAAAATTTAGTTCGGAGTGGTATAACCCTTGGCTAAGTGGTACATTACTTGTCACTATTGATCAATCTATACCTTAAAAAATACATAGGCTTACCTTAGCACTTAGAGATGGAGGTCCTTTAAAATCTATGATTTCATAGTCTTCATGAGTGTAAGATCTCATATTTATGAACATATCAAGTCTACTAATTAGTGAACTCACCTTGAGGAGGATTTTGGACCAATATTACCAATAAATGTTCACACTTAGATCCCATATAGGATTAAAACAATGTATTATTAGAATAAAGTTGCATGTAATAGCTCTAAATTGAACTTCACAATGTTTAGAATGAACTTCACAACATTTAGATTGAACTTCACAACATTTCAAAATTTGAACTTCACATTCTCTATATCGAGCTTTTCAATTTTCCTAAATATGCGTCATCTATAATTAGGAAATCTAGGGCTTTAGCTTTAGTTTGTTACAATGTCAATGTGAAAAGGAAAAATCAATAAATTCAAAGTTTTTCTCTACAATTACTAGTAAGAGACACAAAAGGAATAAATTATCCCATTTAGATCCCATCTAAAATTACAAACAATGTAGTATTATCATATAATTACATGTAATAGCCATAAATTAAAGTTCACAATGTTTAGAATGAGCTTCAAAACATTTAGATTGAACTTCACAAGTCAAGATTTGAACTTTGCATCCACTGAATTGAACTTTTTAGTTTTCCTAGTTATAAAGCATTTGAAATCAAGAAATATAGTGCTTTAGCTTTAGTTTTCTACACTTTCAATGTTATAAGGAAAAATTAACAAATTTAAATTCTTTATCGTTTTCTAAGTACAAATTGACTGCAAAATTCAACTTCACAATCCTTTAATGTGTATTTAATACATTGAACTTTGATTTGCACAAACATTTTTTCCATTAATATTTGATTCAATAAGTAAACCATACAAAAAGGTTGTAATGTCACAAATTAATGATCATGATCATACATGCCCTCACAATATATCCTAAGATAAACACAAATATCATGTACAAACCATGCACATTGTGCTTATCACATCAATAACCAATATAATATGAGAAATTTTTAGACGTGAATTTTCATTACACACCTTATTTACCTCGTAATGACATCTATGTGTATGGGCATTAAATCTAATCCAAGATGGGAATCTTCACACATTTGATCATCATCAAAGCTTAAGCTTTTCCATTTCCAATGTTCATCCAATTTGTCTTTTGCCTCACATCATTGACAATGTTGTTGTATATTACCTTCACGTCCTCAAATTCATTCACTAAAAACTCCTCTCTTGTGTAATTCAATCAACTTTGTATTCTTTAATATCCCATTCAACACTCATTTGTTTCGCAAATGAGTTGAAATTGTTTTCATTGTTACCACTATAGTCCCACATGCAAATGTTGCACTAAGGCCATGAATTAGTGTTGTGTAATGTATACCATTTAACTTGACTCCATATTATACCAAATATGTTTTAAATTGAATTGTATTCCCATTGGGCCATTAAAAATGTACTCATACTTGGACCCATTTGAGTCAGGAATGGAAGGCATGACATTTCTTAAGATGTATTAACGATCCATCCTTAATATTATATATAATTTAGTAGATGTATATTTCCAATGACTTATCATCATTGTGAAAATGATTAAATATTTGTAAAGTTTAATAATTTTGTTGTAACACCACATATTTTTGTGCTAGATATTTTGCTTCTTCTTCGCATTCAATATTGTGAACCAAATATATTGTCAAGAAATGTATTAATGTATTAGGTCTAGTTGTTTTGGAGAATACTCATTGTGCTCCATAATATGTGAAGTTCAAATTAACATTATACAATTAAAATTGTAAAGTTCATCTCTTTACAATTTTTGAAGTAAAGCCAAAAACAGTGGTCAACAGGTGGGCGGGTTCCAATCACACACCTATTTTTATTTTGCCTAAAAATAAACGAAAAACATTCAAATTTCAAATATTAAATCTTTTTCCATAAATTTGATGTAATTGTGGGTTAACAAACTTAACCCTCTATTTGGTCATATCCATCTTTGACTTTCTTGACCAAGTAGAAGGCCCCACCATTGTTTGGCTATATGATGCTCCATTTTAAATAATTATGAACTATATTTATATTAACAAGTCATTGAAGTTGGGTGTGATCACTAAAGCTCTTATTATTCCTACCAAAGGCAAGTAATAATGCAATCACTTGATCAATTAATCTTAACCAATGATACAATTGAATATATTTGTTTTTTGTTTTGTTACATATTTCATATTATGGAAGTTAGTAAATTATCCTGTCGAAGGTAGGTATTTAGGCTTCAACAATAACAATATGCAATTTTGTTCAAACCAATAAAAAACTGCCATATGAGATTTTATTTTTTTCCTATAAAGTTTGATACCAAACTTCTAAAAATTTAAATTAAAAAAAAAGAACTTTTCTTAAATTTCATTGGGTGAGGGGTTATTCTCAATGGGGGATGCAATAAATTTAAAAAAAAATAATAGAGCTCTGTTGTTTCCCAAAAAACCTTACAAATTTGTCGCAGACTTTTCTAATTTTTACTTTTATGGTTTGTTCTCATCCAGATTTGGAAAAGTATTTGACACAAACAAATACCACCGATAGTTTAATTTAGGAAAAACGCATGAGGGATTTGATTTTTCCAATGATTTGTAACATAATGTAGGATGTTTCCATAAGAACAATAACACCCTTGGATTTGGGATTATCTCTCTTGTAACAACTGGTTGCAGTGCATTTTTGGATAGCTCTGCAGATATCTCGCAACATTGTTTCTCTTAGGTAGGGGTCCCATGGAGGGGTTGTTGCTCCTATTTTTGTTCAGCAGGTGACCCCATGAAAAATTAAATTAAAGCAAACAGGAAGAAAATTTAGGAGAGTTTAAGTGGAAGATAGAAGGAGGGGGCTGGTATTCCCATAGTTGCTTCTATATTTTAGCAAGATATATTGCCAAATGTCAATTACTCAATGACCCAATTTGTTTCAATTTTTATTATGAATTAAAATATAACAGTTTTACATATATCTCCTTAAAAATTGCAGCACACTCTCAAAATCTTTATATACCATGGGATCACACATGTTTAAAAATTTCCTAAAATTACTCTACAACACTGCTAAGAAATAATAGGAATCCCCCTCCCATGGGACCACTTCCTTCGCCATCAAAAACCTCGCTCATTGTGTTCAGCGAATGATGAATCTTGTCATTTATCGAGAATAGAACGATTCATCTTCAGAGTGACAGCCTTCAGCTCAGGCAAGTATATTTTAACACTTCTGTCTGCTGGGTGTTTTGGGTGTCAAAATTCGTAGTTAGCATTGGGCCCTTCCTTCCTAGACTCTTTGTCGGTTTCCTTCTCAATTTCTTTAATCCTCTGTCTGTTGTCCGCCACAGAAATCCCGAGGAAGTCTGATGTTTTCTTCATCGCTTTCACTTTAATATTTGTTTTGGGTTTGGGAGGAAGAATTGCATGAATGATGGTGAGCAGGGTGCTGACAAAATATAAAGGCAATTCAGCACCATTTTTCTTCATAAGGGAGTGAAATTGTTCAACATTGTGGCTCTTCTACCCTAGATCGGTAATGAACTCGGATAATACCTTATCGGCGCATCCCACACGTGCCTCCAACTCTGTGCACACCTTGGAAACCAGGGACAAGTACTCCAATTTCTTCAACCCATCTTCCTTTCCCTCCATTCCCTCTAATTATTTGATGGAAAAAGTTAATGTTGGCTTACCCAGAGCGATAAGACCCTCTGCAGGTGCATTCAACCTCCTTCCCTTCCTTCCTTCCCTGCTCTCTCAAACATTCTAACCGAAGATCAAAATTTGCTTTACTCTCGTAGCCATATTTCACCCGACAAGGGTGGGAGGAATCATTAGAGGTTTTTGTCCACCGTTTATTCACTCGAGCAAATTTTACCGTTGAACAACTTAAATTTTAAATGATACAACAAATAGGGCTCCGCTAATTAGGCATCGCAATCAATGCGAGGTGCGAGGTGCAAGGTGCGAGACACGCCCAATCATTTGTAAACATTTAATTATATCGGTATGAGAATTTTATTCTCAATTTCTTAAGTAGTGCTACTTACAAATGAATAGTTGATACAGAAATAGACATCGAAGAGAAATCATTTGGTCTATCAAATATGCCAGGTGATTATGTGAAGCCTGAAGGTTCTCATCAATTTGTGAGTTTTTAAGTACGATGTTGTTTGAAGTGCATTTGAAGACTCAAGATAAAATTTCAACTCGGAATTTCTTATTTGCTAGTCAATATCAAGTTTTGACCTGTTTATAAATCCAGATTATGGGTGACAATAATGTCAATATATTATAGTCTCAACTAAAATCGCTGGTGATTTTAGGATTAATTACATATAGCTTCTTATTCGGGGATATCTTTTATGGCTTGCTCACCATGAGGAACAATTACACATATGTTGTTGTCACACAAACATCTTCGTTTGATGTTTCATATTTTACATTATTCCCTTTAACACGGATCTAGCCCTTCAATGTTAAAGTGGCGTGAAATAAAATGGATGCAAGTATCTCGGTATGCTTTGGTTCCAGAAACTATTGCAGAAACTATTAAATATTCATCTGGATTGTTGCTGGTTCAAAAACTATTAAATATGAAATTATTTGATTGCACTATGGGAATAACCACATACACAAGTTCCTATAAATTTCAATAGCTATTCCATAACACTCAGAACTCTCCAAACTTTTCACTGTCGGTTTACATTGTGACTGCAATGATTCTTTGTTTGTACTATCTAGTAATCACATCTGTAGAATCTTATTTTCTCACCAGGCATTCAACACCACTAATCAAATCCATAAATGAACCTCAGTAAATCACTGAAAAACCTAAAAAATAGGCTCACGATCACGGTCAAACAACACACCTTTGACCGGGAGGTAGAAATATAGAGAAAGTGCTCCTCTAGAGAGAAAAGTGTTGGCGAGCTAGGAATATAGCTAAGACTAAGCGGAGAATAACCGACAAACATGTAAAGGGTGGTGAGGTAGAAAGATAGTTAGGACCAACTCGACAATTAATAGAGCATGTAAAGGAGTAGTTTTGAGGGCAATTTCTCCATCTGTCAAAAACCATGGTCAAACATTTTTTTAAATAGATACATCACCTATAGAGATATCCTTCTACGAGTAGTCTCTAAGGAATATTGCATATCATTTCTTGCATTTAACAATAAATAACAAGATATTGTCACAATAGTTGTAATAAATATTTATAACTTTCATTTTTATTACATTTGACTATATCTATTACATTTGCTTAAAGACGATTTGCCATATCATGGCCTTGTTATTGTCATGTCCTCTTCACCAATATCAATATTTACTTTTAACTAAACCAATCTCAATTTGCCATGTGTGATTTCATGGTTTTTATAAAGTTTGATAATAATATTTTGGCTCTCTAAATTACCTTGATTTATTATGACAATGGCTCCTTCGCCTCTGCTAAGATTATGATTCTGGTAAGTGGTATAGATTTGATTACGGTATTCCGTGGTTTTAGCTTGTAAAATTAATACACTAGGAAAGCATAGAGTATGAAACGGTACATCGGGATATATTGAACATAAAATATGGTTTCATTTTAAATCCATATAAACAACTCCTTTTCTAGTTCTTTCGATCCATGGAATCGTTGAACATAAAATTTCCTTGAGTCCATTTAAATTCTTGGTTTCACAGTCAAAATGTTCTTTTTACATGCTTTCTTTTCTTAATTGTAAAACTTTTTAGTTCATTTGTTGTTATGTGATTGCCATTGTTTTATAAATAAGTTCCATGTGCAAGTCAATGCCTTTGAGTTTGTGTATTAATGCATGCAAGTCGATTCCTTTGAGTTTGTGTATTGATTTTGTGACAAATAATATGATTAAATGGTTTGTGACATCGTAGGAACAAAACATTTCGGTGGGCGAACGAGCTTTGATTCAAATGACTGTTTCTCTCACACACATTATTTTACCAAAATCAATGAAATTCTACACTAGGCAATATGATTCTACTTGACATCCCATCATCTACTTGGTTTTGTTGAAGTTCTATTCATTCTGCAAGACTTTCTACGTCTCCCTAACCTTGTGTTTTCATTAAAAAAATTCATATTTGTAAATGGTTCTCTTTTGGAGGGAAGGCTAGTTATTTCTATGTCTAGATTACAGATACTCGGCAAGGCTAATTTGCATCTTCTCAATATGTGAATTTATGATGTAATCCCAGTGAAAGTTAGGTAGATAAAAATAAAGATTGTTTCATAGCCTATTGGTGTATAAATATAGTTTCCTTAACCAAGAAAGCCTTCCTAACTAATGGGGGATGTGGCCATGAAAGGTGTTATTGCCAAGATCCAGAATTCTCAGAAATGAAAGATTACCTTTCCACTTGCAGAATCAAACATTTGCAGTCCAACTGGTTAACCAATGCTTTTTATGATAGCCAAGAGTGCCTCTTCATCGGTAGCATTGTTTGTATGGGGATGTGATAAGTGAGCTTCCCTTTGAAACATGTTTGTATTTAAAGCCATATATGGTTGTGTAGCAAGCCAACCGATTAATGGATATACATTTGCCGTTTGAAATTGGCATTCCAAAACTATTGTGTTGCCTTTTAACTTTTTTTCTGGCATCCCAATAGCTTCCTTTGTAGAAAGAGGTGGTATGAGACTGGGGGACTGGGGGAGGACACAAATTACAATGTCCTATTATTGAGACAAAACCCTAACAGATCAGCACTATGCTTCATCAAGCTTGATTACCAAGCTCCCTGCAATAGTAATTTTGAAAGCATTACGAGTTTGGATCATTCATGAGGACAGGAAAAGTGCCTCCATTCTTAGAATTAATCACAAAGTATGCAATCTGAAATTCGAACAATATAATGTGATAAGGAAAAATATATAGGGAGTGTCGCCATTGCCAATGCAGTCTTACTATTTCAAATGCCCAATCAACACCATTGGAAATCTAAACAGATTGCTACAACATTCCTTGAATGAACTGCAAATTTAATCACTACCACAATATGTGGTCTTGAATAATGATGGGAAGCGCCAGAAACTGGTATGCACTTATAATTGATGGGAACAATAGCAATTTGTCTTTGTTAGAGGCCCTATTTCATATCCATAGACTCGAACCTTTAACCAAATGGATAAAACAAATATTGTCTTTGTTAAATATGCTAGACTCACATTTTCAATTCTTTGTTATAGATCCAATTTAATGCTCTAATCATATGACAATATTCAATTCAAAGAAAACTAGAGTTGTCTCTGTAGCTTGGAACTTGGAAGCCATCTTACAAGTAAGTGTGCTTTGGGTTGCAATCTCACAGAGGCCATCATATTTCATAGAATTCCCTAAACATGTGTTTTTCTTGGCATCATGTGCAGTTTCCATCCTTGATACCTTGTTTCCTCTGAAAGATAATCTCTTTCCAAAAGATGTGACGAGAATTTGGGACATTGGAATTCATGCAAGGATTTTTAAATAACGAATGATGATGGAAATGAAAAACTAAGCGCACTAAAAGGTGAGACTTTACCACGAAATTCAATTCTAGATTAATGTCTCAGCACTTTGATATGAAATTTATTCCATTATGAAATTGTGAGCCATTAAAGTCAATTGAGCTTATAAATGTCAATCTACACAAAAGACCAAACAGGTCTTCCATAAGAAATTCATTAAACAGCCCAAATCAAATCAACAAACAGAAGCAAAAATAATTGTTGATGTCAAAATAAGCTTATTTCCATTACAAATCTAAACTTGGTGTAGAAATTTATCTTGTGGTAAACCAGACTGAACATAGGGAAGGATTTGCAACCTTGGTTCATTTATATACAAAGAAGCTATACACATTGAAATCAAAGAGGAGCCATGAGAGGTAATTGTACACCAGCTTCACAGCCATTCCATGTTATAACAACCTCGACCAATGAAGTCCGATATCCCCTACCTATGCATTTTAATCCCAATCACTTTTTTCTCTCTCCCTCCGTAAGAATCCATGGCCAACTCACATATTGAATGCTTCAGGATTTTATGGTATGCATATTCTTCATGGGTGGCTTATGGGATCATGGTGTGATGGTTTATATATCAAATCTCATGTTCCCTCTTGAAAAAGTTTCCCATGGGCCTTTCGCCCACACATGCATAATCAATCCCCTCAACAAGGTAGAGTCTAATTCCTAGAATGATAGAATGAAGTTTGGCATTTTTCCTTTGTCAAATCAAAAGTATCTATCATCAAGCTCTGTAATATTAATTAAGAACAAGAAAAATGATTATTCACTATGTTAAACAAGTATGAACTTAAGTGAAAATGAAATGATTTTTAAAATTAATTTCCAATAAGACCTCTTATATATAGGCATGATATGAGCCACAATGGATGCAGAAACAGAATAACTTGTTTTCAACTTCAGAGTCTGTGTAAAACATATTGTAAGCTCTAGAGCATCTTTGAAGTAACTAACCAACTACTTGGGGGGAAAGCTCAAAAGAATTTCGTAAACTGGTAATATCTCACTGGTGAGCAAGATAAAAGCACTTGCCAACAAAAAAACAAATATGGACTGTTTTTTTAGCAGTTTTCTTTGGGAAAAATGCTTGAAAACTATTGAACAAGGTTTAGTCTAAAACTTCATGATTCGAGTTCTCCATTCTAGCCAAATTTTACAAATATTACCAGTAACATCCCTGATTAGATTTTCTTATTTTATTTTTAGGATACTTGGATAATATGATAAATTTATATTTTTAGATTAAGAATTATGCCATAAGACAATGCAAAACCAAAACAATCCTCCACGCAAGTTGGAATACCTTACCGAATATTCTTACGGCTGGTCACTCAAGATAGCTGTAAGAAGTGTGGGCCTGGCATTTCTCCAATATTTTCTTGAGTTATTTGATTTTGAGCTAGTGAAACGCAAGCCATCCAAGAGGGTAACTCTGTTTCTATAATTTTCCCACCCTTAAGCTATCGAGGGGCAGGAACTACCCATCTTGTGAACTTTGACCTCTACAATATAAACACCTAAAAAGAGGGTTTTCTCAATAATTACCTGTAGCTTATTACAAGTGCCTCCATTGGACCTGTTGAAAGAAAAATCTGAGTTGGCTACATGTTCATTAACTGATCCCAGATTCTCATTTGACATTATAACAGATTGTCACTGCCCACTGTCATTGAATTTCAAATATATCTATAGGGTTGTAGTTTGATTAACGAGGACGATGGTATGCGTACTTTATCACATTATCCACTAAGCTAGTGTTTAAACTCATCATATCAGTACTGGAACACAGGAACATCTTGTTTGTGAGTGCTGCACTTTACCAATCAATCTCCAGGAATTCGTATACTGATTTTTTCCCAGCCGATTGTTGAAATTCAAAACAGATTAAAAAAACTGATATCTAACATTGACGTGACTGCCAGTATGTTATAGAATGGAGATATGATGTCAAATTTTGCATCTGTAAGTTGGATATCCACTATTTAAGAGTTGCACCTTACAAATGGATGCTATAAAATTCCAAAGATCTGGGTGTTTATCCTTCAAACACAAAATTTAAAAGGAAAATCAAACAAATTTACCTGTACCAGACTTCTTGTTGCTGGGCAGGGGCTGGAAAAAATGAGGACCCTCATCATAACCCTCACAAATCTCTTCACCATCCCCACTTCTATACCACAGCAATCCATCACATTTATCATTATAAACCTGGAGACTCATTAACCAATAAATAAGTATGAACAAGTATATAAATAAGTAACAATTACAAATACCACGAATTGAGGAGAAAAAAAAAAAGGAGAAAGAAGCACCCTGACCTTGATTTCTTTAAACTTATACTTTTTAGTGGAAAGAGTCCCTCGCGCTACTCTATCTCTTCTTCTGGATGTGTGCATTTTAGGGGCTCGGAAGCTCAAAGAATGAATTGAAAAATTGTTCGTAAGGCCTGCCAAAACTAGTGGAGAAAATGCATCTCAGAGACACCACCATTGTTGTAGAGCAGAGTTTACAATGTTGGGGAGGGAGAAAGGAAGATTAGATAATAATAATGATAAAACAATGTTGGCGAGGAGAGGACGCTAAAATATCCTCTTTCTTTACCCCAAATTCTATCCAATATCTTCGCTTCCTACAGCTGCCACGGGAACTAATCCAATCTCCTTCCTCACTGTCTCGGACTATAATCCAATCTCCTTCCTCACTTCAATTGAAAATTCTGCAAGTCAATAATAAAAACAATCTTTCTCATCCCCTTAATGGACAACAAGTATTGATCCTTAGAATGCTTCTTTACAACTCCAAGAAGGAATTTTCACTAATTCAGTTGGCATCTTCTCCTCTTATTTCAATGCATACGCTTAATCTATTCTCAATCAAACAGGACACTTAACAACTTCTCATTAGATAACATCCATGGTTGTGTTCTATGATATAGATCCAATCCCCACACAAATACAACACTAAGATCTCTAATGAAGATCATCAATTTGTAGAGCTTGACTCTTCCTCTTAAGGATCTTTTACCCCTCAACAAAGCATTTCACTTTCCAAGATATTTCATTCCTGGTGTTCCAACTTCTCTCATTTAACATTTGGATTCTATCCATTTGGACACTACTCCATCACTGTTTTTGGTCTGCATGCACTCCATACTCCGCCAAATTCAATTTTCTTCTACCTCCTTGCAAGTTATGAGTTACTTTTGATCACCCGTTGAAATTGGACGCAATTTCATCTAAAGCAAGGATGAAATGAGAAAATGGTCATACGAGGCGCTATGCTTCATTAACATACTCACACGCTACATAGTCATATATTAAAAATATATTCTTAAATATTGTACATATCTCTACGTACATGCCTATTCTCTTAGAATCATACTTCTTGTTTGCTAGAATTATATCGTATCTAAAAATAGAATATATATATATATATATATATATATATATATATATATATATATATATATATATATATATATATATATATAAAATTTTATATGTTGTTTAACACATAAATTGTCTACCCTGGATGTAATTTTATATGTTGTTTAACACAATTGTCTAGCACAATTGTCTACCCTGAATGTAATATTTTACCCTGGATGTAATTTCTTGGCCATGTAGTAAACCCCTTTTCAATTGCCCCTCATCCTCTCCCTCTTTTTCACTTTCTCAATTTTCAATTCTTCACTCCATCCCTTTAGTCGTTTCCATCGTACACTCCATGTATGATTGCTAGTTTACATCAATTCAACTAGTTTCCGATGCTTTTATGACAACCCCTTCTTTCATAATTTTCAGCACCTCTCCTATAACATTCTCAATAATTTCACCTATTATATTTATTATTTTTTCTATTTTTAATTAAATACATAAACTTTGGCGGGATTTGCCATATCATGGCCTTGTTTATTTTATGTTTCATTCACTAAAAATAAATAGCTTTATTTGACAATTTTAGGCCTTCTTCGTGTTTGAGCTCACTCGGCTCCATTATTGTTGACATTCAAACAATTTTTTTCTGAGTGCTCTTTTGGAAGAAAGATTCAAACCGAACAACACTCTCAATCATATAAGTGTGCCTTAAATTTTGAACCTGCTCTACCAAATGCATCAAACAAACACCGAGATCATAACCTTATGCTTCAATTTAGGATGGGTGGAAAAATGAATGGCATGGGTGAAGATTAGGGAAGAGAGGACGGAGGAGCTCATTCATATTATACACCTTCAGCTATGGCAGGCCTGCATTCCAAAGAAAGAAGTTTTTTGTCCAAAATTGGTTGAGAGTATGGCATGCATCATTTTAAACTCCTTTGCCACTACTACCTGCCATTTTCATTTCTTTTCATTGATGTACGAAGCAAGAGTAATCCTTGGCCAAGCAATTGAATATTTTCCCTCGAAAAATAGAAGTTTGGTTTCAAAGTAGGAAGGCAAGGTAAAAATCCTCCCATTACAATTAAATATATATCATGAATCATATACATGGTGAGCGTGATTTGCAGGCCCAAAGCAGAAGTGATTGATTTTACAAAGGGTTTGCATCCTATTGAATGATTTTACCAACATTTGGGAGCTCTCTACTGAACCCACATAATCAGTATTTACATATTTATATTTTTCTATAAGTTGTACAGACTCCTCCACTTCGGGAGGGTAAGGTCATTGTGGGTAAGAACACTATATGGATTGAGATAAAGAAAATAAATTGCTATTTTTTGTAGTTTAATGAAAGAGAAGCCACTGATTTTGGTTTCCTACATGAAATTAAAACCATTTCATTTCATTTCAATCATAATGGGTTAAAATAGACCGCTCTCAATCCATCCTTAATTTGCACCATAACTCCCAATTACAAAAAGAGAGAGGCTCGAGATGGATCGGTGGGATGGTCAACATTTATTTAGTGAGCATGAGCAGCGAGACAAACCGAAAAGGGGATGATCCGGATTCGAAATCAAGGAACGAAAGATCTATTGATTGCAAAGGTTTGGGGGGATAGATTGAATTGATCGTGTCATTCTGACAAGTGTGCAACCTCCATCATGGTCCATCCATGTTGGTCTAGACTCCTTCTCTGTCACCACAAATGGGATCGATAGGGTCAGACAAATATATGGTAAGGGGCACGTAGGGTCATTTATGCTCGTCAGGTCGACGTCCGCCCCCGTTCAGGGCTCCTCCCCCAGCTAAGCTATCTAGAGTCTATAGGAGGCTATAGAGTCTATAAGGGCACTTATTAATTCAATAGTGGTTAACCCTTTGTATTTGTTGTGCTCTAAACATTAATTAACCAAAAACATTGATGGTAGGTGTTCCATACACGCGTTCTGATTAGACCAAATGCAATGCTCAACTTTACACTGTGATGGCAGAGAGAAGTTTCCTTTGGCTCCTGCTCCATTAATGAAGAGGAAGTTTGTGTCAGGTACATACCCTGCTGCTTTAATTTGTTTCATTAATATCTCAAAGACTGTGTATATGCTGTGTGTTTTGTGGGTGTGATATATCCCCTTACTGTAAAACAATTTATTATATTGTTGACTTAATTCCAGCTTAGTCCTGGCTCTTTCTTAAGTCCCCTATCTTTCATCATATTTCTTACTTTTCTTGAATCGTCCAACCTGCTGGCCCAAGGCATAGATGTTTGAAAGCAAAACATATGTGCCAGAAGTGTGAGGTTCAAGCTCTATGATGTGTTCTTCTGCACGCTTACCCAATTCCAAGTTCCCATGGATTCTGCTGGCTGCGAGCAAGGCATGCCACACAACCGCATTGGATTCAACTCTCATTTCGTTAATGAAGTGTTCTGCTTCATCGAGACACCCAACACGACCAAGAAGATCAACATAACAGCACAATGCTCTACTTTTGGTTCAATGCCATGATCTCTAATCATGGAATCAAAGTATTGACAACCTTCATCCACTAGACCAACATGGCTGCAAGCAGATAGAACAACGACAAAGGTGATGTGGTTTGGTTTCATTCCTTCTTCCTGCATTTGACCAAAAAGTTGGAGAGCTTCTTTCCCATGTCCATACTGAGCATATCCTGAAATCAGCACACTCCATGAAACTACATCTCGCTTCAACATTCTACCAAACAAAGTCCCTGCATCATCTATGCTTCCACATTTTCCATACATGTCAATGAGAGCATTTCCTACAACTACAAGCGATTCATATCCAGTTTTGATATTGTGGGCATGGATTTTCCTGCCCTGTTCCCGAGCTGCTAAGATGGCAGATGCACTTAGAACAGTACATAGAATCAACTGATCTGGCTTCACCCCTTCCCTAAGTACTTGGAAAAAGAGTTCCAGGGCTTCTTCGCATTCCCCATTCTGTATATATCCTGAGACCAATGCAGTCCAGGAGACAATATCTGGTTTTGGCATTTTACTGAACCATTTCTGTGCATCTTCTACTTATCGGCATTTGGCATACATATCAACAAGAGCACTTCCCACAAATTCATTTAATTCAAGTTTACCCTTTATGACGTGATTATGGACTTGCTTGCCATGTTCAAGAAATTCTAGGCTGCTGCAAACTCCAAGAATACCAAGAAAGGTAAAATGGTTAGGCTTCATCCCTATCCGTTGCATTTGGATAAACATATTAAGTGCCTCCTTCCCATATTTTTGACTCAACTCAACATCTGTAGTCTGGAAAACACCTGTAATCATTACATTGTACGTAGCCACATTTCTCTCAGGCATTTTGTGGAACGCTACAAGTGCATCCTCTATACCCTCACATTTAGCATACATGTCAACTATTTCAAACCCAACATAGACATCTGATTCAAATCCAGTTTTAATGATGTGAGCATGGACCACTTTGCCACGCTCTTGAATTCCACCACCACCACATGCCTTGAGAATGCTACCAAATGTGAAAAATGAAGGCTTCAAACCCACTTGTTGCATTTGGCCAAATAGTTTCAGTGTCTCCTCATCATGTCAATTCTGGGCATATCCTGTAATCAATGCATTCCAAGAAACTCCGTCACGTTCAGAAGCTTCATCAAACACGCCTTGAGCCTCATCTAGCCTCCCACACTTAGCATACATGTCAACCAGTGCATTTGATACAAAGACCTGAGACCTGAACCCGGTTCTAATGATGTGGGTGTGAACTTGTTTGCCCTATGCCAAATCACCAAGTTTTGCACATGCACTCAACGTGCTAGCAAAGGTGAAGTGGTCCACCTTCATGCCCAGCTTATGCATCTACGAAAATTCTCCTTGAACATCCTTATGATGTCCATGTTGGGCATATCCTGAAATCAATGAATTCCATGAAATTATATCTGGTTTAGGCATTTTGTCAAACAGTTGGCGTGCATCATCCAAACTACCACATTTCGCATACATATTGACAAGATTAGTGCGGACAAAAACACAAGGCCTAAATCCAGTTTTGAAATCCAGTTTTGATGATGTGGGTATGAATTTTCTTACCTTCTTCTAGTGCTTTCAATTTGATACAACCTTGTAATAGAGAAGTATATGTATTGGAATCTGAAAGTAGGCCATTTCTGTACAAATTACAAACCTGTTCACTAATGAAAGAGTAGCCATTTTGGGGTTGTGCATTCTCTGTTGAAGCTTCTTCTAAATAATCTTCAATCCTTGCACAGCTACTGTGATACCCAAGAGAAGATTGGGTTTTAGTCCCAAACCTGGAAATTCTAACAACACTTGTGGACATTTGACTTTCTAAAACTGCTGCTGCAGATTTCATAAGAGCTGTGAGATTCAAATGATCCATAGCTGAACCTGTTTGTGCCAATGCCATGGAGGAAATAAAAACCATCTCTTGAATGAATATATGTATCTATACAAGCAAATTAGTGTTTTCTATGTAAGAACGTCCTTCCAAAATTTTCTGTATTTCCCTGCTTTAAGTCTATGTAGAAAATTTGCAAAAGACTACAAAAATCGTCTTCCATAAGTGCGAAAAAACACAAGACTGATCCACCCCAAGAAAACTAAAAAAACAAATGTTTTTCTTAATTAATGTTTTTAGAGCACAACAAATATGAAGGGTTAAACACTATTGAATTAGTCAAGTGCCCCTATAGACTCTATATAGATTAGCTTAGTTGGGGAGGAGCGGGCGTCGACATGACAAGCATAAATAACCCTACGTCCCCCTTAATACATATTTGTCGACCCTATTGATCCCATTCGTGGTGACAAAGAAGGAGTCTCGACCAACATGGATGGATTATGATGGATGGATCACACTTGTTAGAATGACACGTTCAATTCAACCTATCCTCCCAAACCCTTGTAATCAATAAGTTTTTCATTCCTAAGATGGATTGAAAACGATCTATTTTAACCCATTGAAATGAAATGAAATGGTTTTAATTTCATCCATGAAACCAAAAGTCTATAGGGATTTTAATGAGTAAAGATAAGTGGCTCCTCTTTCATTAGACTACAAAAAAATAGCAATTTATTTTTCTTTATCTCAATCCATATAGTGATCTTACCCACAATCCATATAATGACCTTACCCATCGGAAGTGGAGTAGTCAGTCTGAACTTATAGATAGATTTTGGGCTTATTGTACCCATTCGATAAATTGAAGCAATTGGAAATGCCCTTTGATTTATCAACCCATAACAATGAAATTAGTGTCACTAAAATTGGAATTGACCAAAATACCTCCATGTTTGAATATAGCATCCATTATACCCTAATTTTTTTGTCTTACAAGTAACATGATTTTCACATAGAAATTCTAGTTTAATATAAATATGTAAATATTGATTATGTGGGTTCAATAGAGAGCTCCCACATGTGGGTAAAATCAGTCACTGGGATGCAAACCCTTCGTAAAATCAGTCACTTTGGCCTCTGGGTTTGCAAATCACGCTCGTCATGTATATGATTCATGGTATACATTCAAATGTTACCTCACCTTCCTACTTTGAAACCAAACTTCTATTTTTGAGGGCGAGAATTCGGTTGCTTTGCCAAGGATTTCTTTTGCTTATGCAAACATCAAAGAAAAAGAAATTAAAATGGCAGGTAGTGGTGGCGAAGGAGTTTAAAATGATGCATGTCATACTCTCAATCAATTTTGGACCAAAAAACTTGTTTCTTTGGGATGTAGGCATGTAATAGTTGAAGGTGTATAATGTGAATGAGCTCATTCATCCTATATTCCCTAAACTTCACCCATGCCATTCATTTTTCTACCCATTCAAAACTAGGAGCGTAAGGATGTGATCTCGGATATTTGTTTGTTGCATTTTCTAAAACAAGTTCATGCCTCACAAGGATGCCCCCAACTTTAGTGAGTTGTTATCATCATATTGCATGAGCGAGGCATTTAGAGGGTAACCCGTCAAAATTTAAGGCACACTTACAGAATTGAGAATGTTGTTCAGTTTGAATCTTTCTTCCAAAAGACAACTCGTAAAAAATTATGTGAATGTCAACAAGAATGGAGTCAAGTGAGCACAAAGGCTTCTTTCAAGTTTTTCCTCGAGGCCTAAAATTATCAAATAAAGCTATTTTTAGCTAGTGAAGCATAAAATAAACAAGAGCCGACTAGTGGCAAGTTCCGCCTTATATAGTTTAACGTTGTGGACATTAATGATGTTCAAAATCAATATAATCTGCAAAGGGACTTAGCAAAAATGTCTATGTATGCAAGCATTAGGCTGATGAATGCCCCAGTGGCGAGTTCGCCTCCAGAGAGTTGAAAGAAAGACATAAAATAGATAAGAATAAAATAATGTATAAGTATTACATAGGAATGTTTTGTTAGGCTTATATTACTATGGGCTCATAACAATTCTTTGTGACACATGCTATTCTCAAATGTAACAATAAATCTATTAAATTGTTAAAAAATGTTATTCAAGAGAAGTTTTAAAATGTTGTTTAAAAATTAGTTACAATTAGTTTTAATGTTTGAAGTCTTTAATATATAAATATATATTGAAGTGGGAAATTGTAATTCACAATATTAATAAAATTATAATGTAATAAAGTTATGATAAAAGAATTAGAAAAATATTGAGTGTGACATGCTTGATAAGAAAAATAATAAATATAATGACATCATGCATTCTTGAATAGGTGGCATGTACTTATTAATATTTTATTTTGAAAATGAAGAACACTTCATTTGTACACTTATTAAATGTTGATGTTAAAGTTGTCATAATTGTTGTGACACTTGTTAATTGAATATTTTTCCTTCAAATATTATTGAAAAATATGTACTTGAATAAGACCCAAAATTTGTCTTATCATGAAAAAGTAACCAATAGAAAATCAAATAAATCATTTTTATTGATTTTTTAAATTATGAAATTGTTTAATTTATATTCCAACATTTGAAATATAGACACTTAGAAAAAAAAATGTATTTGATTGGTGGATATGGAAAGAACTAATAAGTTGTGGTGAAAGGTATACTAACCTGCCTATGGCAGGATTTAATCTCTCCTTATATACTATATGGAAATGAAAGAACCCACATTATTACCTAGGTTCCTCAACTTAATTTAGTCTTTCCTCACAGGCTATCAAGACCCTATTGGGCCTTTGGAACTTTTCTAGCCTCTCATTATAGGCTATTTAGACCCTTCTTAGCACCCTACTATGAGCTATATTTACATTGTTTATGCTTACTTTTTAGACTAATGTGTTTCTCGTGGTCTCTTTTAGTATTATATCATTTACGTTACTAAGAAGATTTGCACCCTCCACAGTCGAGATGAGAGGTACAATGCATGCCCATTTTTGCAAAAATGTAAGTTGAGGTAAGTTCATTTCATTTGGTTGAGTTTTTATCTACTACATTTTATTTTATTTTTGTGTACGATGTTTCTTTCCGAAGATCATCCCACATTACATGATTGAGACATGGTGATATTTGGTTGGGGCATATGTGTACACCTTATTTTTCACTTACTAATGATTTCTCTTTACAAGTTGTAATATAAATACCCTCGAGTGCATGCCTTAAGGGGTGCACAAGGAAAGGGTTGAGGTGGGTTCGTAGAATCTCATGCCACTTTCCCTTATTTTTGTATTACCACTTTACACACCTCAATACTACTTCCTTACAACTCCTTCAAATCACCTTCATATATGTTCCAAATGTCTTACTTTACCATTCCTTCTCTCTCCTCCTCCTCACCTTTTATTGGAGTAATTGTAGTTGATATCATCATCCATTGTCAATGACATCTGGTAGAAGATCTGGTCCAAATGAAGTCATTGGCCATGGTTGTTGGCACTAAGTCTAGTTATGACTTTAGGTTATGTTCTCTTATTTATATGCATCAATATTTTCATTTCTCAAGGATATCATCATATAGTCTTCTTTTCCTGTGCTCGCAAATGTGCCCTTAAAGATTAAGAGGTTTTAGGATTTAGTGGAGTTTATGCTTGGAGGTTATCATTGGAGCATTGGGTTATTAGGAATGTCAAGAATAAGAATTGAGTTAGCAAGGTATACCTTAGTGTTTGGAGCCCCCAAATTTGGTGTACTTAGGTCTTCTTCTATCCCTCTTGTGATCCACCTATAACAATCTCTCACAAGGTGCTATAAACCAAGTAGGGGATTAATACGCCAATAGTTTCCTTGTGAAGATAAGTATCCCTGCTTGTAAACTCTTTCTTTATATTGGTTTGATCTATTGTTTTGACGTATCTTGTATTTGAAAATAATAGTTTAATATATCTTTGTATATTACTTTATTGTTCTCTCTATAGCACATGTTTACCACTTAATGACATTACAACCCTTAGTTTATGATTAGCTCTTTCTTATTACCATAGCTCTAGCTTACAACCCTCAGGACTATAGTTAGACCCCATATCTCATATCCTTGGTATAGGATTTGGAACCCTACACTTGATATTGAGTGTGGATTACTCTCTACTAGATCTATGTGAAGCTTGACATTGTATATCTTGTTGGTGTGTTAGTTCTAGTATGGTCTTATACTTATACCTTATATTATAGAGAGGATCATTATATTGACCATCTTAGCTTATTGGTTGATAGGCATTCTAAAGTTAAAGTTCTTGCATAACGGTTTTCCATTGTCTATTCGTCCTGCATAGTATAAAAATACTAACTATTAAATAGTCATTGTTGTAGTATTACCATGTTTGTTACCATCTAAGTAGTCATCTTCATATAAATATTTTTATTTTTCAATATTTGATAGCATAATCTCTTTATCTTTTTGTTCACAAGGGAAGTACAACGGTTTACATGTGAAAATGAATGCAATGGATTTTTATGTTCTCACCAAAGTGCATTCATATTTTTACATAAACCAAGCATGGGAATGTGTAATGCAGTTTTCACACGGTGGTGTATTATACACATTATATTGAAGATCATCCACTTCGAGAGGTTTTTGTTGTGATCAATGACAATGAATATAAAAGTACAAAGTCTTTTTGATAGCAAGAAGTTAGATAAGAAGTGGATATTACCACGTTGTTATGTTGTAGTATTACTATTATTATAGCGTTTTGTAAGGGGCATTTAAAATTGACTCATCTTGTATATCTTGTGGCTATTTTTTAATATATATTTATTTGTTAGGCATGTTGCGTGTTTTTCATACCTTTCACTATTTATTAGAGAAAAAATGCACTGGAATATGCTGATGACCATAGTTGAAAGGCATCATTGCATATTTTCATTTTTTCAATTTTTTTAATATAGGAGGATTTTTATGTAAGGACTTGGTTCACATTTTTTATCTTTTAAGGCTAAAAATATGTCTTCTAACATTTTTGTGTTATTTCCAAAAGTGACATCTTTTCAAAAATAAATGACATCTTTTTTAAAAAATCACCAAATAGATTCTCTTTGATTTTATTTAATAATCTTTATTTTATTGGAATGAAAAATTATTATTAAAATAATAAGATTGAGTCTTTTAAAAAAATTGATGACTAAACAAATATCTTACATATATTATATTAAAAACCATTCAAACATGTATTATATTGAGTTTTCATATGCTAGACTATTAACAAAAACATATATATGTACTATGTTATTTAACTATCCTCTTTCTAATGACTTATGGATTAGATTTTAGGCATGGGCAAAGTGATTTAACAAATATAAGAATTTGTAAAACCCTAAAAGGCTATTTTAGAGTCATGCAATAATATAAAGATAAAGTACAAAAACGTGACACAAGCAAATAAGAGATGAATTTGAAACCACGACTACAAGAGGAAGGAAAGAAGACTTAGCTGATTTGCAAAAATCGGAGGTGTGCAAATTTGGAAAGCTGTTGGAACTAGAATGCAGAGTGTCGCAACCGAACCCATAAAATTACGAAAGTGCAAAAGAAGGTTGTGCAGGGGCACTGACTGGTTACGGAGTGCCGGAGACTATGTAGAACCTCATAAACTAGATTTCACAGGGTCACAAGGTTGTCACTAACCTTCACTTGTTTGTCACTAGTATGTCACTTTGGATGTCTACAGATGTCACTTGTAACATGCAGTGATGAAAGGGATATCTGCAAAACCCTAAAACGCATCAAATCCCAAAAAAACAAAAAATGTAAATGGGGAGTCAGTGACCCCGATGATCACACTGATTGAGTGAACTTATGATATGGGAACCGCACTACATTTCGGACTCCGTGTAGTTCTTTTGTGTGTGTGTGTGTGTGTGTGTGTGTGGAAATCGTGCCTTAGGAAACTCTTGTGCAAGATGTACTTGATAGCGAGTGATAGTAAGTAGATGTTTAGATGGAACAAAAGAAACTTTCCCTCCTATGTGTGTATACAAATTTAGCAATCCTTTCTCCCTTAAATAAAGCTATATGGATGCTTTAATGCTCTTAGAATGCCTTTGGATGCAACCTTAGGTGATGGTAGTAGATGTTTAGAGGTTGGTCCTTTAATTTGATCACATAGCATTGTATTTATATGATTCCCTTGTTTAAATTTTGTAATTAATCACTAAAAGGTCGACCCATAAGAAAATAAGATGCCCAACGGCTAAAAGAGGCCCAAAAGAAGTGAATAAGATACAAAGAGGTTAGGGGCGCCTAGGCGCTGGTGTCCTGGTTGGATGCTAGTGTCCAGACTCAGAGTAGTCGAAGTATCAAAATTTGGACTGGGAAGTGGGGTGTGTAAGGCCAAGAAGAAAACCAAAAAAGAAAGAAAAAGGCCAAAGACAGTTGTCAATTAGTACTTTTCTCGCTTATGAATCATATGAATGCAAGTATGTGATTAAGACCTAGAAATGTACCCAAAGTGTGTGATTTAGTGTCTACATTTGCCCCCACTTTATGTTGTTGAGCGAATGCTTGATAACATAAAGTAGATAAGAGATGTGTACCTGATAACCATGTAGATTGATGGCGAAAGCATGTCAAGGAGACAAGAAAAAGCATGGAGTGAATAACATGAAGCGTGAAAGATAGAGGAAGGGGAAGTGAAAATGACCCTAAGGGTGAAGTGTATGTGATGTGTCATGGTGTACTTGTTATCATGCTCGATGTTAGTGTAAGGATGCTTCTTGTTGATTATTAAGGATAAACCTACAAAATAAGAGCGAAGAAGTACTCAAATATCATGTATAGAAATTTTTTATCCAAATGTATGAAAACTGTAAAAGTATGCACAAATGTGAAAATCAATAAAAATAAAATGTGCACCCGATCCGTGACTAGTAAAAATGATAGAAAATGTACTGAAATGCTGATGAAGAGCAAGTTTTCAGGTGATATCATGCCAAGTGCGAGTTTTGGGGGCGATCTCACACCATGCCAAAAGAAGTGTGGGGAGAAAGGTCTAGTGTTATTCTCCATCCTTTGTCCTTCCTGAAATTTATACACCACTGCAAATGGTGTGATCCTATCTTGCTCAAGTTTGATCTAGTTCGATCCAAGGAAAATAGAAAAATGGAAATAGAATGCATTCTACTTGTTAGAGGATTGTTCTTGTCCTGTTTAACTGCTTTGTAGACTTTGAAAACCTGTGTTGATCAAAGAAAAATTGTGTAACTTCCCTCTGGTCATAGGCACCCAGGAAACGTCAGAAGTGCCTAGGCACCCATGTCTATATCTAGGTGCTAGTGTTTGTGTTGAACTAAGGACCCAAGTCAGAATTTGGGCCATGTTGTGAATATTTCTAAGCTTTGTTTCTATACTTAACTATGTTGTATTGTAACTCTATGATGTTGTATAGGGTTACTAATTCAACCAATGCATGCACCCCCTCGTTTGGGGTGCATGTGATGTCACTAGGAGGATGCGGCCCAAAAGAAGACCCAAAGCTGAAACCGATTTGATCGATGCCAAATTGATCTTTGGTATATAGGAGGGAATGTGCTTGGTAGAAACCAAGGAACATGCAAACAATGACTAGGAAATGTCTTAGTGTAAATAAGATAAACATGCATATGGAAGACAATGTGTAATCTAACAAACAAGAAGACAATATAGATTGCAAAAAGAGGGTTGCAAATATGGGACATCACTCACAATGTTGTAAGAAAATTAGGGCCGAAATGGTCAAAAGAATACAAGCAATGAGCATATAATACATGGGGAAAATCTCAAAAAAACAATGGCATACAATGGCAAACAATGACAAAAACAAGTATGAAGAAAATCATCGAGACAACCATGGTGGAAAATATTTCCTGTAAAGAAAATGTTGCACATGAAGCACCCATTAGCATGTTAGAAAGATTAAAATTATGTCAAAACATGTGTGATCTGATATAGTAGTGTTCTAGTAAAAATAGGAAGTAGTATAAAATGAAACAATATCGCCTGGAATGTGGACGAATGTAGATGCACCCGGGAGCCTCAATGGAATTGGTAAGAGGTACATTACCAAACATCCAAACTATGTGTAAGGATCTGTAGGAAGGTTACATTCACAACTCAAGACCAATTTAACGTGTAAGTGTATATAGAAAAGATAATGAAATACGAAATATTTTACGAGCATAGTAAGAAAAGTGTGTATGCGAGTATAAGTAATCAAGAACAATGTGCAACCAAGATATGTAATTTGTTGTGAATGAGTGTGATAGGAGGCGTGTGCCCCCCGAGTAGATGTGTATGTATGAGTGAGATGAGGTTCATTTATAAATGACCCCTTAGCAGTCAAAAATGAACCATAAAATAAGAGTGTGTCATCGGGAAATGGTTTGAACGATGTGTATGCTAGAAATATTTGATCATTAAAGCACAGAGCATAGATTATAGAATGGTGTAGTATGATGCATGATAAGAAGATGGTAGAAATTCTGAATGAGATGCTAGAAGGATTGATCATGAAGTGTAGAGCATAGAATGTAGAAAGGTTTGAATGAGACAGTAGAAAGATTGATCATGAAGTGTGAAGTGTGAAGTGTGAAGTGTGAAGTGTGAAGTGTGAAGTGTGAAGTGTGAAGTGTGAAGTGTGAAGTGTGAAGTGTGAAGTGTGAAGTGTGAAGTGTGAAGTGTAAAGTGTAAAATGATGTGAATGAGGTGAGGTTCAATTTAGATTTAGACCCTCAGTAGTCGAGTATGAACCATGAGACTAGAGTGCGTCATAGGGTGGTGATTTGAATGATGTGCTAGAAAGGATGAGCAATGGAGTGCGGTGCGTAAATTAGAGGATAGTGTAGTGTGTTGAGTAAGAATGTGATGCTAGAAATATGTATCATGAATGTGTCGAGTGTAAAAATGTGTATTGTGTGAGGTTCATGTATGTAGTATGCCCTCACAGTCAAGTGTGAACCGTAGCATAAGAGTGTGTCATAGGGTAATGGATTGAATGAGATGTTATAAATATCGATCATGAAGTGCGGAGGGTAGATATGTAGAATATGATGCGTGAGAAAAAATGCTAGAAAGATGTATCGTGAAGTGTGGAATGTGAAATTATGTAGTGTGTGAGGTTCATGGATGTAGTGAGCCCTCAACAGTCAAGTGTGAACCTTAGAACAAGAGTGGGTCATAGGGTAATGATGATAGAATATGTGTATCAAGTTATATAATACAAATGTCTAGAAATGCGAAGTAGGAAGAATGAAGAACAAAAGTATAAATGTTAGATACTTGATAATGTTAGGAGGGGGAAGAATAAGTGTGATGCCCCCGAGTGTGTAATAGATGGAGATCTAATCGATGATGCTAAGGGGATCTATGCAAGGAGTAGTTTCCTTGAAAAAAATTGATTGGACGCTGAAGTGGGGATTGCGGAGGTAACCTACATGGTGGTGGCTTATTTGATAATGTTGTGGAAGACTTAAGTGGAGGCTAGGTTGAATTGATTTTTAGAGGAGGTTTCTTAGATTGACTTGGTAATATTGTAGATGACTTAGTAAGAGGAGGTGATGGAGGAAAAACCTTGAGAGGTGATTGCTTATTTGAAATGGGTTGAATAGGTGCCACTTGACTGACCAAAGAAGGAACATTAGAAGTGATGGCATGATGCTCATTGGACATAGAAGGAATGGGTTTAGGAGCCCATTTGGATGTAGCATTTGTAGATGGGCATGTAACATAATGTTGTGCAATGAATGAGATAAATCCTTGACACTCAAGATGCTTAATTCTTCATTGTAACGCATAACAATCAGTGTCATTATGTCCATTGATTTGATGATAATGGAAATATGGACAGCCTTGATATTTGACCAACCAATAAGGAGGATAACAATGAATAGTTGGTAAAGTGATCAATTGATGACTAAGGAGCTCAGTAAGAATGACATGTAGGTTAGCATTGTGATAAAACATGAGTGGATATGGTAATGGTAATATTTGAGGCTCACTAATATGAGCACATGTAGAAGACATAGAATGAGGATGAGAAGAAATAATAGCATGAGTCTGAGAAGCGTCCTTAAGATGTTGGATTTCAGATTTAAGAGATATAATCATGGATTCCATAGCCTGAAATTTGTCTTGAAATAAATAATGTAAATCATGAATTGACTCCAATGTGGATTGATTAGTTGGAGGATCACGAAGGCTAAGGTCGTCAGATAGATAATTGAAAATAACACTCACTTTGTGTGGTGGTGTATCTTTAGGGAGATACATGGTGTCTAGGGATTTTTCAGAACAACCTAAAACTTGGGATACATTTGATGTAAATCAAATAAAGAAATTTGAGGAATTTTATGACCCATGATAGAAGAAAAATGAGGATCCAAGAGTGTTCAAATAAGATGTGTTCACCAAATGATTTAACTAATATAACAATTTGTAAAACCCTAACACGTTATTTCAAAGTCACATGCAATAATATAGCAGTAAAGTATATAAACATTACAAATAATAAGTAGATGAATTTGAAACTCTAAGTGCAAGAGGAAGGAAAGAAGACTTAGCTGATTCACAATAAATCTATAGGTGTGCGAAGCTGGAAAAGCTGTTGGAACTAGAACATAAAGTGTCAGAATCGAACCCGAGAAAATTGTAGAAGTGCGAGAAAAGGTTGGACCATGGTGCTGGATTGGTATTGGGGCATCGAGACCCTAACTAGGTGCTAGAGTCTGTGTAAAACCTCAGCAATTGGTTTTCGCAGGTCGCAAGGTTGTCACTAACCTTCGGTGTTTATTGCTAGTCTATAGTTGGATGTTCGCATATGTCGCATGCAACCTACAATGAAAGAGATATCTGTAAAACCTTAAAACATCAAATCAAAAAAACAAAAGATGTAAATGGGGAGTTGGATTGACCTCGGCAGTTACCTAAGCGAGTGAACTTACGATACGGGCACTACACTACATTTTAGACTCCATGTATTTCTTGTGTGTGTTTGGAAATCATGCACTAGGAATCTCTTGTGCAAGATGCACTTAATAGCGAGTGATAGCTAGATGTAGCAATGTAAGTAGATGTGTGGATGGAACAAAAGAAACTTCCCCTCCTATGCATGTATGCAGATTTAGCAGTCTCGTGTCCCTTGAATGAAGCTAGATGGATGTTTTGATTCTCTTAGAATGCCTTTGGATGAAACCTTAGGTGATGGTAGTAGATGCTTAGAGCTTGGTCCTTTAATTTGATCACATAGCATTGTATTTATATGATTCCCTTGTTTGAATTTCATAATTAACCACTAAAAGGTTGACCCATAAGAAAATAAGATGCCCAATGGCTAGAAGAGGGCCAAAAGAAGTGAGTAAGATACAAAGAGGTCGAGGGGTGCCCAGAGGGGATGGGGGAACGTGGGTCTTTGGTGTCTGGATGGGTGCTAGTTTCTAGACTCGAGAGAAGCTAAAGTATCAAAATTCAAAATGGGCGAGTGTGGTGTGTAAGGCCAAGAAGAAAACCAGAAAGATAGAAAAAGGCCAAATACAGTGGTCAATTAGTATTTTTCTCACTTAGGAATCATATGAATGCAAGTATGTGATTAGGACCTAGAAATGTAACCAAAGTGTGTGAATTAGTGTCTACATAAAGGAATTTGAAGGTTCTATCATCTTTGGTCTAAATTAATTTGGTTTTATTCATCATAGTTTCTTGTTTAAGTCATTTTTTGGGTTAATTTGTTTTCACTTGATTAAGGAAGGGTTAATTTAGTTTATCTTTGATTAAGATGGTTTTGGGCAACCTAATCATGGACTAGGTGAGCCCACCACCCTTCTTAACGAACTATTTTCCTTGAATCTCGAATTTGGTCAAAAAGTGAAAATTTGGAAGAGTGTTTGTAAAGTTGGGGGTCACTTTTGCCTTTAAATGAGCCTCATAGACCTTACATATGGGTAGGGTTCTCTTCCCATGGCTTAAAATATTTTTCCCTCCTTATTGACCCCTCTCTTATCTCCATCAACATTTATGTTTTTATTTTGGGTGCCACTTGGCATTTGGGATTGCATTATTATTTTTGTTTTGCATTTTTAAACATTCCCCTTCATTTATCGTCTTTCTCTTATTCTTGAAAGATGTTTTTGGGTGACTTGAAATCATGAAGGGATGAGTGACACATGTCACCATATCAGTGGTTGTTTTTTGCTTGATGTGAATTGTTGAAAAGATATGTAGAAAATTATTTTTGGTTGTTTGCAATTTCCTTTTTTCTCCATCCACCCCCTTTGGGGAGTGGATTTTGGAGTGTTGGGGAAGAGGGAAGAATATCTCTTGCTCCCACAAGGCTTGATGGGAAAGCCATGTTGGGATTATTACAATCCCCCTTCATATGGTTGAAATTGCATTATTATTTTTGTTTTGTATTTTTTAAAATTCTCCTTCATTTATCATATTTGTCTTATTCTCGAAAGAGGTTTTTGGGTGACTTGGAATTAGGAAGGGGTGGATGACACATGTCACCATCTCATTGGGTTTTTATTCATTTTCTTATTTAACCCTCCATTTTGGAGAGTGTGGGGACTTTTGGTTCATTTTGGCTTGGAGCATTTGCGAGCCTTGGAAGGAAGAGAAATTTGAAGGAGTCTTGAAGTTGGTGATGGGATTTTCTTACTTATGAGGTAGGCCTCACAACTTCTACCTTGTTTATGATTTGGAATGGAAATTATGATTGTTTTTTTCTTGTTGTGAATTTTGAAATGATATGTAGAAAATTATTTTTGGTTGTTTGTAATTTCCTTTTTTTCTCCATCCACCCCCTTTGGGGAGTGGATTTTGGAGTGTCTGGGAAGAGGAAGAATCCCTCTTGCTCCCAAAAGGCTTGATGGGAAAGCCTTGTTAGGATTCTTATAATCCTCCCATCATATGGTTGAAGTGAGAGATTTTTTTCCATATGGTTTGGAAACCATCTCTCATTCTGATCCAGACATAATAATCGAGCAACAATTCTAGTGGGGCAACTTCGGGAGTCATAAATTATGCAATGTTGCTCCAATTGACATCATTCAAAGTGTGTTGGAAATATTAGAACGTGTAGAATATGGTGGAAAGGTGAAAAAAAATATTGAGAAAAGTTTGACCCCTGAAATTCACTTTTAAAGGCCTCAAAATGTAATTTTTATAGTGATGTCTACAAATAGTAAATTTTTAAAATAGTAATTTTTCGAAATTGGCACATATATAATTCACATAAGATGAGCCGCCTCATCTCCCTCGAGACTGGTGACCTTCCACATTATTATAGGTTTCTTTTCATATTTCTAAAAATAATATATAACTATATGTAATTGGTAAGGGAAGGACACACAGATCCCCCTGCGAGATAACTATAGTAATCACATTCTTTTGAACAATATACATCTCTTTTCGAGAGATAGTTTTTGTTTACATACGGCACAATTTTTATTATGTTCTTAATCTCAAAAGCCCCTACATTTTTATCACATTATTGCTAAGGAAACCTCTAAGGTTTGAAAAACCTTGGCAAGGAGGAGGCAATAAGAGATAAGGTCTATGAGAGGAGTAAGGAGATTTGGTGTCTTGTAGTTACTTGGAAAATTTTGAAACTCATTTGGTTATATGGAAAATTTTGTTAAAATGGGTCTTTCTACCCCCTCTTCCCCTCTTAAGAATCATGAAGCTTCGGTGTTTAGCATTAGCTTTAAACCTTGTTGATATGTTGATATTTGTGTGGTGTGCTTATCCCCTTTTTCCTCATTGTGCATCTTGAAGAAATGCTTATCATCTCTCCCATGGGCTTGGAGAGAGGCTAACATGTCCTCCTTATTAGGAAGTGGCATGTGATGATGCCATCTAGTTGGGTGGACAACCAAACAATTTCTTCTTGTGAACTTAGAGATTTTCTAAAGGAGCTGGAGCTTATTTCTTTGTTGGATAAAAGAATGGGGTTATCAATCAAATTTTTGGCATGTTGTTCTCACTTAGTGGGAGGCTTATCCAATTTCATTGTATAGTTTGTTCAAGTTTCTTGTAAATTGGTAAGAGAAAGATAAATGTAAACTAGTATTGTATTGGAGTAAAGATGTAATTATTATTGCCCTTGTATTGTCAAGTTTATTGTGATATTGTTCCTTTCAAATGGAGAAAGAGCATGATTTGCGTTATTCATGTTTGGAAATCATATTGAACAATGTGTAGATTTTGTATTTTAAAAATTAGAAAATGGGTATTTTATGTCATTATAAAAGCCCTATATCCCTTTAGGTGTTTTTTGTTTTCATTTGAAAAAGGAGGAAAATGGATTTTGTTGGAGTTTGAGTTGAGGTTTTTGAGCTTATTGAATATTTGATAAACTTTAAATTTGCAAATCAAACTATCATTTTTTGGTTCCATTATCGAGCTTGTTAAGCTTGTATTTAACCATACTTGGGTAGTTGAGTAATAAGTGTTGCAAGGAAGTAAAATGGATATGAAGTATGATTACAACATTGATTTAAAATAAATAAGTAGATATTCAATTTTATAATGATCAAACTTCTATTTAGTTGCTGATAATTCTACTTACAAAAATTTGGTGGTTGCTAAAGTAGAAAGTAAATGGAAATGGAATTAGTTGTACTTCCATGGATTTTTTTCAAAGAAATTAGTTTATGTGTATTAATCTCTCTATTTCACCTCATTGCTTCATTATTTTATGGTTTGCATATAAGGACTTGGGTTATCTAATTTGCGTTGTCTCTTATTTGCTTGTAAGAATTTGAAACTCTCCCTATTTTATTGTTATATCTCTCACTTGTAAAGGTGCATTATTGATATATATAGAAGATTTTGTGTGTGTGTGTGTGTGTGTGTGTGTGTGTGTGTTTATAGAATATTGTATAAATTATTTATATTTGTAAATATAAATATAAGAGTAAATACATTCCTAGGTTATAGATAGTAAAATAGAAATAGTTGGCTTGTAAATTACCTAAAGCAAAACATAAAAGCTATTTATATACCTTTGTATATATATATATATCTGTGTGTGTAAGGGAGAAATTCAAGTTAAATTTATTTACAAAGGAAAGAAAATAATTAAAATGAAGCGAGGGGTTAGGGTTGTGGCCTAGCCATGACCCCAAACCTTGTGCATTGGAATTAGTGGGGTCCAGGACCCCATATATGTTACTCATCCATTTCCCACCCCTACCCGCGACCCCATGGTTTTGGAATTTAGTGTTGGGGAGGCGGTGGCTTGGCCACCCAACCATCCATCCTTTCTCTTAAGACCTTGGGCATAGCCCTTAACTCTCTCTCTCTCTCTCTCTCTCTCTCTCTCTCTCTCTCTCTCTCTCTCTCTCTCTCTCTCTCTCTCTCTCTCTCTCTCTCTCTCTCTCTCTCTCTCTCTCTCTCTCTCTCTCTCTCTCTCTCTCTCTCTCTCTCTCTCTCTCTCTCTCTCTCTCTCTCTCTCTCTCTCTCTCTCTCTCTCTCTCTCTCTCTCTCTCTCTCTCTCTCTCTCTCTCTCTCTCTCTCTCTCTCTCTCTCTCTCTCTCTCTCTCTCTCTCTCTCTCTCTCTCTCTCTCTCTCTCTCTCTCTCTCTCTCTCTCTCTCTCTCTCTCTCTCTCTCTCTCTCTCTCTCTCTCTCTCTCTCTCTCTCTCTCTCTCTCTCTCTCTCTCTCTCTCTCTCTCTCTCTCTCTCTCTCTCTCTCTCTCTCTCTCTCTCTCTCTCTCTCTCTCTCTCTCTCTCTCTCTCTCTCTCTCTCTCTCTCTCTCACACACACACCGTGATCGCTCCTCCTTTGTTTTATATCTAAAACATTATATGTATAAATGAGAAAATATGGACACACAATTATTTGTATACATTAATATCCATTGAAAAAACCTATAAAAAGTGCTTGAAATAAAATGAAAACAATTTGAAGAAAATAAATAAAACAGGGGAAATAATAAATTTTGGTGCCTCCATGAATGCTTCCTTGACCTCCAACAAACCTAAAAAGAAATGAGAAGAAAGGGGAGAGAAGTGAAATTATAAGGACATTAAAGGAAAAAATTTAGGGTTTCCTTAATAACCTATGATCAGTAGTGGAGATCCATGTGATCCTACGACCCTCTTTTAACCTAGATAATTATCATTTGTCCAATTAGGGCAACTTAGTTGACCTTGAGGGTAGTTAAGTGACCCCCTTTTTAGAAATTGGAGGAATATAAATAATAGATAAATCGTTCAAATTAGCTAAAATAATATATGTGTGTGAGGATCAAGTGTACATTTAGATAGGGCCAAATGGGACCCATACTCGAACTAAATCATTTAAAACTTAAGCTAATAAAGTCCTTACATTGATTAATTAAACCCTTGGTGGGAAAATTTTGGATTAAAACTAAGTAATTATAATCGGTGCAAATGATACTATGCTCATAGTCAAACGCTACAACTAATTTTATCAATTGAAATTAACACAATTAAGTTGAAATCACCTTATTGGCGCAAGTAACTTTTGGTGTGTTTCTAGTCATCCATAGTCGATTAACGAGTTAAATTAGTAATGAAATAAACAATTGTATGGGCTATTACTATTCATCTTTGTTTAATTTAACAAATCAAATAGATTAATCACAAATGTTAGAAAACATAAGTCCTCTCATCTTGCACTATTAATTTCATGGATTAATTTAATTGAACCCCTTGGAGGTGAACATCGTACCTAGACTTACGTGTCGTAATCACAAGACTAATGATATGGTTATCGTGTGTATTCTTAGTTGACCCAATTAGTGCCATAGTTGTATGGATTATATTTTTCTCCCTTCATTGGTTAGTGGCTTGGAGTAATCATAATGCCTCCATCGGGAGACCATAGTTTAGAAAATAATCTTACGTATTGTATATTAACATGTATTTGATGCTTATAAGACTTGGAGTTAACTAAACATAAGTAACCTTAGTTTTGCACAACTGGTACATGGTTTACATTTTTTCACCTTTAATTGGACCAAAAATTTGGCAATCTCATTTAAATCTTAACTAATTTTTAAACACAAAAAAATGTCCCAATTTTTACTACTTATTTGGATGATTTTTTTATTGTAAAATATTATGGGCACAACATCTAGATTTCAACATCGGTAAAGACTGGGAATTATCATGTGTTAAATTAATAAGTTTTTATTGCTTTAATAACACATTCAACGAAAACATTTCTACTAAACTTAATTACTTCCTTTTAACGTTGGCGAATCTGCAATGAGGCATTGGATGCTACTGACAACTAGAGTGACGAATTTGGAGTGTGGAAAATCCTCACGGGATGTGTTTCAAGATTAATAATAAGATTAGAAGATTAAATTTGGAAAGATGTGGCCACCGGTTGAGAGTTGAATGCAAGTCTTTGTTCACAATTTTCTACTTTGAAATTCCTTGCAAAAACTAGAAAATACATTTGAAAATAACTTGCAAATGCCTCCTCGACTCCGTAGTGGAGATGTCAAGTTTGTGAGTGTTCCCCTGGTGAGATGGAATGTAACATAAACCATTAAACCAAAATTAGATGACCATATGATCATTTAACGACACATGTTTTTAGGCCTTGTTGGCCATTTTACGATGATCGGACAATTGCCAAATGTTAAAAAAATTGTTTTGGTTTTGATCCGTCATTTGTGGATCCGTGGTGAGCAATTTAAATTTATCACCACATATCTCTAGAATTTATCCATGATCATTTCTATCAACCTTTATTTTTGAGAAAACTATTGTAGGACCTATTTTTTCAAGTTTTTTTGTAGGCCACTAGACATTCTACATCAAGACGAGCTCACACAATTATGATAATCGGTTACGGAAATGTAGTCATAGTTTTAACCTTTGTTATCAAAAATGAGTTTCATAAGTTTTATTGGTTTCTCTACATATAGGAGAGAATATGGGAATTGAAAAATGTGTTTCGAGTTTTGATTGCATGTTTTCAAACCCCATTTTGTACCCACCTTGTTTAGGATCTGTTGAAGTGCAACAATAAAATTTTAACAATGGGCTTCAGAGAGATTATTCAAGTTGGATATTCATTCACTCTTGTCAAACCCAAGAAGTCTCATTGGATTCTATGTATAACAAAAAATAGGTTAGATGTATTAATTTTTCCATTTAGGTTAGTGGTTATCATTTTGTTAGGCCTTTCCGTAGCCATTTGGGCTAGATCGTATAGTAGGGGATTGGGTCTTGTTGACTCATTTAACCTTTTAAGACACCACTGGGTGGGTGAAAACTAATTTAATGTTGTAAACATGTTGTGTTATATGTGATTATTGATTGAATGATGTGATCCATATGAGAATTGTGCTAGGAAGCATTTGTGGGTATTGATTGTTTTGGTTTGGTCTTGTCATTTTTGACACCGTAAGGAGATTTGGTTTTGATCTTTAGTAATCTTGATAAGAGAGTGAAAAAAATTGTACCTTTAAGTTCATGTGCATAAATTTATTGGATCATTATCTTTGAATCACTTGTGTGCAAAGTGTTAAAACACCTCCTTTGGACCTTACAAAACCATTTGGAATGGGCGTGAAATGAATAGTTGTGCTCTGTTTTTGGGCAACCTAATGTTTGGAATGGTTTTCCATGGCATAAAATTGTAAGATTATGAGTTAGAAGAATTTTATTCCTTGAGAATTCATTAATTTGATCCTAATTTCTAACCCACTTCGCAAATAACTTTGGCAAAAGTGACTTTTAATCTTAGAAATTCCTTTCGGAATAGTATGACTAAAACAAGTATGCGATTGTAAAAAAGTTATAAACCATCATAACCTTTCTACATATTGTGAAATGATATGGAAGTGATGGTTTTGGTAGCTACTTATAGTGATATTTATTTAGGGAATTATTTTATACCCACTTTATCCTCCCGAAATTGAGGATCTGTTTAAGCCTGTTAAAAGCAAACTTTTTCTCCACGACAAAAAATCTTTGAGACCATTATTATGAATTATGAGGATTGTTTTGGGTATGTCAATTATGCATGTATTTTTCTAGAACCCTTTTCAAAATTGGCATGTTCAAAATTTTTTAATGGTCATTTGTTAAATCTTGTCGCTTTGGACATGGCAGGAAACTTGATTGGACTTGTTCCTCATTAGAAGTTAAATTTGTGAACGTAATAAATATGAATCTATAAGAACTCTATTTAGGAGACATGATTTTCAATACTTCATGCTTAAATGTGAACATTTTAAAATTGTTTCCTCATTCTACCCTTATTTATTAGAAGGAAAAACAATGATTATGTGAAAAATATCAAATTATTCTCTAATCTTCGCTCTCGCTTCTCTCTAGAAGTCAAATAATTTAATTTGGTCACTCACTTGGTGGGGTGAGATTTCATGCCAACATTGGTGTTGGTCCATGATGTCACAAGTTTATGGGATGTTATGAATGAAAAATGCAATAACTGAAAAACTACAAGAATTGTATGTATAAGTGTACTTATAACTTGTGTCTCATAACTATGAATAAAATTTGGTTAAGTTTATGTATTTTAGAACATGAAGACTGCATTAATAAATATCCTTTGTGGTAGGGAAATGTTATTTCTTATACCCCTAAAAAATAGAAAATACGTGATCTAAATGTGTTTGACCAATTGAAATGTTCCTTTTTCATTATTCTTGATTGCATTATGAACTCCCAATCTCAGTTGCATACTAATTTTTGGTCTGCATTCCCCATATATTTTTTTAATATAACCAAAATATATACATATAAATTGTGTATAATACAAATATGTGCCAAGTTACACTTTGGATCTTCCATGGGTTTGTTTGTGCTCGGAAGACCTATGTATAAAGTTTTTTTATCACCTTCTAGAATCCCTTTAATTAATTATAAAGAAACTTTGGGATCTACATAATGAAATGATAAGATTTAGGAGAATTCATTCCTTCCACCTAAATTGGATGATGAAATACTTGAATTAGAGTTTCCTCTAGTTGGACGATGCGTCTTGGGAGTTGGATTATGAGTTGTGTCGGTTGGTGTCATTCTTAACCAATGTATCCTTATTGATTTTACAAGGTACAATTGGGTTGTAAACTTGAGTTCCTTATGTGAAGTGGACTTATAACTATAGTTTGAGGAAAATACCCTCCCTTTGGACTTAGTGGGTCATTGGTGACCTAGGTTAATTGACAAGTTTAAGAAACATATGTTGAGAATATTGAGAGAATATTGGAATTTTCCTTTCTGTTTGAGGGAATGTCACTAGTTATCCTATTGAAATATTTGAGAATATTTTGGAAGTTGTTTTCATGTTTTCCCAAGGAATATTTTGGGATTTGCCTAGGAACTTTGACAGTGTTGGAACCCTTTTAGAGACCTACTTGACCTAACTCCTTCGAGTTAACTTGGGGTTGTAATAATAAAGCTAGTGACATATTAGTCTTCTTAGTGAGTTCCATGTTGAGATCAAACTAGTTAAATGTGTTCAATCAATGAAAGTGGCATTTTTGGGTCATTTTGGAGTAGTTTTACATGAAATTTTGAAACTTAAAAAAGGATTTGTTATCCTTTCTTGATTTTCTAAATCAAAATTTTGGGTGTCACATGTTATACATGAACAAAAGGTTCAAACTATGGAATCCCAAGAAAAAAACTAGAAACTAATATTAACTTTATGGTGGTATGGATGATTCATACTTAATTTATTGTGTACTTCCAATGTATGCATGTTAATATTATTGTCAAAGCAAGTCCTCACCTTTTAATTTTGCTTGGTGTTATGTGACCCTTCATCCTTGACCCCTATAGGAATAGTGCAAATGCAAGGGCGGATTTGAGGGTATTGTGAACAATTTGTCAATTTTTAAAGATAAGTGCAGGCTAGGAAGTGAATCCACGCATAATTTTGGAAATTTAACCTCTTCTTGTATGGTTTTTTTATAATGCCCATGGGTGGCTTCATGCACATAATGTGTGCACAACTTATCAACCTTTCTAGGATGACAATTGTTGTTCCCTTGACTCACCCATCAATAGTTTCCTTAAGAGTAACCTTTACATTGTACACATAGCCATGCCAAAACTTGTAGAGAATTTGTGAAGAGATAATATAGATAAACTTTATTTTTAGTAGCTACATTATTTTTTATAAATAATCGCTTATTCCTAGATACACTTTATGTTGAATCAAGTTAGGGTTCATTGGGACGTGTTTGTTGAAACAAACTATGTGGGATGATGTGACACTTTTAAGAGTTCGTTATTCTACCCCTGTCAATGAAAACTAGGAGGAAGTTTATTTCTAGGGGAGGAGGATGTAGTGCCCACCATTTTCGCTCTTTTTGTTGATGAATGCTGACTCATTGTATTATTCATGATTGAGACATTGGAATTAATTTTATCATGGCTATTTAATTTGAATAATTATGCTTTTTTCATCGTATTAGTGTTTAGATGCTAAATTTTCTTGGAAAGATGGTGTGTGTGGCATACGATGAAAATTCATTGTGTTTATCATTATTACTTGAGTTAGATGTGACACTTTGGATATTGTTGAGTCTATTATATATATATATATATATCATGAATAATTATCATATCTTTTATTTACCTCATTTGATGGACAGATGAATTTGTAACTATTTGGTTAGTTGTGTATGTATGGTTTGATTGCTTGAGATGTGTGTGAGTGTTTCATTTAACATATTTTATTGAGCATGTATGATGTTTGCAATTGAGTGTGTAGGTGATTGGTTACGCCATAGGACAACGTGGGACTAAGAGGTTGTACCTATAAGATGTACAATAGGTTGTTTGGGCCAAATCTTTTCCCCTTGTTGTTCAACCTTGTTTATTATGTTGGTTACTAAGGATGGAAATATGGAATTCATCCTCTTGGTATGGGTATTAGTCATTTGGTTGGTCACTTTGGCTTGTTTGGCTCCATCTAAATTAATTTGGTTTTATCCATCCTAATTGTTTGTTTAAGTCACTTTTATGGGTTAATTTATTTCCACTTGATTAGGGAAGGGTTAATTTAGTTTATCTTTGATTAAGAGGGTTTTGGGCCACCTAATCATGGACTAGGTGGGCCCACCACCCCTCTTAATGAGTCACTTTTCCCAAATCTCGAATTTGGGTAAAAGTGGAAATTTGGAAGGGTGTTTGGAAAGTTGGGGGTCACTTTTTCCTTTGAATAAGCCCCATAGACCATACCTATGGGTACATGGGATCTTCACGAGGCTTAAAAGGTTTTTTCCCTCCTTTTTGAACTCTCTCTTGTCGCCATCAAAATTTATGCTTTTTTAATTTTGGGTGCCACTTGGGATTTGGGAATGCATTATTGTTTTTGTTTTTGTTTTCAAAATTATCCTTCATTTATCATCATTGTATTATTCTTGAAAGATACTTTTGGATGACTTAGAATTGGTAAGGGATGAATGACACGTGTCACCATCTCATTTTTGTTGTTTTTTATCCCTTTTCTTATTTACCCTCCATTTTGGAGAGTGTGGGTAATTTTTGGTTCTTTTTGTCTTGGATCATTTGTGAGCCTTAGAAGGAATAGACCTTTGAATAATGATCTATTTAAGTTGTTGATGGGAGTTTTATTACTTGTGAGGTAGGCCTCACAATTTCTATCTTGTTTATGATTTGGAGCAGAAATTGTGATTGTTTTCTTACTTGATGTGAATTTTGGAAATGATATGTAGAAAATTATTTTTGGTTGTTTGTAATTTCTTTTTTCTCCATCCACTCCCTTTAGGGAGTGGATTTTGGAGTGTCCAGGAAGAGGGAAGAATACCTCTTTCTCCCATAAGGCTTGATGGGCAAGCCTTGTTGGGATTTTACTATCCTCCCTTCATATGGTTGAAGTGGGAGATGATTTTATATATGGTTTAGAAACTATCTCCCATCCTTACTAAGGAAACCTCCAAGGTTTGGAAAACCTTGGAAAGGAGGAGGAAAGGAGATATAAGGTCTATGGGAGGAATAAGGAACTTTGGTAGCTTTTGGTTACTTGGAAAAGTTTTGAAACTTTTTTGCTTACGTGGAAAATTTGGATTAAATGGGTCTTTCTACCCCCTCTTCCCTCTTGAGAAGCATGGATGTTATTGTGTTTGGTTTTAGCTTTAAACCTTGTTTAGATGCTGATATGTGTGTGGTGTGTTCATCCCATTTTTCCTCATTATGCATCTTGGAGGCATGTTTTTCCTCTCTCCCCTGGTCTTGGAGGGAGGCTAGCATTTCCTCCTTATTGGGAAGTGGCATGTGATGAAGCCATTTGGTTAGGTGGATAATCAAGCCAATACTTCTTTTACCTTGGAGATTTTCTAATGGAGTTGGGGCTTATTTATTTTCTAGAGAAATAATGGAGTTATCAATCAAATTTTTTGCATGTTGTTCCCACTTAGTGGGAGGATTATCCACTTGCATTTTAGAGTTTGTTCAAGTTTCTTGTAAATTGGTAAGAGAAAGATAAATGTAAATTAATATTATATTGGAATAAATATGGAATTATTATTGCTCTTGTATTGTTAATTTTATTGTGATATTGTTACTTTCAAATGGATAAAGAGCATGATTTGAGTTATTCATGTTTGGAAATCATATTGAATAATGTGTATATGTATTTTGAAAATGAGAAAATGGGTATATTATGGAATTATAAGTGTTGGAAGTTTTAGACACTGAGAGGGGGGTGAATTGGTGTTTGTTTAAACTTTTGGAATAATTTACAATTCTTCAACCATCCAAAAATTAAACCATCTTAACCATAATGAAGCGTGGAAATTCAAACATGAGAGAGAGAGAGAGAAGTAAATACACATGAACACATTATGTAATGTAGAAAACCCTTCAAGGGAGAAAAACCCACCAAAATCAGAGAACTAACTTGGACAAGAATGTCCAATAAATATTACAATGATTTTATTGTTGAGCATCAACTCAACATGGATCTCAACTCCAAAAGTTGTGTAGTATTTTTATTACCAACTTATAGCTATGCGCATTGGCACTTCATCAAGGAAAATTGGATGCGCACCCAAAGTACATGCCAGCCACCAGGTCCCTCCTTTGCTTTGCTTACCAAAGTGTTAGCATGCATGTTCATCATCATTGTAATCAAAAAATCCATTCAAGCATAAGATTCCATCATGATAATCTAGCAACACACAATAAGGAAATTTATTAATACATGTAAACCATAATTAATATCAATTAAACTGTTAATTTACCATATTCATAACCATGAACAATCAATATCCAACCACAAGTATTCATTAATAAACATAAGTAATTACATAATAGGAAGTTGATACTTAGTCATTATATAAGTGCAGGACCATGCACGCCCCATAACACCCTAAATCAAAACAACATGAGTTTGTTACAGCATACACGATCACTCTAACAAAGTCATACATTTAGTATATAGATAGAGGTGGGGACTTACCCTTTACCACTCATGTAATATCCTAATAATAAGCGTGCTCACAAAAATAGCCTACATGTTTTCTTTTCCAAAATAGCCATGTGTACAAATCTTGCATGTTTTTACAAGGGGTAGCTAATAATAGACTATCCTAAATATGTTTCATGCTTAAGTCTTACTATTAGTCTTCCACGCATGTTATTTATCTAGTCTATGTGTGCTTTTCCCACTTACATGGCCTTTAAGTCATCCTTCTTGTATTCTTGTGCGTGGCCAACACTCAAACTCTATTAGCCTTGTCTGGAAAAATGGCTAAGCCCTGTTATCCAAATAACTTTCCCACCTATTTGGATGACTTTTATCTTCATTCTGACTCTGATGCTTCACATTTCAGGTTGCATGCCCGTAGGCTTGCTCATTTGGCACTTTGCATAAGCCATAGTCCTTTCGAGCACTCCTCGCACCTTACAAATTCCTCACGTGCCCTTCTACGGACACCTTAAAATTGGTCATCCCTGCTCTTCCTCTTGTGTGCCCGCGTATACCCTATAGAGCCATGCACCCTCCTACGGTTGAACGTATGCACCTTTCCTTTGTTTCTCTCATGCGCCTTGCGCTCAAACTGAACTTCAAAAGTCCAATGGAAGCCTCCACGTGTCTCTTGACATACCTTTGGTATGATGCTTAAAAAAAGGTCCCCCAAATGAGTGTAGGCTCTCCATGTGGTCGAGCACGAGAAATTTGCACCAGCCATTGAAAAGTATAAGCAAAGCAACAAAGCAATGAAGCCTCCACTTGCCTCATCAAGCACAACTTCAAAGGTGTGACAAAAGCGGGGTCCCTAAACAAGTGTAGGCTATCCATATGGTCGAGCTCGAGAAAGGCAGAATCGACCATTGCAAATTCTAAACATGGGAAGAGCGGCGGATGCCTCCACGTGTTAGCTCGGGCGCACCTTCAAAAGTAAAATCCAAAGGTAGGACCCAAACAAGCACAAGCCCTCCACGTGGTCGGTGTCAGAAAAAGTTGCCATTTGTTGAAAAGTCTAAACATGAGAAGAGCGGCGAAAACCTCCACGTGTCTCATCGGCGTAACTTCGAAGGTAAAATCCAAAGTCTGGTCATTTGTTCTCTCTTTCCCCCTCTCTCTTTCTTCCCTAGGGTTGAATGTGGAGTTTAAGCCTCCTCTCTTTGCTTTGTAATGGCGTTTTCTTGCCTCTTGCCCACTAATGATGTACTATGTGAACTCATGGAGCAATAAAATCTGTTTTGTGATGCATTTTTTCCATCCTTTGCTTATTTTATTATCTCTTCTTGCCTCTCACCATTGTAGGGTATATTGTGCATATTTCTGATGTCTATTGCAGGTTTTGGGAGCTGTGTTTAATGGGTTTGAAGTGGTGTTCTGTGTGAAATTTATCTTTGGTCTGTGATGCATCTTGTCCATCCTCTCCATTGCTCACCTCTCTCCATTTCAAGTAGTTGGATTTGTGATCAGCAACCTCCTTTCTGGTGTATCACCGCTTTAGTGTAGGATTTTTTTCATGCACTCTCTCTCCTTGGTCCCTTGGAAGGTTAGATTAGGATTAGATAGTTTGTCTGCATTAGAGTAGCTTGTGGCAGGTAGTTTAGGAAGAAGAAGTCGGCTTTCTCCAGGAGGACCATCTCAAGCCCGCAAGTCCACAGCTTGAGAGATGGTCCAATGTTATGCAAATTACTTTGAATGCCCCACTCACATCTAAGGTCATTCGGGGTGTTGTAATTTCACATAAAAATTTTGGAATGCTCGGTGGGACAGGTCTAAAGCACCTTACCACTTCACTTCATCAGGTTTGATGTGCTCTTGGTGAATATTTCAGCCTTTGGAGGCACTTTCAAGCACATTTGACGACTCCATATGGTCAGCAACCCATTCTCGAGTGCGAGACTTTCCTTCCATCAATTTCCACCCATTCTTCTTTCCACATCTTTCATTCTCTTCCATTCTATGAAGTTGTGCAATCATGACTTCATTCCCCTCATGGAATTCACACTTGTAGCAGGACATCGAAGAGTTTGATCTCCTATCAGACTTGGAGGAATGTTTTGATGAGGAGGGGCCCATAGAAATTACAACTTTCACTGCCCCATCATTCATCCTTCAACCACAAGAACCTTCCGCCATGGAGAAGCCAAAACCGGTCATGCCCACTGCAGGGCATGAGGATGATATACAAAGCACCAAGGGTCACCATCAACACCTCCAGGAGTCTAGTGCCAATCGGCTTGAGGAGGTATTTTGGATTGATGTTAATACTTTGGTGATTTGGGTGGAGGATCAGCCTCTTGTCGGTTTTCACTCATTATAATAGCCATGTTCAGCACCAAATCATATACATGGCTGCCTATTTTGAGAAAGGGAAGCTACTTCTCCCTGCCAGTTGCAGGATTTGTTTGAGTTCCCTTTGCTTCCGGTTAGCGTAGAGTAGGTAGGTTTGTTTTTAGAAAAATAAGTGCTTTTGCACACTCTACATGTTCTCGCTTGGGGCATGTATGATTTTTCACTTTTTCACATAGTGTGTTGTGGTGTTTTATTGCTCGTGCACAGTGCATTGAAGGTAGCGTTTGGGGAGATCAGCTACAGTTCCAGTAATGTTTCAAGTGGCTCAGGGACAAGATTTCAGAGATTCAAATAAGAATTATGTTTATTAGGATTGACTCCATGCCCAATGGATACTCCTAAGGCTACCGATCTCTTTATCTAGCAGGAAGATGGCCTCAAAAGTCACCAAATTGTTATCCAAATAACTCTCCCATCTATTTGGATGACTTTTATCTTCATTCTGACTCCGATGCTTCAAATTTCAGGTTACATGCCCGTAGGCTTGCTCATTTGGCACTTTGCATAAGTTGTAGTCCATACGCACACTCCACGCGCCTTCCAAATTCCTTGTTCACCATTACGTAGATGCTTTGAAATCATTTGTCCCTGCTCTTCCTCTTGCATGCCCGCATACACCCTATAGATCCATGTGCCCTCCTACTGATTGAATGCCTACACCTTCCCTCTGTTTCTCTTCCACGCCTTGCACCGACCCTCGAACTTCAAAAGTCCAGCAGAAGCCTCCACGTGTCTCTTCAGTGCACCATTGGTATGATGCTTAAAAGAAAGGTCCCCAAATGAGCACAAGCTCTCCAGTGGTCAAAGCTCAAGAAAGTTACATCGAGTCGTTGAAAAGTCTAAGTAAAGCAACAGAGTAGCAGAAGCCTCCATGTGCCTCATTAGTGCAACTTCAAAGGTGCAATAAAAATGGGGTCTCTAAACAAGCACGGAGCTCTCCACTTGGTTAAAGCTGAGAAAGGAAAAACTAGATGTTGAAAAGTCTAAACATGGGAAGAGCCAGCAGAAACCTCCACGTGTCGGTTCAAAGCGCACCTTCAAAAGTAAAATCCAAAGGTAGGACCCAAATGAGTGTAGTCCCTCCACGTGGTCAAAGCCCAAAAAAGTTACATTGGCCATTGAAAAGTCTAAACATGAGAAGATCCAGCAGAAGCCTCCACGTGTCTCATCAACACGACTTCAAAGGTAAACTCCAAAGGCTAGTCATTTTTTCTCTCTTGCCCCCTCTCTCTTTCTTCCCTAGGGTCGAATGTGGAGTTTAAGCCTCCTCTCTTTGCTTTGTAATGGTGTTTTCTTGCCTCTTGCCCACTAATGATGTATTGTGTGAAATCATGGAGCAATAAAATTTGTTTTGTGATGCATTTTGTCCATCCTTTGCTTATTTTATTATCTCTTCTTTCCTCTCACCATTATAGGGTATACTATGCATATTTCTGATGTCTATTGCAGGTTTTGGGAGTTGTGTTTAATGGGTTTGAAGTGGTGTTTTGTGTGAAATTTATCTTTGGTCTGTGATGCATATTTTCCATCCTCTCCATTGCTCACCTCTCTCCATTTCAGGAAGTTGGATTTGTGATCAACAACCTCCTTTTTGGTGTATCACCGCTTTAGTGTAGGCTTTGTTTTCATGCACTCTCTCTCCCTAGTCCCTTGGAAAGTTAGATTAGGATTAGATAGTTTGCATGCATTAGAGTAGCTTGTGGTAGGTAGTTTAGGAAGAAGAAGTTGACTTTCTCCGAGGACCATCTCAAGTCCGCAAGTCCCACAACTTGAGAGATGGTCCAATGTTATGCAGATTACACCGAATGCCCCACTCACATCTAAGGCCATTCAGGGGTGCTATAATTTCACATCAACAAGTCCCTGATTTTTCTCTCATGTGCGCAGCCCCATGCACTATCATGTTCGAACTCTGCGCATGCTATCTATTTTCCTCTGCACACGCGCATTTCTCTACATGCTCATTCTACTCTTCATTAATCCTTAGTATTTTTCGACCAAATAATTTAACCAAGCATCTACTTGATCTTTAGCAAGTTTTTACTTGTATGAAATTTCAACTCCCAAATTTAGTCAAGCACCTCTTCGACCTTTTGTAAGCAAAAACTTACAAGGAAGCTCCAACTCCCCGATTTCTAAGCCACGGTTTAGTCTTCGCAATATTTTGATCACTCGAATTGGGTTTCTCACATAACCAATTGTGATCAATAAATCATATCATTCTTCTTCTCATTTCACATTGGTTCATCTCTCTTCTCATCCTCTTCATCTGCTGCAACACTCTAACTTGCAAGGCTACTCTCACACTCTAATTCTCTTTATGATACTCTCCTTAAACCACCTCTTCAATACTCACACTCTCACATGCTCAATTTTCTATAACTAATTCAGTCAAAAATCCATTACTCCTAAGTTTTCATGTCCTCAAAACTCCTACAATGTCATCTCATGTTCCGTAATTCATCTGCACCTAGTCTTCATGTATATTAAGCTCCTTTCCTTAACTTATTTCTCTACATCAACATCTTACTCTCTGATTTTTCAACAACAACTATCCTCCACAAAGATGAGTTTATAATATCAAGAGATGTATTCACAAGTTTCTTTTGCACTTCAACTTCAACATAACTCTTCACCTACCTACCTTTCAACTCATACAAGGAGTTAAAATTTCTTCACATAAAATTTCATCTAGATATCATAATTGTATATGATCATGCTTGATTATTATTTCATAGTCTATAGGATTTTTCAAGATTATGTAAATTCAAATAATGAGGAATATGAGGCTCCTGAACTCCCTAACACTTTTCCTTCACCTACCAAGAATATTTTATGACCATTTCACTCAAACTTGTAACGGTTATACCGACTTTTCATTTTCTCCTCTAAGTGAATCTTATCTTGTAGATAATGAAGGATGTACTAAATGTTTTCATCATGAAGGAACATTACAAACACTTCAAATATCATTTATAACCTCATTTCAACCTTCATACTTTACCATTTACATTCAAGTTCTCACAAGAGCACACATGAAAGCATTAGGAGAGAGAAAACAATGTTGGCTTTGAGGATTTAGGAAGCTTTGTGAATGATTTTTCTAAACCATTCGTGACCAATAATGTTTACAAGAGGCCTTCATTAACAAGAGGAGCTTGAACAATACATCACAACTTGAAGGCTCTCCAACTCCATCACTCTCACTCTTGCATAGATATGAAAATTTTAGATCACAGTCAAGAATATGCTTGACACACTACAAGGAGAAAGTATTCAACTAATTTCAAGATTTAGGAAGAGGCTTTGTGACCTATAGACCATATTCAACACACAATACATAACAAAGCACAACTATTCTCTTTTTAACTCATGAATTGGAGTAAGGTATTCACAGATTTTATAAGTACAGATTTGCATCTTCAAAGTTTGAGAAATTATCTCACATTCTCGTTTATCATGAACTCGAGAGATACATTTCAAATATGTTTAAGGATGTATTTCATTTCCCTAGGCTTGTGCCTTTCTTCAAACCATATAAAATGAAACAAAATTGCATGATTCACTAGACACACTCAAACTGGTTTTGAGCTTCAAAACACAATTTTGCTTCACTTTGAATTTAACAACTTAAAGTACATTTTCAGGGTCAATATCTACATATATAATTCAAAAGGAACATTTACTCCATGACCAATCACTCTGTCAATTTAGGAAGTGGTGTCCCTAGATTTCACCCTGAAATCTGAGACTACCCCATGTTAAAAAAATTCATACTTTTAAAATAATGGGTCGTTTTGTGTTTTTATTGCCAGAAAGTGTCTGTATTGTGTCAAGATATTCCCAGAGAGTCATATTAGCCAATTTTGCCAAATACCCAGATGCCCGAAATTGTTATATTCTGTCGTTGGGGTTTGCCTACGGGAAATTTTTATTTAATTATTCTGAGCCCCGTTTGAGGCAAATTGTGCTCCGGTTTAACCCTGTTGTGGTCTTACATGTCAATATTCCCATATACCAGTAGGGTTTTAACCAAGAATGAATCCTGGGCTTTATCTGTGACTTTTGGCAACGTTTTGCATTTTTGGTGTTTTCCGTTTTGTTTTCTGTGAAATTTCTCTAGGTCAATTCCTTTGTTGGTTTAGTCTGATTTCTTGCCTAGAGTATCTGGAGATCATCTATGGACGTTATGCCAGAAGGAATTTGCCACAGGAGGTTTGGTTCTCTCTGAAAAGACGAAGTCATGCATGAAAAAGCTTCTTTTGGGCAAGTTGCATTTTTGGAAAAAGAAGGTTTTAAGCTACAATGAGATTTTTGGTAGTAGCAGGCAGGTGGGAATTTTGTACCTACCTAGCAGGGTACTTTTTCCCATGGAAACAAAGTCACTTAAGTCACAATGGGAAAATTAGAGGCAGCAGGCAGGCGGGAATTTCTTACCTGCCTTGCAGGGTGAAAATTCCCATTGTGAAATAAAAGAAAATCACTTAAGGCATTGATGGGAATTTCTTACCTGCCTTGCAGGGTAAAAAATCCCATTATGAAAGTCAAACAACTTAAGTGGATCATGGGATTTTTGGAGCTGCGGTGCAGGGTGAATAATCCCATTAGAAATTGACTTTTAAAAATAGAATTCACCCTTGCCAAAAAGTGCGACCCACCTTGGGTGAATAATAATGCATTTAATAATATTTATTAATGTTTATTCACCCAATTTTGGTGCCCAAGCATGAGGAAAAGTCAACGCATGATGAAAGGATAAAGAAGATTGGAAATAGAATTCTAAAATTAAATAAATTTAATTTATTTAATGCAGCCCCCTCTCATGCAAAAAAGTGCGACCCATATTGAAGAGAAATAATACTTTTTAAAGTATTAATTAATGGAATTAAATCCTATTTTTTGTGCATAAGGAATAGAAAGGGAGCTTAAATCAATGTCCAATACATTGAACATATCCTCCGAATATGAAGAAATCTCCATATCTACACCGATTGTAAAGAATTTCGGCCGAATAAAAAAGAAAAACAATTGCTTAGACAAAGATAGATACGGCCATGGCGAAGCATGATGAAAGAAAAGGGTCAAAAAAATCATGCATAGCTTCCAGATCCATAATTGTAAGGCTTCATCCTCTTGTTTCGAATGCAGCCCATGAAGAAGTCAGTGCATGGAAAATTCCTTCTAGGATCTTGTGCATGTGCTCCCAATCTTCCAGTTGAAGCCTTCATTGAATTTGCATTCACCTAGAGTGCTTTCAGAATTTTTAATTGCTCATATGCAATTAAAAATAAAAATGATGAGTTATTTACGGAAAACATTGCACTGATGCATGTACTGGAGAAAAACTACAAAAGCTTCAAGGATGAGAAGGAAGACAAGGCAAAGGCAATACCCGCAAGCAAATCCCAATCACTTGCTTCCAAATCTAGTTTGGTGAGAATCAAAGGCAAAAGAATCAGCTGCATGCAAAATATGAAAAAGGACAAGACTGCAACTTTCCTCTTTCTTCTTCTTTCTCTTATTTCCTCCGACAAAGTAATTGAGCGATCAATTAAATTATAAAACTTAAGTGATTGGTTTAAAAGCCATTACTTGAAGAAGTCAACTACTTGGAAATAGGTGGCAAACATGCAAAATAGAAGGTTCTATCTTCAGTTGCAAATCATGCATGTCATGCAAAGAGGAATTCCAGGAGGGAGATTGCCAGTTGTTTCCTTTCCAACTTCTATGTGTGCCAATTCAACTAAAAACTTCTTATTTGTAATTTCCCATCTACATGCTATAAGTAGAGGAAAAACCTATGGCTTAAAGGATCGGGAATTTGTAAGCGTGCATTCTTGTGTTCCAGACTTTGTGATGAAACCCCGATAGCTATTTGAAGCAAAGGAATAGAACAAAGCATATTTCAAGAGAACTTTGTGTTGATGGTGCATTTTGTTTCCAACCTTTTTGTCTTAGATCTATTTATAAACTTTGTGTTATTTTAGATCTAGATATGAAAGTTGTCCTTGTTTATAATTATGTGTGTTAATATCTATTGGTTCTGTCTATGTGCATGCAATCAACTCTATAATCTATTGATTGGGTTGCACATCTTCCCTCTTTCTTTCTTATGTTTATATTATTTCCTTCTTCATCAAATATTTCCTTTCTTTAACAATTGCTTACTTGCTACAAAACTATACAGCTATGGTTCATGAGCTGCATGGTTAAAGTAAAACCCTATATAGATACTAGCATATTTTATTGAAAAATCTGACATGGGAACCTCACCTAGGTAAATGAGGGAGATTTATCTCATGACTGTTTAGGTTTTTCAACTATGTAGAAAATCTAGCCAACATGAAGGAAGAAGAAACAAGTCTCAAGAATATTCATTGGGCCTTATTGATTGCCTCAAGTAGCGATTTTGTATCATTGCATTTCAACACAAAAACTACTTCCCTTCTCTAACACAAAAATTAAATAGGTTTTGTAGCATCTATATCACCCATTTATGCTCATTTAGAACTCAAATATGTGATATTTCATCAAGGTTCACATATGCTTCACAGACTGGTTTTAGGCCCAATCAACCCCTTGAGAAGGAAGAGATCAACAAGAATCATGCTAAATGTATAAAGAATATGCCTAAAATATTTTGTGAGCAGGAAGTATATTCCCTACACACACATCCACAACCATGATTTCATCTTGAAACCCTCTTGTCAAGTTAGAATATGTAAAACCTTGAAAAATAGAGATAAATTTGTACCATAAAGTCATGTCTGAAGATAAAAAATACCACCATCTTGGACTAGAGAGAGTCCTCTACAACCTTGAGTGGTTTTTTCATCTTGCAAAATTTATTTTAAGGTGAAAAATTCAATTTCATGTCCATTGCTTTAGATGAGGGTTTGAACAGTGATAGAAAAATGAAGATAACTTTCTTGTCTTTTCTCCTTTTGACTTCTATTTTTTTTTTTTTTAAATGTATCTAAGTGCTCTTCAAAAACACTCTTATGATTTATCTGAAGAATGATTTTCAATTTTGTTTGAGTGCTAAGAAGATAGGTCATTGTTTTAGCCCATCTCTCTTTACTGGTTTTAGTAAAACTTGAATATCTTCAACAAAACTCATTCTTAGGTCCTCAAATTTTGACCACACCTTCATAACACCCTTCTCTATGATTTAAAATATCCAATTTGTCATATTTCACTCTATAAATATCAGACCCGTCTCATTAGTGCATAATTTGGTCTCTAGTTTTGAGAAAGTGTGTTATATAAACTTGTATTAGTGCTCAAATCACCTCCTTAGACAATTTTGAAGCCCTGTACACATCATATACCATCATATTATCCTCATGAAATTCTTGATTTGCATCATCATACCTTAGCTCATCATCCTCACTTGCCTATTAGGCTTGTCTTTACTGAAAATCTTCAGAATGACCATCTTCATGCCCTATAAGCCTAATTCTTGACTTGATACTCCTCTTATGCATGCTATTCCAACTCATACTTCTCCAATCATGCTTTTCCTACTTTTCCTTGATCCATTTCTCATGTTTCCATGCCAACTTACTTGACTTAGGACTAGGATTAAGCCTAGAGCTACCTAATTCTTCATGAATTGACCATGTTGGCTTGTTATAGACTCAATACCACCTCACACACATCTCATGGACCACATTTGACCTTATGAAGTATTAATACAACCTTGGGATGACTCATATGACTCAATATTCCATCTTTCTTGCTTGACCATGCACCTAGACCATGCCTGAACACATGACATCATGACTTGACACCTCATGAAGACACCTAGACAACTTGGACATCCTTTGACATCACTGAACACTTGACATCAATGAAAACACATCACTGTGACATCCAACAATAAAATCCATCTATTCCTTTAGTTGTTTGTTTTTTTAATTTGAAAAATGAGGAAAATGGATTTTGTTGAAGTTTGAGTTGAGTATTTTGAGCTTATTGAATGTTTTCTAAACTTAAAATTTGTAAATAAAAGTAGTATTTTGTAGTGTCATTGTCATGCTTGTTAAGCTTGAATTTAACAATATTTGGGTTATCGAGAAATAAGTGTTGTAAGGAAGTAAAATGGATACAAATTATGTTTATAGCATTGATTTAAAATAAAGAAGTAGATATTAGATTTTGTAATGGTCAAAATTGTATTTGGTTGTAATAATTCTACTTAAATCCGTTGGTTGTTAAAGTAGTAAGCAAGGAGAAATGGAATTAGTTTTACTACCATGGATTTTTTTCAACAAAATTAATTTATGTGTATTAATCTCTCTATTTCACCTCATTGTTTCATTATCTTATCGTTTGCATATAAGGACTTGGGTTATCTAATTTATTTCATCTCTTATTTACTTGCAAGAAAGTTGGAAGTCTCCTCTATTTTATTGTTACATATATCACTATAAAGTTGCATTATTGATGTGTGTGTGTGTGTGTGTGTGTGTGTGTGTGTGTGTGTGTGTGTGTGTGTGTGTGTGTGTGTGTGTGTGTGTGTGTGTGTGTGTGTGTGTGTGTGTGTGTGTGTGTGTGTGTGTGTGTGTGTGTGTGTGTGTGTGTGTGTGTGTGTGTGTGTGTGTGTGTGTGTGTGTGTGTGTGTGTGTTTATAGGATATTGTATAAATTATTTGTATTTGTAAATATAATTAGAAGAGTAAATACATTCTTAGGTTATAACTAGTAAAATATAAATAGTTGGATTTTATATTACCTAAAGCAAAACATATGAGAGATATTTATATTCCTTGGTTTTTACATTTATATATAAGAGGTGGGGTGGGGGAATTCGAATTATATGTATTTACACATGAAAGAAGAAAAAATAAAATGAAGCAAGGTTAGGACCATGGCCTAATTACAACCCTAGGCTCAGCCCCACCTCTGCTCCTCATCATTTGTTGCCCATGTCCACGACCCCATATTTTTGGCATTTATTTTTAGTGAGGGAAATGGTTTGCCTTCCCAACCATTCATCCTTTCTCTTAATACATTGGGAAAAACCCTAACTTTTTCTCCCCCTCACGGGTCTGTTATACCGCCGACCATGTATCTCCAATTCCAAATGGACCACCCGCCTCGCCGCACCTCAATTCTCAACTATATACATACATACATGCATACATTCATACATACATATGTATGCATGTGTGTGTGTGTAGTGCGGTCATTCCTCCTTAGTTTTAAATCTAAAACATTATATGTATAAATCAGAAAATATGAACATACATATATTTATATATATTATAATATATACATTAATATCCATTGAAAACCCCTAAAAAGGGTGCTTGAGATAGAATGAAAAAAAATTGAAGGAAAATATGAGAAAATAATAGATTTTGGTGCCTCCATGGATGCTTCCTTGACTTGCAACAAACCTACAAAAAAGAAATGTGAAGAAAAGGGAGAGAAGTTATTAGCATATGATTTTGTACAAATGTGAAATATGTCAACAGTGTGAAGGGGAAAAAATCCCTCCTCAATGATGGGTGAGGGTGCCTTTATTGAAAATCAAAATTGTATGTACAACTATACATTCAAATTGATATTTTGGAGTGTTTTGTTTTTGGAAGAAAATAAGTAGATAGGAAGAAGGAAGGAAAAAGGAGTTGAATAGAATGTAAGAGAGAATGAATGAGAAAGTGAGAAACGAGTGCATGCAATATTAAGCAAACACAAATCATAAACTCATATACACCTTAGAAACAAACATAATAAATGACAGTTGAATATAAGATATCATATTTATAGAGAGTAAGAGCTCACACATTCATTAAACATAAGAATAACAAAATCTTAAGAAGAGAAACAAATACAAGACAAAGTTATTTATAAATGCTCCTTTATTCCTCTTTAAACAAGAACACAAAGTTTCTTACTATCTCTACAAATAGTATTTCTCCTTCCTCCAAAATTCCCTTTACAAATGATCTCTAACTTACTTTTATAACCCAAAAATTGGTTACAAAGTAGTTAGGGTTTCTTATGACATTACATTAGGATTAAATTATGTCATATTAGTAAATTAACTTAATTTTTTTTTATTATTGGCAAATAGTTTTTTGAAAGGGACTATACCCTTGAATACAAAAGAAGGCCCAAGAGCCGAATAAGAGTGAGAAATGAGAGAATGGATCAAGATCCAAGTGTTACAACGAAGCTCCAAGTAGCTCAGAAACAGCTACTCAATCGAGACAAAACAACAAAACAACAGCAAAAAAACAGCAAACCGACCGCAGAGAAACAACAGAAAAACAACTAAAAGCAGCAGAAGCATCCAGAACTACTTCTTGGTAGCTTTATCGATACTGATCTTGATTCTCTTCCAGGCATGAAACATACCCAAAGCAGTCATATGGGCAGCATCAGTCTTATCAAGCTCCTCAATGGTTCTTTTGCTTTCTTTTTCGTTGCCCCAAAGTGCAGCCGGGACACCGCTGAGGTTGGAAACACTTTTGGCATGACCCTCGATGAACTCCTCAATCACCCTAAAGGCTGCAATGTTGTAATCATGTCTAGTCTTGGCCTTCCCTAAGCGGGAGTCTAAGGAGGTCAGCTTCTTGTATATGTCTTCAATCTGACTGCTATCAATGTTCCCCTCCTCCTCCATGCTTTTCTTGCCTTTCTGTTTAGCTAGGTTCTTGACCTCATCCTTCAGCAATTTCATCTCAGCCTCTAAGGCCTCCAACCTCTTAGAAGAGCTATCCATCCGCACCTCCCGGGGACTGGCACTACTGATGTTCAGCAGGTCATGTGCAATCTCAAGTTCAAAAGGCTCCTTCTCCACAGCAAGAGTCTCAAGGTTGAGCCTCCTGGAAGCCCTGGTGACTGGTCTCTTAGAGGTAGAGGCGAGGTGGGTGACGGGAGCAGCAGCAGGGGGAATGGAAGGAGAAGTTAGTGCAGCCGGCATGGGGGTGGCAGCAACGGTGGAGGGGGGGCAAGCGGGCAAAGCGGAGAAACAGGATGGCGTGAAGCAGCAGAGCCCATCAAAGGGGGAGCCGGGCTAGGAGAGGAAGGAAGACCAGGGTACTTAAGAAGGCAGCATTTATGAATCAACAAAATAAGTCCTTGATGCAAGGGAATCACCCGGGTGTGCTTCAGAAACTCCAAAATGGAGCGTTCAAGGGAGTTCAGCAGATAATGGGGGAAGCAAACCAATCGATTCCTACGGAAGTGGTTTAAAAAGATAAGATGTTTAGCAGGGACAGTGACAAACCTACCTTCCAAGGAGATGAATCGAATCATCATACGAGTGACCTCATCATAGGGTGATGGAATTGAGCTGACAACAAGGGCCCAGTTGTGCTAAATGTGAGCTTCTCAGTTCCCTCCACAAATCTTCTTTCTTCAGCATCTTTGTCAACCCTTTTGTTGAAGAAGCGGTACCCCTCCAAACTAAGGCCGGTCGCTTCAGCAATGAGATCTTCATTGACTAAAATCTTCTGACCCCCATAGTCGACAGTCCGCTCTTTCCACTCCTTAGCAAAGCGTACAGAAATGCTTTGGTCATGTCCCTGCACCTTATCAACGAAGTTGGTGAAGCCTCCTTTGCTGAGAGTGTTCCAAAGCTCTGTATTTTCCTTCCAGTCGGGGTCTGCGCATGGTTCAATTTGGCAGGGAGGCCCTCCCATCTTCTCTGTGATATACTGGTTACAGCAATTTCTCAAATGTCTGTGAGCGTAGAGAACTGTCCACTTCTTGCTGTTGAAGGCCGCACAAAACTGGGAACTATAGCCATTGGTCTTCTCACGAACAGCCTGCGTAACTGCTGAACTGAGCCTGCGGGAAGTCACGTGTGAGAGTAACCCTTTCCCTGTCAACAATCACATTACATCTATCATCGGTTTCCGAGGAGCTATGAATCCGGATATCAAGAGCTGTAGTACATCCCGCATGCGTGATTTTCAAATTTAGATAACTCCACTTGAAGTTCCCCAAATAATTCTTACTATCATGTATATTTGATATTATTTGCCTCATCATCTTCATTAAAGCAACACGTGTGAGAGTGTTATTGATGCTGATCTTCCTCCAAAGATTAGGACTCATCTCTAGGGATTGCTTGCATATGAAGGTCCGCATGAATGCTGTTGTGTAGCTGATTAGGGATACTGTTAATATCCCAGATGGTGAAATTTATATTAATGCCATAATTGGCCAGTGCATCCGCCAATTTGTTTCCCTCCCTGTAAGTATGCATAATTCTGATGCTATTGAAGGTATGACTGATGCTTATGGATTCAGAGATAAAATCCTTAATACTCCACTAGGAGATGAGGACTGATTTAGAAGTTTAATGATATTTAGGGAGTCCCCTTCAACAACAAGGTTCTGAATATTTTGAGCCCGTGCAACTCTCAAGCCCCAGAGAGCAGATAATGCTTCGGCAAAATGATTGGTTTGAATTCCCATTTTTCCAGCATATGCAGCAATCAAATTACCTTTGTGGTCCCGTATTGCTCCTCCTCCTGCTGCTGTCCCAGGGTTTCCCTTAGAGGCCCCATCAAAGTTCAGCTTGTACCAATTAGGATCAGGAGGATGCCATTTGATCGAAGATCTATCTATACTATTCCCAGGATTGCTCCAATTTCCAATCTGCCAATTGGATAAGATGTACTCTTCATTCTCAGGATAACTCTTGTTCTTGGGAGGTTTGAATCTGGCAATATCCTCTTTGATACCTTTAGAAATTTTGCCAATACTGAGCTTATAATTTTGTTTCTTATTTCTGAAAATGATATCATTTCTGTCCTTCCAAATCCTCCAGATTAAATGTGGGATAGCCAATTTCCAGATCCTTTTGATAACACAATGCCTGAAGGGTGGGTTCCATTGATTCCATAGCTGATTAAGATCCTTCGGCAACACCCAGAGAGCTTCAAATTTAGAAAGGACAAAGTTCCAAATTCTATTGGCATAATCACAATGTATGAACAGGTGACTGATATCTTCATAGTCATTCCTACAAAGATGGCACCAATTAGGAATTATAAATCCTCTTCTCATCAAATTGTCAGTGGTGAGAATTCTACCTCTGATGGCCAGCCAAAGAAAGAAATTTATTTTGGGAGTTAATTCAGGCATCCAAATCTTGTTCCAATTAAAATCAGATTGATTGCTATGAAAAAGATTGATATAACCAGATTTGACTGAGTACTTCCCATCATGGGAATTATTCCAAACCAGCTCATCCTTGGAATCCAGCTGACTTAAAGGAAAGAGATCTAAAAGTCGAATCAAGTCGAATCACTTTATTAAAATAAGTTTATAATTCAGATGACTTAATTAAATTATTTCAAGTATCTCAAAAGAGTGGGTACATGTGGACCCCACTTAGACAATGACATGACAACACATAAACAAGATATTGACACATGGATCCAATATGACACTTAGGATTAGTGCCTTACCCATTGGGCCAAGAGTCCGCCTATCTCACTCGTAGGAGAAATGAACTCATTGGTCACCAAGGGCAACCACAACAAAACATTGAAAATATTATTTTGAGAATCTTGGGTCCAAGCATCTCGCCATCTTGAACTTTCTAAACTTTTCAAGTGATTCCAACAACTTTGGCTCTTAAGGAAGTAGTGAGGTGCAAGGAAAGTTTCATAGATGTCTTACACTTCCAAATTTTTATCGAAACAATGAAATTGCACCATATTCTCTTGCATATTGATGAATAAGTTTGGAGTTTGATGATTTTTTCAAGTGAATCGGGACTGAAAATTATCGAGGAAGCATATTGATTTTTTTTACTAGACCAGAAAATTTCTACTTAAGAAATCGCACTTTGAGCTCCTTTGATTGTGTGCATTGAAAATTTTGCAAGGGATATCTTTGATGAATTTTGAATGACACACATGATTGTTTCTCCCTTATCTTTTACATCATCAAACACCATCTTTCTATATTTGAAAAATTTCAACCACTTAATAAGAAGACCACACCGATTAAATTCCGTAACTCCCTCCTTGAGAAGAGATGAGAAACTAATTTGTGCAAGTTCTTGAATATCTCAAGAAATTTTGTCAAGATTTATTATTTTATCTTTGAGGGACTCCTCAGAATATAGGATAAAATCTAGATAATCATAGGTCTTATCATAGATTTTCATCACTTCATCAATCACTCGGAAACCTTGTATCAATACATTATCAATCCAAACCTTAGTTGCACGACCCATATTATTTATTTATTTTGATAGTATAAGAGTCTCTTGGTCTGGAACCGCCACTACAATTGGGATTTGAATTGTAGAATAAATTGGAATGATCAAGTGATAGACATATGTAATTATCTATCAATTCTCCCTTTGAGATGGATCATTTGAAGCTTATATTTCTCCATCTGTCATTGATAATATGAATCGATTCATGAGCATGGTTCGAGATCATTTTCCATGGTTGATTTACTAAGAATCATTTTGGAAACTTCATATTCATTGAAAATCATTTCTCTTTTATCTTTATCAACTACTGGTGTTGTTATGTTATCGTATTGAACTCCATAATCAGTGACATCAACCTTGGTGATGAATTTGGACCTTTTAGAAGTGTTGGAATTAGTCATTGATGCAATGGCCTCAAGGTTGATTGTGACCGGTTTGACAATCCTCTCTCTTCTTGATTTCCCCATAAAGCTAACGAGAAATTCTTCAAGAAATTCGCCACCTAGGATCCTTACATTTGATGGAATTTGTTAAAGCATCGGTGGCAAGGGTTCATGTTTGAGAGGTGCTTGGATAAAATCTTCATATTACAGATGAGGAGATGTCACAATGTCTTCATGATGAATTTGATAAGGTTGTAAATTATCCATGGGATGAGAAGGCTCAGTGAATTGGAGATCTTAGTTATTGGAACTTGCACTTGATTCGATACCACAAATTACAAGACGGTGTTTTTATCAACCCTTGAGAATTTTCACGAGTTGATGAGTGATAACTTGACTATGATATCATATAAACACACTCATTTCCTTCATTTATCTCCTTTGGTTTCTCAAGTTTACTTCTTGTTGAAGGTTTGTCCTAAGATGATTTGGATCTCCATTATTTCTTACTTGTTTGGGTGTGTGATGAGGCATGTGTTGTGAGGTGAGAGGATGAATGAGTAGATTACACAATTCTCTTCTCTCTTTGACTAATTGGCCTTTAGTCCCGCTATGAATTTTTCTTATTCGTAATTAATTAAGCCAACATTTCCTCATACCGTGCAAGACTTTTCTTGAGCACTTGTAGCCAACATTTCCTCATATGATGTGTCATTCCATCTGGACCAACTCATTTTGAGAAGAGGTGATGATGTGATGGAATCATATTCAAGATCAATTATATCAATGTCATTATCGGTGATTCATTGAAGGACATTCTTCAATCTAAATGTGAAAATTTGGTCCAAATTCATTCTCGAGTAGTCTAATGCCTAACTTCAAATTCATCTACATAACTAGCCCAAACATATTCCACTTCTAGATTATGTATGTATTTAGGTCCTAGATCCCTTTATGTAAACCCACATATATCAAATTCCCATCTCCTTACAAATGGATGTAATGTCATGAAATTCATTTCCTTTTCCATTTACTTGGTCATGTGGAAGGATGAGCATTTGTACGCACCAATTGAGATAGGAAAATGGGCATCAAGATGATGTTTTCCCCTAAGAAGCGGTTTACTAAATCCAATTGTCGTGAAAGTTCCATGAGAGCCCATTTTTCACTCACATACTTAGGCATATTATAAGGCACTCCATTAAATTTGCCAACTTGGATGTATGAGAAAGTGGAAAATTGAATGAACCATGAGCCCCATCGTGAGATCACCTCTTTAGCCTGCCGTGAGAGTCTCTCATGTGGCTTGTCTATGAGCATCTTGATGACATAGAAGAGAAAGTGATGTGAAATAATTTTGAACTCAAGTTGTGGATAATAATGGAAAACACTATTTTTTCCAGGTGTCATTGTGCCTCTAGTCTTGAGACCAATGAAATTCCTTCTTCGTGTCATTGCATAGACTAGGTAGGAGGTCATATAAAAATGACCAGCCATATTAACTTCAATCAATTGTTTATGAAAGTATTTTTAATGATTGTGACTCAATCAATGTGAAGTATTTGATGTATAATTACACATATAAATTTAGACATCCATGGTTGAAAGTAGCATGTAGAGGGGATGCCAAACACTCTTCTTAACAAAGTGATCATGTCTCCAATATCATCCTAGAACTCAATGCGAGGTAATTCCCTAGGAAGTTGGTTAACATGTGATCGCTTATTGATTAAACAGTTCTTATTCATCACTTTAGATAATTTTACTCGGTCTTCATCCCAATACTATTGTGCAGAATCTTTAGTGATTTCAACATTATCTTCTATAGTCTTGTTTTTCCCACTTAATAGCTATGCGCATTGGCACTTCACCCAAATAGATCTCGGATGTTCACCCGAAGCACACGTAATCACCAAGTCCCTCATTTTGTATTCTTATCGTGGATTTAACATGCATATTCATCATATTTACAACCAAGAGACCATTCATGCACATAAAACTAACATAACCATGATAATTTAGAAACACATATAATAAGGAAACAACCCATCATTCAAGGTGAATATTAACACCGTAGTTCCCAAACCGCCATCATAAATATAATTACATTGCATAACAAGAAAGTGATTGCATCATAATTTATTTAATACATAATTGAACAGACAGTGTGTGCTATCATAGGGACTCCAAAACCCTAAAAAAAAGAACCATAGAACTCATATACTCATTGCATCAAACTCCCAAAACCTAACACTAATCATTACCTAGAAGCACTACCTATATATGTATGGTGGGGAATTTCCCTTCACCGCCTCCATGCAATTTACTAATAATAGCCGTACGTACAAAATAACTTGCATGCTTTCTATAATTCCTGTTAATAATAGATTAACCTAAATATATGTCTTGCTTTATTCCTATTATTATCTCAACTCGTACATGATCCTTTTCTTTCTCTCCATGTTATTTTTCCAAATATATCTTCATTCGTGTGGGTCTCAAGCCATCCTACTTTTTTCCAATTATAAACCTTGCTTGGACACCATTGCTCCTTATCTACTTTTCTATTTTTAGCCATGTCTTTGGAAAATCGGCTAAGTCCCAAAATTTGTCTAGTCATGTCCAAACCTTTGCTCATTGATGTCATGTGCACATGTGCCCCTTCTCATACCCCCTCGCATACGGTTCCAAGCCTCCACACATGGATAATACTTAGCCATTCTTCTTGCTCAATATTACCAAACACTAAAGTCATTTCCGTGCCCAAAAATGTGTCACCCAACTTATCTCTCCAATGAATGAGTGAGTCAAATAATTCTAAAAGAATAAATAATAAGGCCAAAAATACCATGATTTAAAGAATAAGGACTCCTAAGATTGTGCTCCAGTTGCATTAACCTTCATGTTGTTGGAGGAGCTCTAAGAACTCTTCCTCAATGCATCTTCTAACTTCTTCCACTTTGCGAGCTCCTCTGTGGCCTTCCCGGGTGACACCTCTACAATACCTATAATTTGGTAATGTGCCACTAAATCCAATCTCCCATTTATTTCCTCGACGACCACACTCAACTTTGCAGTCACCCCCTCCAACATATCCATACGTTCTAATACCAAGAGTTGGATCTATTTGATCCAAAATTCCAAGGTATCCTTCATTGCCTTTATTATTTCCTTCTGCGATGATTTTTTTGTCATTACCTTCGTACGCTCAAGATTATTGGTTGGTGTCTTCACCTAAATTACTTTGATCTCCTCTTCTTCTTCGCAATGCATGTATTGAGGATTGGGTCATTCTTCCGACACCTATCAAAATCCAATTCAGCCTTGTTGTTGGCCTCCCTGACCTGTGTGAATAAACCCTCAAGCTCGAGTTATTTTTGCCTCTACAACCACTTTATTATTTTTATTCTCCTAGGCCAATTATTTAGTGATGGCCCCATGCCACTCTTGATCTTTAGAAGAAGCATTTTGACCAAGTCCTCAAGGTACTCCATTTCATCATTATAGTCGGTTTGAGCTTTTCCTACTAAAGTGGGGCACACGCCTATGATCTGTTTCATCGGTGCTCTATTCTATCATAGGCTTCCTTCATGCACTTTTGCTCCCGTTAATTACATTTTTCAAGCTCTCAATTTCACGCTCCTTATTCTTCTTTTCTTATACCATGAGCCTCGTGGCATCCCCTTTATCCAAATTTCAGCACCTAACCTCAACTATTAATTTATTCAATGCATTATATGCCTGTTCTTCGTTAAATTTGTGAGATCGACGATAGTAAACTCTTTCCTTGGAAGTTTCTTCAAGACTAATTTGGAATGGAACCTCTTACCTAATTTCAAACTCTGGATCCTCTTCATGTGAGTACATGTTCCATGATAAAATATTATGAGTGCGAAAGATCGTCCCTTCCTCATCCATTAAGTCCCATAAAAAAAACTTCTCCACAGGGAATGTGCTATGAAATATCTCCTCAAAACCTTTGTAGGATCATAAAAAAAAAAAGTTATATGTGGCATGTAGCCACAAAATCGTGCACTTACTATTACATTTATCTTTTGTTAAGTATGTTAGTCGGTCATCATGTTATTTGTTGTGCAGTACAAATCGTTAGTTGTCTATGCAGTTTTGGTCATCTTTTAGGGAGTCTCAGGTGTCGTAATTTATGTGATTATCATCTCCAATACTATCGTAAGATGCCTATGGTAATCTTGGGGCACCTGGGTGCCCCCGATCTGATTTTAGGTGTCATTATTTTCGTAATTTGTGCTCCTAATTTGTTTGTTTGAGGTCAGTCTTTATTGTTACCCCATGCATTCCCCTAGGTTGTAGTCGTCGTTTTGGGTCATTAGTGTCAAAATTTGAACAAGAGATCCCTATATAAACATAACATACTACATTAGGGGAGACATCTTACTATCAAGGGTAGTTATCTACTAAGGCAAGGGACTGCATTTCGGCATCTTCTACATCTGCATCACACAAGTATAGGGGGAAAGGGTTATATTCCTTCTTTTCCATCCACCATTTGCATTTTTACATTTAGTTATTGCCCCCTACTTATACGTAATTGGTGTCAGGGCATCCTAGGCACAAAATTACACATACACACACAAAACTACATGGGGTCTAGAATGCAAAGTTAACGATTAGTCATAAGTCCACCATTGTGGCAGTTAAGGTCAGTCTAACCTATTCATATGCATTTTTAGTTCTTAGGAATTGATGCTTTGAATAGGGTTTTGTAGGTGGATCTTCACATTTCATTTATAATGACACAAGATAAGGTATTAGGACACCCATGCGAAAGAGATGAAGATATTGTGAAGATCTTTCGGCACTTCCAAACTTAGGTCCCAAACTTTTCTACAAACTAAAACACCTAGATCACATACTGGGGTGCCCAAAGATCCTTCCGGGCATCCTAGTCCAAATCGGATACTCATCTTTTTCCATTCCCGAGGCCATCCAGCCACATCTTTCCTAGTCTCGCACATCGGTCTATTTCAGTCCAACACACAACGAAGGTAAGTCAAACTAAGGTTAGTACCATATCCCTCTTGTTTTCATTATTTCAACATATTCAAGCAATAAAATAAAATATATAGTTCCCAACATTTTAATATTGCATTTTTTTCTATTTAGATTAACTCATAAAATTTAAAATAAATCATATTTTAGTTAATCATTTTGGTGAACCCTACTTTCTAATACTTTGCCTTTGGATCCTTTTTGATACTTTAGTGGTTAAACATAGTTCTTCTTTCTTTTTTAGTCATGTCTCATTTTAGTTTTAATTCTATCTATGATGAGGCCGCCATAGCTAAGCTCAAAGTTTTATATAGTACCCCAATGGCTATACCCGATGATACTCAACAAGCCCTCTTGGATGGCCAACAACATGTGTTGACTAGTCTTTTGATTCTCCTATAGGTATTTTCCTTGTTGATGACCCTATTGCATTCACTCGTTGTACACTGTGCCATCCAGTTGCATGTGGTCCTTCTGATATGCCACCCAATGCTTTAAATGACTCTATCATTGATTACTTGTTCGAAATTGATCCACATTCAGGTGTATATCATGACTCCTCTTCTTCTCCACCTACTGCTATAGTTACTCCTATGTCTTCTACTGCTTCTAATAATCCTCCTCCCACATCTCATTCTAGCTCACATTCTCCTTCATATTACATTGATGATCCTATTGATAATTTTTATAGCAACAACATTGTTCTAGGACCACCATCTCCTCCTGATAATTATCATGAGTCTCCTTCTTTCTATACCGTTGAGTGTGACTCTCCCACTCCATTGTTGTCTACTCCTGAGGGTGCATCTACTATTTTGTATGAGTCACCACCATCCGCTGCTTTTCGAACTCTCTATTCCAACACCACCCATGACTCCTACTTAATCTTCACCTGGAAAATTTTCATCCTTTCTCACTACACCTATTAGGGATTGTGTTGATACTAGTCATACTATAGGTCCTTCACCATCATCTACTCTAGCTCCTTTGGCACATACTGATAATGTGCCTTTAACATCAGACTCCATTGTCTCACCTTTTGACATCCATATGATCACTCATAATAGCAAACTTCAACCACTTAATACATTATTTCCATCTCCTACCATCCCCTCATAGGATATTCTATCTCTCATGCATGTTGTAGGACAAATCCAATCTCAAGTTCATACCCTCACTTTAGAAAGTAAATCCTATTATGCCTCTATTGACAACAATTCTTTGCATGACAATCATGTTCCTAAAAATATTCATAATTCCACCTTCCCTAAAGACTTTATCATGCCCACATTCACATGTTTTGATGGTACTAGTGACCCTTATGCTCATATCATACATTACCATACACTTATGACCTCTTACTCTAATGATCAATTGTTGCTTAAGGCCTTTCGTTATAGTCTTACTGATGAGGCACTACAATGGTACACCCATTTACCATTTGGGTCCATTAACACTTTCTATGACATGGAGGACACTTTCCTCCATCGTTTCATTCTCAATAATGGCCCTAGAGTTACTTATGACCACATACCTACTTTACATCAAGGCTCCTATGAACCTATCCAGGATTATATCTTACGGTTTAATGCTTGTATACACCAACTCATATTCCAACCTAGTGACTTAGAAAAGAAATTTATTTTTGTCATGGCCTCATTCCTCCACTTAAGAAAAGGTTACAATATGATACTTGTGAGTCATTCATTCTCTTATGCTATAAAGTTATTGACCTAGAAAAATATCTTCTGTCCTCACATATTGTTGAACCTACACATGTTTCTCCGACCATTCCATCCTCTAGTCTTCCACTCACACCTCCAATTGAGCATCCAAAGCAATCTCCACCTTTTCCTAAAGTACATTCCAAACAAGCTCCACCCACTCCTTCACCACCACCCCATCCTTCTCCGGTTCCACAACAAGTTCCTACTTCCACTACTCCACCTCCATCACAAGAGCCTTTATATTTCTCCCCTCATGCTCGACCACATGATGTGTTGCACATATTACTCAATGAGTGATTAATTTGGTTACCTCCAACCAACATCATCCCCCACACCACTTACAATGTCAACATGACCAACACTATTGTAATTATCATCGCATCAATGGCCATCGGGACAATGATTATCTTGCCCTACTTGAGAGGATACAACAACTAGTGGATATTAATATCATTTCCTTTGCTCTCGTGAGCGGTCATTGTCTTCTTTATCCCATCAGTGTAGGCATATCCCACTTAATTCTTCTCCTCAGGTACTCAGTTCATTCGTCATTCACCACCATCACATGCACATTCTCCACCTCATCCATCATTTCCACCATCACATTCATTACATCCACGCTATCCACCACTTCATGTTGTTGTGTCCCATGGGTTTCCACCAACCTCTGCATATCCCATGGTTACTCCACATGACATTCCATTTGGTTCATACACTCATGCTACATCCATTCCACATGCTTCCACTACCACATGTTGTCTTGGTCTTTGGTAGGTGATTATTATCACCTTACCCACAATGATGCACATGTGTTCTTAAGGTTCTTACACAAATGTTGATGGATTAGTTCTAACAACCTTTCATCATGTGCTTCATCATTTCATCTAGTGCACTCAATCATTTCTCGATGACACACTCTTCCTTACATGGATCATACTGGATTGTTGAGGAGTCTTAATCACATGATCTTATCCATTCACACGCTGGGGGCATCGTTAACCTTACTCCCCCCTCTTATTTTCATCACCCTATCCTATTATGACGACATTCTATTCTCACACATTCATTAGGCTACATTCATTTCACTATCATACATTTTTCTATTTTCACATCTAGTCTACTATAATAATTACATTAACTACGCGCTACACATTTTATTCAATAAACATTTCATCAAACACATTACATTGGTTATATATATTGTCATCATTCACCATACACATTTTTCTACCACTACTAACATCATCATGCAAATTTATATTCATCACATACTGAACAATACACATGCTAGGAAAATAACCATAGAATCATACAACATCCATTACATCACAATGGAAAAACATTCCAACATAGATTTAACATATATCAAAAATAGGTGTCCATACATATATCACTAATACAATCATCATCCCAAAACATTTCTCACACTGGGGCAATACCCCACATCATATACAATAATCCCCATCAGACCTCATCATCGCTATCACTCTCACATACTAAGAGAGCCCTAGAACTAGATGCCTCTCTACCAACGTGATGCCACATTTTGTGGCCTCATAATTTCTCCACCTGTCTCCATAGCATAGTAATCTTTGTAGCTCTGCTTTGAAAATAGATGCTACAAGTCCACATACCATGCAAACATGTCCTGGGCCAAGGGACCACCACCTACCGCCTATCGGGCATGTCAGTTCTCCTTGTTTTCCTTGTCCCTCTCGCTTAACAACATTGTACATGTCATTGTTGTTATCACCACTAGCTCAAAGAGATGGGCATGCTCACCTGTAATGTCATCAAAATGCTCTAGCATCCCTCCACCTAGCACATCATTTGGAACATTCCACGTCAAAGTACAAACAAATGTGTCTATAATCAATTACCAATATGCATCCCCTACAAATATAACATAAAACCACATGTTAGCTAAACACATATAAAACAATGTAGACAATCCATTACATCGTTGTATATAAATAGTTACACTCGCCATGACCGATGTTACATGATCGGGGACACCTCTTGTCGACATTAACATTTTCCTCTGTAATTTCTATTTTATTATGTATGTATTAGGAATAGGATGTTGTTAAGTATGATTAGTAGTGGCGTCGATAGAAGATACTCCTTGATCGTCAAGCATCATTGCCACCAATAAATTAGAGTAGAAGTAGCCTCATCAAAGTACGAAGGAATGTTGTGGTAAAAAGTAAATATTTGTCGTAAGTGGTCCAGTAATGTTAAAATGTCAAAGTTGGGGTAAGTAGAGAAGTAGGGTCTACATGATTAAGAGTTAGAAATATTATATTTGTAATAAGGACAAAGAGTGATGTCATAAATATTTTGTGTATTTTATTTGTGGAAAAGTCTAAAAAGGTGGAACCCCATGAGATGATAAGGTTTATCTTTTCTTAGAAGATAAGCCTCGCATGTAAAGGAAAGAGTTTAGGCATGGAATATGATTGGCTAGAAGAGATTTCCTATCCTATCTTAGAGATAGGGTGGATAAGCCACCCGAATTCATATAAATAAAGAGGCCACCCCCCTCATTTAACATAGAAGGAAGTAGTGAGAAATATTGTATGAGTAAGTGTGTAAAGGAAGCCATCATTTTGAAGGTGTGTTAAAGAAGCCATTAAGAGGTGTAATTGTGAAGTTTCTCCCATAGTTATTGTTGGAAGGCAAGTGAAGTCATGAACACTTGAAGTACCTCATGTGTGAGATTGTAACAATTTCATGTTGATATTATAATTTACACTTATATTTCAAATTTATCATCATTCCTTCTTATCATATTCTATGGTATTCTTTCATATGTTTTTGTTGTGTTTCCATTCCATCCACCAAACTAAAAGTTATGCATTAGTAAATAATCATAGCATGAGGAGTTATCGGTAAAGAATTATCATAGTGTCGATTGGTGATGACACTCCCTCCCCTCCTCCATGTGGTATCTCCATAGGACCTATGAATATAGGGTATAATAATACCCACTGATGTTTTTCCCACCACGTATGATACTCCTTAGTGCAACCCATGTCATCCCCTTTAATACCCGTTTAACATTGGATCCACATCATCCAACCCTAGTGGAACTAGCTTTTGTTGTGGGCCCCGGCCTACCACCGGCCTACCTAGGTGCTCTAATAGCCCTCAACCATAAATATGGCTCTGGGGGCACATCCTAAGCCATCCCAAATTGTCATGACACCCTCTCAACTTTAAAAAGCAATACCATGCCAAGGAAGTGGTCTTCTAGCCACATAGTCCTCCTAATACATCGAAACTTTCAAGCATCCTTGGGTTATCCCCCATAATCATGGTATGGCCTCCATATAACCGAATCGGGCCCCATCCTATCTATAAGTGCCTGAAGGTATCTGTGTCCATCTTCCTACTACGAATGTCCTCCCAAGATCAAACATATATCTCAGGCCAAGCCCACTCTCCTCGTGGCCCTGTAACTAGTCTCAATACAATTATGTGCTCATATGCCCACACATGAATCAGTGTGGTGTCTCGTATACCTCCATTGTGCTTATCCTGTGTAAACCGATACAAATTACTATATAAATGGGCCAACACACACCGTGCCCATGTGTATCTCATGCTCTCCTCCTCTATCCAGTGATATATGTCATGCATCTTATACAAGATGCCAACACCTCCTCCCTCCACAGCTATACATGAAGCAATCACCACTTGCAATAAACTTTTGCAAGTGTGGAACCCTCGACTGTAATATAACATCCAAACTTATATGGGCCTCGGTAGGTGCTTAAGTTCCCATAAAATATCACCTCTCCAAGTGCATATGTCGATCTCGTATCATCTCGCTTCCATCACTCATACTCTCTCCCCAATAACCAATAATAACAATATGAGATATACATCTGCCACTTGTGATAGTCATCTCCCCCATAGGTAACCAAAATGTGCATGTGTCTACACACCATCTCTCGCACAATGTAGTAAACATGGGCATATTATGGGGCACATACCTCATCCATGTTATGTGCCGTAGTCTAGCGCCATCCATCAAATCCCACTCATCATCCAACAGGCCCAATCTAAGAAATGTGCTCAAATGATGGCCACCACAAAACTCCCGCAAATGGATATCTCTTTGTACATCACCAAATAACAACAAATGCAACGTTAGAACACACTACGCAACCAAACACACTTAGTCAACATACTAGGCACATGTTATTTAGCATTATCCCCTCAATACACACATTTTTACCAGGGTGCCCAGATTCAGATTGGGGCACCTTAGAGCAGACACTAGCACCCAATTATGGGTGCTCCACCCTGAGGGCCACTAACGCCTCCCCACTCTTGTCCAGTCAAAAATGCCGAGACAATAAAAACCTATAATTTTCAAAAATTCAACTACAACGCCTATTACACTATACATTTTTTGAAAATTAATGCACTTACCAACTCCACAGTAGTACATGACGCTACGAAAATTACCACGCTCAAACCGAGTAGGACGCAATGCTTTCACTTGAGGCATCTTCACTCACTCCATGCACACTCTCATACTCATGTAAAAGACAAATGAAATGACAAAATACTTTTTCACTTTACTATTTATAGTTACTTTTCATCACTACTTTTACTATGGTTCTTACTTCACGCTTATTACCACAACTAATACATGCTACACTGTTTCACTCATATCTTGAGCATTTTTACTCCAATTTACACCCCGTTTGCGGCATCCTTTTTATAATTCCATCTATCACCATAATGTGCACATTTGGACCATATTTTTTCTATTCATCATTACCTCCCATTTAATACATACATGTTTTCACCTCTTCTTATTACTTTTGGCTTAGTGTCCATTATTTTTAGTCACTCCCCCTTTCACCGAAAGGGGGGCATATTCTTGAGAGTCCCCCTATAATCCCCCTCACTTCACCATACGTTCAAACATTGAAAATAAGACACTTAATAATAATCCTCCCCCTAATGACCTAACACTGGGGAAACAAACATACAAATTTTACTAATGCGACATTTCATCATTCCTCTCCACTAATGACCTAACTTTGGGAAACAAGTAATTAAAAATATTTTCACCCGACATCTCATCTATTTCTATCAACTTCCCCCTAATAACCCAACCTGGGGGAAACCTGCAAAAAATATCTCCAGGAGTAACCAATCAAAACAATTAATCAACCAATCAAAATCAATGTGTTCAAATCAAAATCATATAGTTCAAATCTACAAGCGGTCTCCCAAATGACCTAACTTGGGAGTTACATTCACCAATCTTTCCCAGATGGCATAACTTGGGAATTTATTCTATATTTTTGTTTGCTTCCAAAAAACCTAACTTGGAATCCATCATACATATTCGCGTTGGAAACCTATTTCATTTAGATGACCCAACTTGGAAGCCACCTCTTTCATCTCGTGTTTTCTTCTAGATGACCTAACTTGGAAGTCACCTTTTCATATCGTGTTCACTTCTAGATGACCCAACTTGGAAGCTTTCACATTGCAGCAACACTCGTGGAGTGGGGGAAAGAGTGTCTTTCCTCTATTGCTCCTATATGGGTCAATTGTTTAATCAAAATTGTTTGGATCCAAAAATCTCAAAGTTTGATATGAGTCTGTATGTAGTAGCTAGATCTTGAGGATGTAGTTAAATATTGGATAATAACGCACTTTTCTCCCTACACTCTTCCTTTGGTGGCAGGACGCCCAAATTCTCTCGATTACTCATTTGTATACCAAGCGTTCATGTTGGGAACTGATCATTCCCTACCCACCTATTGATCATAAAAACCACATTCAAAACAATTATAAATCCTAATAATCACATTCATTTAGCACACGTCATCACGATATTTACCTTTTTCATTAAGTTACATGGATCAACTCGTTGATTCATGGTTTGACACACTTTTATAGTTTTATTGGCACGCTTATACTACACATCTGCACATTCTTCTCTACAAACATGGGCTTCTCCAAATTTTTCTCGGGTACACATCTCTATCTACTTTATGTTACCGAGCTTTCCTCTCACCAACATAAAGTGGGGGAAAATTTAGTCACAAAATCACACACTTAATATTTCATTTATACCGCTAAGTATGTTATTTTATAAATGGATCTTGTGTAATAAAAGTATTCACTAATGACCCATCCTTTAGTCTTGTTATCAGTTAGTTGGTCGTCATTATTATTTATCTCGTATAGTTGTAAGTTGTCTATGCAGTTTTGGTAATCTTTTAGGGAGTCTCAGATGTCGTAATTTACATGATTGTCATCTCCATTCCTATACTAGGGTGCGAGGGTAATATTGGGGTGCCTTGGGCGCTCCAGGTCCATGATTTTAAGTGCCCTTTTTCATAATTCGTGGTCCTAATTTTTTTGTTTGAGATCGGTCTTTATTGTTACCTCGTACATTCCCCTAGATTGTAGTTGGTGTTTTGGGTCATTAGTGTCGAAATTTGAACAAGACATCCCTATATAAACATATCATACTTACTACATTATGGGCGGACATCTTACTATCAAGGGAAACTATCTATTAAGGAAAAGGACTGCATTTGGGCATCTTCTACATTTGTATCACACAAGCATAGGGGGAAAGGGTTATATTCCTTCTATTCCATCCACCATTTTCATTTTTACATCTAGTTATTGCCCCTAATTTTGTGTCATTGGCATTAGGGCATCCTAGGAACAAATTACACACACACACACATAGGAACTACATGGGGTCTGGCATGTAGTGCAACACTTAGTCGTAAGTCTACCATTGTGGCAGCTAAGATCAGTCTGACCTATTCATATGCATTTTTATTTCTTAGGAATTGATACTTTGAATAGGGTTTTGTAGGTGGATCTTCACATTGCATTTATAGCGACACAAGTGAAGGTATTGTGATGGCTGTGTGATAGATATGAAGATATTATGAAGATCTTACGACACTACCAAACTCAAGTCCTAAAATTTTCTATAGACTAAAATGCCTAGATCACGAGACTCAGGTGCCCCAAAGATCCTTCCAAGTGCCCCATCCAGTCAAATACTCAATTTTTTCCATTCTCAAGGCCATCCAGGTCATAGCTTACCTAGTCTACACACCGGTCTATTTCATTCCAACACACAATGAGGTAAGTCAAACTCGAGGTTAGTACCATATACCTTTTGTTTTCATTATTTCAACATATTAAAGCAATAAAATATAATATATAGTTCCTAATATTTTAATATTTCATGTTGTTTATATTTATATTAACTA